>VZRZ01006016.1:861-153399 GCA_013398175.1 Climacteris rufus | reverse complement strand
CCTTTCCTTTCCTTTCCATCTCAATTTCCCAACTTTATTATGTTTGTGATAGAGTACTGAATTTGATCAGATTCACTTTCCAATTCTTTTTTTGAAAGCTCTACATAAAAACTGAATTTCATTAAGTGCCAC
Organism: Climacteris rufus; assembly: GCA_013398175.1. Taxonomy (NCBI): domain Eukaryota; kingdom Metazoa; phylum Chordata; class Aves; order Passeriformes; family Climacteridae; genus Climacteris; species Climacteris rufus. Next base: position 153,267 of record VZRZ01006016.1, on the reverse strand, counting down.
TTGGATTCCAGCACCATATAACTAATGAGAGAATTCAGTAGCTTCATGTCAATGTGATGCCTCAAGTTCAAAGGGGACAAGGACATCCTGTTTGGTGTTTTGTTTCACTCAAGCTATTAAAACTGCACAGACCCTGTTAAGTTTTTTTTAAAGCAATCTTCTTTACTCCCTATCAGTAACCTAAAACATTATAAAAAAGGAGTTCATTTAGATAATCTTCAAATTTGTAATGTGATTTGGAAAAAAACCTTCAGTGATTCTCAATGAATTGGAAGAACTGAAACTCCTGGTAGATGAAAACATTTCAGAAATACTACTTTTTTTACCTTAAAGATCTCTTAAAGATCCCTTCTACTTTTGTGACCTCGAGGTTTTTCCTCAAAAGGCATGGTGGGAAAATCCCAGAGGTGTCCACAGTGTGTTGGAATATATGCATGCAAAAAGGGCCAAAAGCAAAAAATTACATGGTTCAGGACATATGCACTGTCTGCATGTATATTCTACAAAGATACTGTTGATGCAGTTAACACCACTAGAAAAATAAAGTTTTGTTCACAGAGTCATATAAATACTACAGGGCTTTTTTGCATGATTTCTTTCATGTAGCATATTTGTTAATTAAATTCCAAGTTTTGAAACAGCATAACATTGATAAATGGATTTTCTTTACTGTTTTTCCCAGGGCTTGATGCAGGTTTAAGACAGTTGCTTACTCCAATATTTGAGTGAATGAAAAACTATTTTAATCTGTTCATGTTGGCATCAGAAATTTCACCAATACTAAGTTCCACTTTAACACTTTTACTTCTGTGCTAACATGCTTTGAAACATTGGACATAGTTATGCAGCTATTTTAAAGCTAATTAGACAAAAATTCTTGAAATTCCTGGTATATTTGTTAGGGGACAGTGCAGTTATATTCAAAAACAATTTTACTGCAAAGTTGTTTCTGTAGGAACCATGAAATATGTTTCTGTAACTTTCATCTGAAAACAAAGGATTTCTGAGACTACAGATACTGTCTTTTTTAATAGACATAAAATAGGCAAAAATAACAACTGGATTTGATTTTTTTATTCAATACCTCTTCTCTACTGAAAAAAAAAAAACCCAAACCCATTAAATATATTCTGCTATCTTTTTTCACTGTTTTGGATAGATTAAACTCTTTAACAGAAATAAATAATAATTCTGTTTGTCTTTATTTTAAAAAGAAATATATTATATGAAAATTTTCAAAATAAATCAGTGAAGAAACATCAATTTTTATTGAGATTTATATATATCTCAAATTTTAAATTGATAATTTCTCTTGACAGCACAAAAATACTATGCAAAGCAATTTAAGTTATTCTTTGCAAACCAACTTTGCTTAATAAGAAGAAAATGATGCACAAGAACACACACAATTTGCCTGGCTGCAATCATTAATGAAAAGATAAAATATATGGCAATACATGTTGCTGATCATTTTTACATATAAATAAATCACTAAATTAATATCTGATGTTAATTAATCATACTAGGAAAATAATTTTGAAAGCTAGCACATTTAAAACCCAGACATTGTATCAAAGGATTCCACTATTAAATGGGACAGCTTTGTTTTATTTTGTTTTTAGAGAATGCTAATCTGTTTCAAGTAAGTAAAAATCATTTAGAAACCAGCTCTCACAAACAAACTGCATCTGAATGGGTGCAATGCCAGATACCAAAAAGATAATAGTTTTGGTTTTATTTAAGAGGAATTTAAGGAAAAGGCATAAGACTATGGATCAAAGGAAACAAAGATTTGATTAATTTACCTTAAAAAACAGAAAACATGAAGCAAATGATTTTTTATTAACTAAAAATACTTTGTTGTTCTGGGTACTTATCTAATTTTAATTTCTTCTTCCAAATAAGAAGATTTTTCAAGGTCTTTCCCTTGGTCCATTTTCATGTATACGAACCATAATTGATGATGGGTAGAAAAGAATTCATCTGAAGCAAATAAATTATTACTAAATTAATTTCAAATGGACTTATTTTACAATAGAGCAACTATTTCTTTTCAAGCTAATTCTATAAGACTTCAAAAAGTATTTAAATAACAGCATTCTCATGTGAATATGCCTTTGAAGAGTTTTTAGCATGTTTTTGTACCATATTAATATTTACAATGTAAAATCTGTCCCTAAAACATTACTTATTTTAGTAAATCTTAATTGGGTGGGGTGATCTCAATCAACAGGACTGCTCAAAGTGCTTAAAAGCTTGTGGGATTAGGACCTACATTTTTGCATTTCCAGAAATTTTATGGCAATTAGTTGGTATAAGCAAGAACAATTACCTTAAAGACAGCCACCATCACCCCACAAAACAACAAACAACAGGTAATAAAACATAGAAAAAAAGTAGGGATTTTTCTTTTTTTTATGTCCCACTGTTGGTAACTTGCACCATTTTATTGCAGATTTCATAATATTCAGTGTTTGCATTAAAGCTATTATAATCAGAAGATAGCAATGGAATCTGAGTGTTCAGTTGATTAAAAAAATGGCTGCAGGGAAAAACTTAAAATATGAAGGAATGGTGTTCTGGAAGATCCACAACAAAAAGAAATCTGAGTAGCTTTTTACTAACGCTTACAATATTTTTGAGGCCTGAAGCTGTGTTTTTGTAACTTCTAGAATTGATAGTACTGCTATTCTATTTGAACAATTAATAAAGGTGTAAGCATTCAGTGTGGTGATGAATAATATGTGACTTTTTGAAACTACTACCATGAATTGATGTTTTGATTTAATCACATGGGTAAGAACAAAAATTTCCCTTTACCCACAAGTAATTAGCATACCTTTTATAAGAGCTATTTCAATAACTTTTTTTTTTTTTGAGACAATAGTACCTTGAACATAATGTTTTAAATTTTTTTTTTTTTTTTTGGGTAAAAAAACCCAACACAAAAGCAACTAAGAAAATTGCTGGAATCAAAGCTAAAAATACCAAGAAAATCTCTTAAGATCAGTGAAGAATTGCTAGTGCTGATACCAGTCAGACCTAAAGTGTACTTGATACTGGGATAGTGTGAAAAAGATGAGTTTGCAGACTGAAAAAACAGATGGCCCCTTATCACCCCATGGGGCTAAACACACAAGAGCAAACTTCAGAGACTCCTTACCTTTACCTTGTCTATCCCTATCAGGAGAGACTGTTATATTAAGGGTTATTGCCTCTCTAGCCCTCCCTGTGATCAGCTTTTGAAGTCCATGGCCAAGAGGCCAGTGTGAGAATATCACCTCAGATAAGAGGTGTTTGCTCTGTGAAATATTCAGGACAGGAATCCATGGAGCCCGTGATAGTTCAGCAGGGAACCACAAACTCCAGCTAATATCTTCTAATCCCCTGTTGGTTTGAGAACTACCCACCATAAAAAGCATAACTGGCTGTTTATTTGTGCAGGCAAGAGATAACATCTTAAAGTTACAGTCTGTCTTAAGTAGTAGGGATGTGAAGACCAAAAAAATGAACCATCCAAGCTCATAATCAAAATTGTGTGTGCTCCCTTCTTTTCTGCCTAATGAGATGTAAACATTTTGGCTGCTGTCTCTTTTGAAAGATATTAATCAATCTATTGGTTAGAAATCACAAAGGATAGTCCGGTCTTCAAATTACATGCCTTCTTTTATAGCATTTTGAAGCTGTGAACAATATGTTAAAAATTTTCCCATGGCGCAACCAAGTAAATACTTGTGGCACATTTCTATTTATTACAGAGAATAGTTAAATTCTAAGACATAAATCATGCTCTTCTACTAAAGACTACAAATTCCCAAAGACAAGCCTAATTCCCAATGCAGCAATGCTATAAAAGATCAGACACTTTGTTATGCAGAAATCCACATTTGGAGACATCTTTCAACAATTTTCTCTCAGGACCCAATCCTGCAAAAGTCACAGGCAAGTTGCTGAACGCTGTGTCAAGCTCCATTAGCTTCAAATTAGCCCTAAAAACTTATATTTAATTTGCTGGATTTAAATTGTAATCTGACAAGATTAATACTGCCCGAGCAAAAAAATACTTTGTTCTTTCCTTTCTTCTATTAAATGACAGCCTTTTGGTTTCAATAAGGAAAACAATTTCGTACGTTTAATTTCAAAATTGAGAGAAGGTGCCAACAATTTTACCTTTTTTTGCATCCCTTGCATAAATTATTGTCATTAGCCAATGTTACTACAGTAGCATTAAAGAAAACATAACAAGAGGTAGGTGAAGAGATAAGGAAAGATGACCAAAAAGGGAAAATAATTCTTAATGGTTCTGCAGATCTTGGTTTTTTCCATCTTAGTTTATCCTTTGCCCTGTCCCCAGCAACTGCCCTAAATCAAGGAATGGGCACCTGATGCATTCTGCAGATGGATTGACACTGTGTATCTGAACATAGAATACAGGTGGTTTTTCACTTGTACCAATTAGTTAACTAACCAGCAGACAGATCTTCTCTTTGTGGGGCAGGAGTGGGACTAGAAACGGAAATCTCTCCTGGTTCATTTGCAGAAAGAAAGGCCAAGTGAAAGTGGAAAAGCAGGTCAAATAAGTGCTTATTTATTAAAATTTCTAATTGCACTCACTTTCTGCTTAGGTAGACCCGTTCTGGAAGAGACACCAGTTAGCCAGACAGTCATTGACAACACTGGGCAATAACAAAATCACTGCTAATCTTTCTGAATCCTTCAGATGTGTCTCAAATATGTATCCAGTTAAATATGAGGGCCCCAAAGTCTGAAGACAAGGATTTCTGTAGTCTCAGTAAATGAGGTGAGTTGTTCACTAGCTCAAGTCCATAGTCCAAGCCATTGACATATGTTTATTTGACAGTATGTGAAAGCAGATGCCTCAACCAAACATGAAAATTTTTCCAAATTTCTTCAAGCACTAATCTGTTCTTGAAAATAAATAATTTTTAAAAAGAGACTTCTCCTCTTAAATTTTCACATTTGCCTTTTATTATACTTTATCCTACAGAGGACACTAATTTTATACAGTGAATTCCAATCTCTCCTCAGTTTCCATGGGAGCCAATAGACTACTCCCCTTCAGAGAACAGGATTTCTGAAATTTTATACATTTCATATTTACGAATGTAAATGTAGAGTACAAGTCAATAATGCACCAGATCCTGGAGTCACTGGCAAATAATTCACCAATATCTGCAATGCAAGAGCAAATTTAAGGAGTACAAATGCAGGAGTCAATAAGCATAATCTGACTTGGGAGGCTGGGCAATCCAATGGCCATGTCCCAACCCTAGGATATGATATGGCAATGACTGCCATGGGCTACGAGCAAAAAGAAACCAAAATGCTTTACTTCTTCCAATAAATCCTGTGAAACTAATCATGTCTAAGGGTTGGTCTCCAATTAATTTTTCATCTATTTTGATGTCTTTTTCATTGTACCATACTGCCATTTCATTAGTATTCAAGAAATCACCCTAAAGAAAACCCAAACTCTGCTTTCCGAAGTGAACAACTGGAAGCAAAGTCTTGATGCTACATTTTCCTGCTGCCGGTCACTGAGTATCATGTAGTTTCCAGAAGACAAAAGGAACCCAAAGAAAATTTCTGATACAAACGAGAAAACTCGCCTGTGAAAAACGATGTCAATGATGATTGCTTCAAGCCACCTCCAATGTTTTTTGCTCTGAGTCAAAAGCTCAAGATCTACTCTGCTGGATAACCATCTTAATACCCCAAGTACCATAAAAATAGCCAAATTATGTTTCAAAAAATCAGAACTCTGAACTGAGAATAATTCAGACAAGAAGGCAGCTGTGGCAACTGAGGTAATTTAACAGTTTTTTGCTACTATAAGGTATCCTAACCTATGTAATCTCTTCTTTTTCTCTAGGAAGGCACACTGGTCCTTCCATAATCTGATTCAGCTTCAGCCCAACAAAAGTCTCTCCGCTTTTTTGACTAAGTTTTCTAATGGGTTGATGAGTTAATGTTGCATGTGTTTACAGAGAGACTGACAAGAAACAGACCCAGTGTATGGTCAGTAATGGACAAGTCAGTAGGGGAAGTGGTGTGCAACCCACCCTTTGGTATGGCAACGAGCTGGTTGGAGCAGCTACTGAAACTGCATTCAGAGGCAGTCAGTGCCAGACTTACCAAGATCACAGCTTCTTGATAGTTGAGTCAAAAAGACTTTCTTGCTTGTGAAGAGATTAGACATGGCATCATAAAAGCCTGCAATGCTATTTTTAGAAACTTGAACTGTGTTAAAGCAGCTACCAAGTAAAAAAAACTATTCCCTTTAGTCAGCTGTCAGTTTGCAAGTACGCCTTTTTCCTATCGTCCTTTAACATATACCTATGACATTAGCCCCAGTAGTCCCAGTCAGGATTTTTGTTTTTGGAATCTAGTGTCAGAGAAGAATTTCGGACAATCACAAGAAAATGTAGTCCCTACCCAAAGACATTACAATTGCTCTACCCTAAACAACTCACAGTCAGTCCCTGATCCTATCCAGTACAGAGTTACAGTACTATTTCAGGACTCCTTTAGAAATTAAGTATTTCCAGGAAAAAAAAAACGCAATAAACTTATATATCGTTTTTAATACTTGAAATACTCAGAATAGTCACATAGAATGTTTTAGAAATACTGAAGCTGACACATGGGAAACTTTTTCTCTGAAACATATCTGAAGTACCAAGTTTTGACACTGGGAAGTTCTGCATTTGAATTCAGCTACACATAGTTTTAGCATTAGCCTTTGGTCTGTTACTAACCCATATACTGTACACAACAGATGGTGGAAAACTGGAAAGAATTCCTAGATACAGTAGGACAGTTGTGAAGGCTCAAGAAAAAACTGGTCATTGAAGAGAAATTTTTGCATGAAGCCTCTAGTGTCTGAGTGTGCTATGGCATACCTAATTGTAAGGATGCCATCTACTTATAAGTCACATTTAAAGCCTTCCAGTGATGGCTAATACACCATGCTAGATCATTTGTTTTAGCAATCCATTATCTCTTTATTAAAACTGTGCACATTACTTCTGAATTTTCTTGTGACCAAATTATTTTAGCTTTTTATAGCATTTTATGTTATATTCAGAGATTTTGTTATCAAAAATCATTACTGACCATGGAAACTGGAACTGAATGTGAAGCGCAAAGCAACAGGAAACCAACAGGACAGGCACCCAAGTTCAACCTGGTTGCTCTTACTTGTATTCTGCAAAGTATTAGTTCCAGCCATGAGAAGAGATTCCTCAGGGAAGAGCTGTTGGCCACGTGTAAGCCAGCAGCCTTTTCTACAAGTTAATTTCTACTAGTTATGCTGACATATCCTTTGGAAATAACCTGGGCTCATGAGAAGGGAAACTGCTAATAACTTTAGCACTTTTTTCATTGGTCCCACTTGAATGGAGCGTGTTACAGTGTAACGCAGCTTTTGATAAGAGAGTTATTGCAATTTTCTCAAATAAAAACATTAAAAGTTGCAAATCAGCTTAGATAGAGTAAGTTATACTCTAGGCACTGGATCAACTTTTCATTACAAATTTGGCGTAAGAGAAGACAGGCATCGCAAGAGACAAAATATCATTTACTCTTTAAATGCCCATAGTGGTATCTTTTCCTACTGCTAATTGCTGATTTTATTTTACACTCTGGTGTCAAATAGCATCTTTGGAGTAGGAGAGTAAAACAACAGGAAAACTCCAGTAAATCATCATAGCCCTTAACAAATGCAGTGCTTCAAGAAGTTAAGTACCTTTAAAAAAGTCTTCATTCTTCCTTGACACTTCTCTATTTACTTAATTCTTTTTAAGGAATGGTCACCATTTAATGAGCAATTATGTAGAATATTTACATGAATAGTAAAGTGATCTCAGTGACTTTAGTGCAAGCATTATTCTAAGGGCTGTTCTATAAAACAAAGAGAAAGTACTTCAGCTCAGGATAATGTTACATGGAGATCTTCAGCCAGCAGATCTAAATTTAAAAACTGTTCTCTTACTAGAGAACAATTTGCAAATTTCTGACCAGATCTAGCAGCCCTTTTTCAGACTTATCTACTACATAAAATTCATACTGTGTAATAATACTATATATTTTAGCAGATTGTATAAAAATTAACTGTAAAATAAAGCACAAAATGTATCAGTTCTATCTTCAGTAGTTCCATCTAAGCAGTAGATTCTACTCCATTTAAGAGTAGATTCATACTTTTTACTATTCTATATATAAAATATTTTTATTCCCTTTATTCTACCAATATTTTTCTCATATTTTATTCTCAATACAATTTTTTTACTCTAGTACAAAAAGTGAATTTGAAACAACTATGTTTTTATAATACATATTATATTGTGCTGATATTTTATGTGTTATCTTATTGAAAAAATTACATTTCTAATAATAAAAAGAAACCATTGGAGTAGTCAGGAAGTGAGAGGTATTTTCCTCTCACCTGATTGTATTTTACAATAAAATTAAAGGACTTTTACAGTCCCTGATCTAAAAAAAAAAGAGATCCCAAAGTCTTCAACAGTTACTCTGCATAAGAGAGTTGTGCATGAGAGTTCCAGTTATTGCACCCACCTTCTCCTTACATCTTGGGGAACCAGTTAGCCAAGCAACATGGACAGTACGAAAGTCCTAAAGATGGACTTGACATTACAAAAGATATTCCTCTATTTCAGCTAATGAAGTTGAATTACAGTCACTACGGAAGGGGCACAGAAAGCAAAATCTGAGATACTTTGCCTGAATATCCCTGACAGAACATAGCAGAAGTTAGAGTTGGCACCTTTAACTGATGCAAGACCTGGGCCAAGAGTACTACCAGAGAAGTTTAACATGACATGTTGCCTCACATTCTTATCTTTGATTTTTGATGTTAAACTTGGTGCAGTTCCCATAGCATAATGACACTGGCAAAGCAGTTGTCTGCAAGTAAAGATACCTTTAGCAGACAAAAAGTGTTTATTTGGGAAAAAAACTCCTTTTCTGACACAAACCCTTTTTGAGGGGAAAGACCTTCTGCAGGACAAAGTAATTGTGAATTCAAAAGTATACGTGTTTTTCATTATGCTACGTTGCCTTTCATCATGTTGCCAATAAAGCCTGCCTTTCCTTACTAAGATATTAGGAATGTAGCTAGTACCAAAGGACTGAGAACTTCCCAGCAGCAACAAGTTCCGCCATATGCCACCAGTCATATCAAATCTTTGAAGCCCTTTTTGTTCTGAAAAGAACATAAAATCCATCACAGAGTTTATGCACATGGGTTGAGTACATATTTCAAGATGTGTATGTGTACATAGGTATATATAAACAAGCGCCTTTTGAAATCACAGCACTTCATTAAGAGAGAGGATTGGCACAAAGAGACAACATAAAGAAAAATGTGTCTGTGAAATCCTCAAAGTTGGGGTAGAAACAAATGTTTTACTTAGTGTTTATTCTCAACTGCACATTGTACCGAACAAATCTATTTTGCAGACAGGTAAAAGTTAGTTAAATATTTCTCAGTTTAGTGAAAATCAACAGATGAGGATGAATTGCAAAGGCAGTTTGAAAAAATAGGGAAAGTGATTCGAAAAGTGCAATTAGGCAGGAAAGATTCAAGCTTCCCTTCCAATCTTTTTTAAACACTACCTCTTTTACTTAATGGAAAAAAGACCATAAGTGATTTCATTACTTAATACAACTAGCAATAAATTAGGAAGTGAGATATTTCCAAGCTCTGGTATCATCACCGATCTCAGTTGGCCAGATTCCACCCTACAGCATTCTAGGGGAGTTGAGGGTCACCTCACTGTGAGAGATCTTGACACGCACCATAGACTCATGGATTTAAAATCAGCTGCAAAAATATATATGATTATTTTGTTGCTGATGTGTTTGTTTACTAATCAGAAATGGCAACACTTCATTAAAAAGATTGTATGTCAATACAGAAAAAAATTAAAATTCTGGGTTAAAGTAGATTATAATTCACATTTCTCAAACTGTGCAGATTTAGTAGCCCATTTTTTTCTGAATTTAATTGCCCGCTATATGGTTACTCCAAGGCTGTAATTAGTCCAATCTGCTATCTTCATCCAATGGTTTTTAATTCATGACTTGGGAAGACTGACTGTTAATACATTTTAATTTTTTCTCTTTGATTGCATTCTGAGGGAAAGACATAAATAATTCTTTATCAAGCATCCAGTGGCTTCCAAACTTTCTTTAACAGCAAGATTAGTAGCTAAGCATCCATCTTCTCTCCTTTGATTTCAATCTCTCCCTAATTTGTAAAGCTTGTATTGTCATAGAAAACAGAAAATTCAATGTATTAAGTGTACACAAAGTGCTAAAGATTTATAAAAAATTAATATTTACAGGTTAAACTTTACTTTGCATTTACTTGTTGGGGGTACAATTTCTAATTATTACAAACCAATTATATTAAACCATTGCACAAATATCTATTTTTACTCTTTAATAAGAAAGTTTCCCTTTAGACCTTAATTTTTTTTTAATAGACTGTTCATTTTCCTACATACCACATATAGTATGTTATGTTCTAAAATAGTATGGTGGAATGTGGAGAATTTTGTTTTGGGGAAATAATAAATTCCTTTGGCTCTGTACAAAAGACTTTATTCATCCCTCAGGTGCATGATCATTATCTGGGTCTATCTTGGTTTTTCCCTTAATTTAAACAAGAGTCACCTACTGTAAATCACCTCTTTTTGCTTACAGACACATGTGCAGCAGTAGATGTGCAGCCTCTTATATTAAACATATATTAAGATTTCAGTTCCTATAAAAAGTTAAAAAGAGTTGATTAATTAACTAATGATTGAAAATTAACACTAATTCAAATGTCAGAAAGTTTGCTGCAATTTCTAGGTAAGTTGTTGAAGTTGCTATGCCAGAACATTACATATGCCAAAGCATCTTGCATCCCTAAGGGACATGTAGAATACCTTCTCAACAGTTAAATACAGATATTTATAAAATGGTTCTCAACAAAATGTCTGATTTAGTACCAGTTGAAAGCTCACATCCCTCCCACACAAGCTCATGGAACAGTGCTGCCCATCAGGAACCACACCAGGGAAAAAATAGCGGGTAAATCTCTCACCTCTGCAAAACGTTTTATTAAAAATCATAATACACAGGGAATGATACTCAAACATGCACACAGCCCGCTATGTTTCTTTTGTCTCCAGTGTAACCACTGCATTAAGTTGAAAAGTTGTACTAAAACTCAATATATCTTACTTGCAGCCAGAAGAATATTCCCTTTCCAGCCCATCAACATCTGTGTAAGTGTCTTTGGGTAGACCCTTGCACTGCTCTCTGGATTCTCCCTTTCCACAGCACACAACTATGGACAGTCACTCTATTTCTCCATCTATCCTCTTGACACTGGTATTCAGGGGAGCTTGTTCAACATGCAGTGAAAATTAGAATAAAAAAATATGCATGTCTTTCCTGAATCTCCTGAATCAAACAACAACTTTGGTCTACGGACCTGTAACAAAAGGCAGAGGTCAAAAGGACAAAATTCTTTGAACTGGAGTCCATTTGTGAAGTGTTTTAAATGCCATTAGGTCTCACTGACTTCTCCAGACTTTTCCCAAGGCATTTACCATTAGCAGCAGAAATACGTATTTAATAACTGTTGAAGTAATTTTATATACTGAATATACTGAAGAAAATTATTCACAGGATTGCATTAGGAAACCGTTTTGTGTTGTCCCATGGAAAGCAATTGATATATACCAATGTTACAATGCGCATACTGTGAAGAGAGTTACTTTATCACCCAGCCTTCCTTAACATCCCAGGCTCAGAATCAGTTTGGCCATGATAAATTGTAAGAGCTAGTGATTTTGGAGTGCTACATACGAGATATATCAGACAGACCTGTCTTTCAGAAACTATTAAATCTCTGCCATAGTGCACATTTTGAAAGACTGAAATGGACATCCAAATATTGAGACCCAACAGAGTAGTCTTTCAGAAAAATTTGGCCTTCATAAACACTGATGTAATGCAGGATTAATGCCATGGAGCTGAAAAGATTACAATAACAAAAGAGCAATATGAGATTGGATTTAGTCTTCCAAAGTCTAAAATCTTTAATATATATTTAAAGAGAAGTAACTTACTCCAGCATTTGGAAAACGGGGCCTATTGAAAGGCATGAAACCTCTAAAATGCTATTTGAATGCCAGAAAAGTAATACTTTAAAAAGTCAAGACAAAAATGCCAAGAGGAACAAAAAGGAGTGAGCCAGAAATGCTAACATGTTCATTTCCACTTTGTCCATGAGTTGGGCAAGTGCTGCAGCTCTCCAGGCATCTCCGGGTATTAACTGCTGGACAGTCCCTGCCCGCAGTGACACAGCTGTCATCTCACAAAACACGAATGTAAACTGGACTTCTAATAAGGTTCCTAACCAGAAAAAATACTAGCTCAGAAACATGTGCCTGTGGCGATACCTACATTTAGCTGTGACTTTGTACCCGCCCAGTGGAGGGTCGTGGCCTTCCACAGCATCGAATCCTGCTGACACCAGGACAATTTCTGGATCAAACTCGTTGGCAGCTGGCATAATCACAGTCCTGTAGAATGAAAAAACCCCAACATATTAAAGTTAAAAGAACTTCTATCTTCATGATATAAATTGTCACAATCACAAAAAACCACAACACAAGATATTTTATTTTAATTAAACCAATCTCCAGGGTAGCTGTTCAAAACCAAGTCCAAGGCTTCAATTAATTTCATTCTATAATCACTCTTTTTTCTTTTCTATGACTGAGGAAAAAAAACACAGGTACATGTGAAAGCCTCTAATATTACTTACACATCTGTGTCTGTTTTATCCTGCTGCCTATAAAAAGCTGCCTCTTCCAGGGAAGTGACTAATGGTTTACAGAGAGCTCTCAAAGCCTGACTGGAAACCCGGACTGCTCCAGTTAGTGCGAACTTGGTGTAAATTTGAACTATAAATTTCTTTTGGGAAAATGTTTGCTTTCCAAACTTTTTTTTTTTACTTCTTAACATTTTTAAATGTTTGTCGAGGTGGGGGGTGACTCTAGCAAAGGAAAAACATGAAATTTCCTTAATCAAATCCAGACTATGTTGTCAAGCCTTTCCAAGGTCAAGCATAACAGGAATGTGACAACCACAAACTAGTGACAGCAACCCCTGCTGGTGTCAGGAAGATAATTCAGCCCTTCACAGTCACAAAGATTCCACTTTTTTAACCCCTTCCTTGACAAACTCATGTGAGGATATTTTATGGCTTGGATTTTTCTCTTCTCCAATCTCTAAGCATGAAAGATGTATTGAAGGAGAAGATAAGCCCCTGCATTCTGATCTTGCAGATTTGTTCTTCCAGGTTGACTCCAAAACGAAGGTGTAAGGATGGCTTTGACACTGGTTCAACAAACACTGAACCTGTAATGGCTGTGCTACATCAGGGATACATCGCTAACAATAAAAGGCAAATATACAAATGAATGTTCTATTACAAATAAATTAACTCAAGAAAATCCCAATTAGTCTGCACCGACCAGAATCTGAAGATTAATTTTGTGCATATGTAACGCTATTTGTTTTATTTCAATCTTTATTAATTTATTTTATAATCAACTTAGTCCAAAGAAATCATATTTTTGTTGAAAGGCTTAGGCTTTCTGTAGAAAAAAATGAGACATATTAATAATATTTTAACAATTCTCTAGGATTTTCTTTAGTTTAATTTTTATCTATGTTTTATAAACTTTATTTTGTTTTGTTTTCCTCAAAGATAATTTTAATATTAAGAAAATATTCCTTTTACCTCTTAATCAGAAATAAAGAGTTCAGACTAAGTAAAAAGTCAAGGCATACAGCTTTTCAGTGAATATAACTTTACATTAGAAAAAAGGATAGAGGCCAGTTAATTTATTTTTTTGTGTGATTTTGCTGAAATTGCACCACAAATATCTCCAGGCAAAGTTATATAAGTTGTGAAATATTCCTTTTTTACATGTCATTAGTAGGCCTCTGCTGAAATATGGGTTCCAGCATTGAGCATTGCACTTCAAGAAGGACCTAGACCAACTGGAGACATCAAAAGCAAAGAAAAAACTTCTAAATAATATAACTTTAGTGGATAAATAATATAATTATAATGATTTGATTTGCATAACATGGAGCAAACATGATAAAAGTCCACAAACAGGTAAGTCATTGTTGGAAGAGGAAAGAAATAACCTGTTCTGTATTCACACTGTGGACAAGACCTGAAGCAGTTGCAGCAGGAAATCTAGTTCAGCACTGGAACAAGCTTTTAAATAGTAAGAATAAATAATAATGTAAATAAAATATTTAAGAAAATTGAAAACTCTCCATGTCTTGGAGTTTTTTATCATAGGTAAAACAAATATCCATCAAGCTTGCTACAGTTTCAAGCTGACACAGCCTGGAGGCAAGAGGTCAATTACTTCTCCTGTAGGTTTTTTTCTTATTGTTCCTTGATGTATAACTCTCTAACACACAAAGTACACATAAGAATACTTACATTAGATGCTACAGTGACTGAATGAACATTTTTGCAGGCTAATCTCCACAAAGTTAGGGAACAATATCAGGAATAAAGACCTCCTATGCAACCACGTCTTCTCTTACGTACATACCTTCTGATACTCTAATTATAAATTCATTGTCTGAAGCAACACATACTTCACAAAGTTCCCCACGTCTGCAACACATGTGGCATGAATCCTGATTACTGATGAGGACTGTGCTGATACACAATCTTCATCTCTCCCCATAGCACCATATATCTTACACAATAAAAGAAGGAGGGATCCTGTGAAGAACCCTCCCTATCTGCAGCCACTTGAGCTTTTGCCCTCCTCCTCTCCATTCACATTTCCTCAAATTCAAGTCAGTCTCTGCTTTTTATTTCTTCATGTCAAATAAAGTGGCAGCACGACAGAGTACAGCACAGACTAAGCTCAGGAGGCAGAGAATGGAGTGTGTTCAGTGCAGACAGCAGACAGCAGCTCTGGAAACTCAAGTTGCTGAGCAGTAACAAGCCTAACCAGCCTAACACACAAAGAAATATTTGAGAGTCTTATAATTTGGAACATTGGGAAAATCTACCACACTTCTACCACATTTCAAGACCTTGCTCAAAAGCGTAAAGATGTCAGCACATTTTTTAATAACTTGGGCAAAACAATGCTTTTGACCTTTAATCTCATTCATAGAAGCAACAAAAATTGTTTAGACACAGTTTATTCAAAATTTTTGTCAAATAAATATGTCTGACATTAAAACTGCCAGCCATACTGAGTAGCAATAGGAAAATTATTAAATACTGAAAGCAAGGACTTTCAACACAAAGAACCAGGAACAGCTATTAACATCATCTTTAATACTGCTGAACAGGAAATAGCAGCATATTCATAAATCTCTACAGAAATTATATATAAGAATCTTAGCTAAAGAAAGAAGAAGGCTATAAGGTTAAGAACTGGAGGTGGCATTTAGAATTCACTGTTTTGTTACTGCTTTCAGTATTATCCGAATTCACATAACCAAAATAACAGTTAAGAAGATTTTCTGAGAGAAAGTATTTCTTTTCTTTTAAAATTGTACAGAGTCTGTTACATTTCATCAGAAGAGTAGCATCCGACTTTTGCTGTAATATTGTCTCACAAACTGAGACAGAACTTTGCTGCTGCTACTCTGCATACAGTGTACCAGAAGAGCTAACCTGTATGCCCTGTGTTGGTCATTTCTTTTTCATCCTCCATAATATTAAGGGAAGTGGAATGTCAGAACTCATCCATCTTACACTGTTTGTGATATAACAATGAACAGTAACTCTAAGAACTTTTCTTGATGAAGGATATTAAGGAAAACAATCTGTTTACTGGGATAGCAAGCCTGACTCTTCTTTTAAACATCTCTCCGTGGTCCTTGTTACAGCAGTCAAGACTACTATTTGCTCTTTCAAAAAGATGACAGACACAAATCTCTCAATTGCAGAGACCATATAGACCTTTGGTTCCTAAATCTCTATTCTAATCTTCTACATAAATTTACAGGCATTTAGGTTGTTACTCTTTTGAATAAATGTATGAGATCTCTGCTCAGAAAAGAGCAGCATATTGTCTGGAAAACAGCTTAGCATTTTGGTTTGGAGTTTATGTAGGTAGGACATCTCTAACGTTTGTCTTGCCTTGGCAGTACCTGCTTTGTGGCACAAAACATGCATGTAAATTCTTTCATAAAATGACAAATACCTTCCTATCTTATGAAGTTCTATAAGGAATGATATACACACACATTTTAAAATACAATCTTAATTTCACCAGGACATAAATAAAACTTCTGTCATTTGCTACCTCTCAGGCTTTAGCAACTTCATATGAACATCTGTCTTTAGAAAAATCATAGAATCATAGAACCATAGAATAGTTTGGGTTGGAAGGGACCTTTAAAGATCATCTAGTTCACCCCTCTGACATGGGTTGGGACAACAAATGTTTTGAGGTTGGCAGTTGTAAAGAAAGCTTACATAAAACAACGTGAAGATCACTTCTCCCTTGTAAACAATCTTTTCTTACCTCAGGATGGTTGGACAGGTAAGGACATTTCCTGATCCTACACTATCTCTTGGGAGCAGAGAATCATCAGACCCTGTATCTTGCACCTTTCTATCTCATCTGCACTCTGGAGGGCACAGCAAGGTGTAAAAAGAGAAATCACCCACTGACTACCTCCTCAGGAGCTGCCATAACCATGGCACTTCCCTATTCGGTTCCCTAAGAATAGAACCCTCTTAATCTCATCATAACAGAAAATATAGTGGGGTTTTTTTTAAAAGCAGGCAAATAGTATTGGTCATACACTAATACATATTCATGTCAACCTTCCCAGAGTCCTCAGACCAACCCTACACTCAGAAGTCAGGCTGCAGCTGGCAGGATTTGTTACGGTGCGAAGGGTCAAAACTCTGCTCACCAGAGATCCTTGCAAAGGGTGCATCAGCAGCCTGCATTCAGACCCAGGTAGGAACACTTTATCTTACGCACAGCAGGAATAAGAAATATGATTTGGCTTCTGGCCATGGGTCACCAGACAGGTACAGACTGAGGACTGGCAGGCCATCAGTTCTCTTTGAAGACAGTCAGGCTACAGAGCTTATCAGCAAACCAAAGTTAATGCTAGAATCCTTCTCCGACAAAACAAGCCGACTTTGTCAGAAGAGAAATGGAATTTATTCTTCCACTATGACTCACACTCTCCTCTACTACTTTCTCCAAAGAAAATAAAACACATAAAAGTTATATTTATTTTCTGTGATCTTGAATCATATAGAAGCATAAATATTTGGTATACCATATTCACCTAATGATGACAGCAGAGTTACAGGGACATCTTGCCTGGCTGACTGTTTCTTTCTTTTCTCATCCATTTTCATTAATAAACATGTCAAAAAGTGAAAGCTTGAGCAGCTGCATCACAGAAGTTATTTATCCACAATAAACCTTGCAGTTACAGTGAAACTGTGTCCTCCAGATCAAGGTAATGCAGATTCTTCTTTCAGTCTGATGTACTGGGAATACAGCATGTATCTGGGAAGCTGAAAAGATGTTTTTTTGTCCCGCTAAGGAGATTTCCCCAAAGAATTAATAAGTTCCATTTGGGTATGCTGCTGTCTACAGAGAAGCCAAGGGATGGCTTCCAGTTGGGTGTAGTTCTAGAGAAAACATCAGGCATGTGATCCTCCCCACCAATCTGAACATCAAATGCAAGACATTAAAGAGATTCTACCAAGGGACTCTGTTCCTTTTATTCTTCCATTCTATTTTTGTACATTCAAAGCATATGGCTAGGATGCTCTCAAACATTTGTTCTCCCAGAAGAGATTGCAGAGAAGTATCCAAAGCATAAATGACTCTCCCACTACCAGCACACAGAGTTGGAAATCTCCAAAGCAAGCTAAAATTATGCAAATAGCTACAATTCTTTTGCTGTGTTGATAATTTTAAAAGGAAACGAGTAGGAATACCAACCCAGGACAATAATTTATGCAACTGAGAAAAATAATCCACGCTGTTCTAAAACTGCAGATTGGAGCGACTTAGTAACATAAATTATTTGCTCTTTCCTTAAAACCCTCCAGTGTTTTCATCCAGCGATCTTCAAGTACTTTCAGAGCATTAAAAAATGGAAATGCTCATATATTCAGCTGGTATAAATCAGTATAGCTGTTTCTGATTGCATAGTCCTCTAAAGCAGGCATTTCTTTACCCACTTCACAGATGAATCAGCTAAAACCAAAAGCTGGTAAAAGACTAGAATAAATTACCTACTTGTCCCTTGAAAAACTTTGAGAAAAAATGCAGAACACTCTAAGTCCATTACTTCATAAAGTAGGAAAAATCTGTATAAAACCACTGTTATTTGTCAGTTATACCAGACTTGTATTTTGCAAGAATATAGATATAAACAATGCATCGGTGTTATTACAGTGGGGATTTAGCCACCAAATGGAGACCCAGTCTGCTGTTTGAAAGAATGTAGGTCTGCCTACAGTTTCTCAGTTTCACATCCTGCAAATAAAATACCGTACCAAACAATCACTGTGTTGTCCTAGCTTAAAATTACACAAGTTAAAGCGAGTTGTTGAAAGTTCCCTGATATGAACAGATCAGAAAGCATTTAAAAGATTGCCCCTATAGGTATGTGGAACTTATGGTACCTATTACTTTTATGTGTTGTTTGCACATACATTTTAATGTAGCACAATATCAAGTAATGTCTATTTTCACAGAAAGCTACATAGAATTTCTATACAACTCTCAGATAATATTTTTTTTCCGCATTAATTGAGTTTATAATAGCGTCTCAGTAAAATTTTGGTTTACTCTGACTACATTCCTTTATGCCAATTCTACTCTCAGCCCAAGTTCATCAAGGCCAAATTTGAGAACTTTCCCCCAAAACTCCTTGCTGACTGTCATCTGACCATCAGCTTTGTCCTGAATTTATCCTCCAAGGCATACATAGATTCTGCCAACTTTGTCTGCATTAATTTCTAAGACATATATTTTATAGAAGTTTTATCTTTACTGCCTTTATTTTCATATATTTTCTTTTATTCTTATAGATTTTCTTTTTATATCCTTTTAATAATTTTATTTCTTTTATTTCTTTTTTAAGCATAGCCAGTATTCCTGTCCTTAATTTTATTTTATAGTTACTTTACTTGCTTTCTGGAGATACAAAATGTATTTTTCTTTATTTCTTCAATGGGCAAAAGGTACTATGTCAATACAAAGTTCTCAGTATTTCAAATCATGGTCATTTCACTGGAATTTGTACCTGGTATTAAACTTGATCACACACCAAAATATTTAAAGGGTCAAGGTCTTCCATGGATGCACCTAAGTTAGTAATTTTAAATGTTATAATTGTAGGAGTATCTAAGTGGCACTGAATAAAATGTTTTAGAAGCACCAACAGCTTTTTTCCTTTTCTTTTTTTTTTCTGATTTTTGAAGTCATATTCAGAGCCTAAGGCTATTATTTGTGGGTTCCTTTTTAAATGAATAATTATTTTGACATCCTTTATATAAGCTCCCTGGATTCTATTACAGCTGGAACTTCAAGATCTTCATCAGTCAAAAAGTATATGAAATGCTGTCTACAATATCTACTCATCCTTCTATTTTTATTATCTGGAAAGGTGGTTTCAATGTAATTATAAGGGCTCTTCTACATTTGATATATAACATGCCTCAGTCAGACTCTCTGAACTAGTATAAAAAGAACCAAAATAAGGAACAGTTAGCAAACACTAAAGCTATGATTAAAATTATTACTTTGTGGTTTCCAGAATTCACTTAAAAATTAATAGCATAGTCAAGTAAAATTATCCAACTTCTTGAAACACAGGCAAAAAGCATATAGACATACTATGCACATTCATGTCCATATTCAGAACTGAGTAAAATTCAAAGTTCAGTGGTAAAAGGTAAAGGATTGGCTAAAGATTATGGTAAATAAGCTTGTTCAAAAATCATGGCTCTAAGCATCTCTCAAATGTATATAGGCTGAAAGAAGAGGTTACCTTGAAAGGCAAGTATGCAAATATAAAGCCTTCTCTGGAAATATAGGTCAAGACAGGACATGCAGGTATGTCCATGCAGGACACGAAATGCTTTTACCCTGAAAAACATAGTTTAGAAAATCTGCATTTTCTGTCAAATATTCCTCTGTCTTCTTAGACCCTAACTTGTGGAAGCACTTACATGATGAAAAAAAATTATCTTTTAGCTATTTCTCAGATCTCATACAGAACTGGTTGGTACCATGCCATTCTTATGAACAATTTATTCACTAAATTTCAGTTGTTAGCTAAAGAACTGAAATGGCTTCCAAGAGTTGCACAACTGAAGATGATATATGAGAAGGAGGAAGCAGAGGTTTAATTTGGTTTAATTTTTAAAGTTGGAATTTAAAATAAAACAGAGCATAACTTAAAATAGTGTCTCCAACAATAAGAAAGCAAAATGCTATAAAAATGGAATCCCATCATTTCAAGACAATTATTTTTCCATCAAAGCTATTCTAACATCTATGGGAAATGGTACTGACACACTCATACACACTGCCAAATTTTACCCTCAAGTATTGCTTAAGATATCACTTAGCTTTCATGGTGCAACATGTTCCTAACAGAAAAATCAATTCATTGCCCATGAGTCTATTTTAGTCTATTTTAGAAGAAAAAAAAAAAAAAAAAAAAAAAAAATCANATATTTTAAAAAAAAAAAAAAAAAAAAAAAAAAAAGGAAATCATTAGAAGATTTACTGCCATAAATATAATAATGACATTTGAGGGTACTTCCAGTTTTCTGTTTTAAAATTTGTATGGTTGTTTAGGAAACACATTTCTATCAAGGTTGAATATACTACAGTATTTTCTATAACAAATAACTATCAATTTTGCCTTTCTACTAAGTAATTCCTTTCAGCAGTATTTTATTATAAAAGTCAGTGGACTTGGCCTAAAATGTTAACATAATAAACAATAATACTACTAAAACAGTTCACTGCTGCCAGTAATCTTATTATATAGTAATAGGATTGCTCATAAGAAGACAAAAATAAGTGCTATAATATCAGAAATACTTATATAAAGAGGTAAAAACTTGCCTTAAAGTGTCACATCTATAGAACTCACAAAATAAATGATAGCATAACATTATCTGAGGAATTTTTTACACCTCCAAAAAAGCACATTATTTTGGGCATATTCTACCTTTCAGTGTGTTTTAGGGTACTAGAAACTTTTAAAATTACTTAGGCCTCTAAGAATATTACAAGAGAAAGGAAAGTCTAGTACCTATTTTATTGACATTCCCCTGGAATGGTGGAATTGGGGAAAAGAAGGAAATGGCGGTGTTTTGAATAAATTAAAAGGAGAAGAGGGCTCTGGAGTATGAGTTTGTCACTAGGTCCAAAATCTACATTCCTTCTTTATGAAAAAAACTTTAGAAAAGCTTTTCAGATTGGGTACACAGCATACAGTTTGACACATAGCAGGAATGAAGGAAATACGCTACCTAAAATTTACTTTTTTTGCTTATACAACAGCTCAGTTTGCAATGTTAACAATCAGCTTATGTCACCACAAATGATTACTCAAGAAGTAAAAAGTAGTTTTCAATTCTTGCAAAAGTGAGATGTGGGCAAGAGGGGAAGGTAAATCTGATTTAAAAATGCCTGGAGGATGAATTCAAGTGGTTGCGTTTTTCATGGGAGCAATTGGTTGAGTGGATAAAAGATACAGAGATCTCTCGAAAAAAGTATTTTTACCAGCTAAATTTGCTACATTTCTGAAAAGTGCATTTTGCCCAGAAGGGGATTTTTTTCCCTTTTAAATGAAAAGAAAAAAACATTTTCTAGAAACCAAATTATTTATCAAGGTCATAGGCATTTGCAAACCCATAATTTTTTACATGCTGTATTCATCAGCATGGTTGAGAATAAAAAGTACATTAAATTGTCTTAATTTTTTTCTCAGAGGTCTCTACATATCTTTTCTTACAGATGCTTTCTTGCTTTGTCCTATAGTTTCTTTATATACTCACAACTACTTTTAAAGGTAGTTTCTCTGTGGTTTTCTGAGTTATCATTTCACAGATATTTCACAAGTTTCTGGATAGCCAATATAATTTTCGTCTATACAGTCACTTTTCCTTTGAAGTAATTTAGAATGTTATTCAGAAAATTGTTCATATGACTAATCTTATTTTTTTGATGTTATGAAGGGAAGATGCAAACATATGTAATTTCCTCCTGTTTTTTCCTGAGGAGCACCATACCCCAGTAGAAAAGGAATATATAGACACTTTCTTACACCCTAACCAAATTAACCAACAGGAAATGCCTCTGATCTTAAACAGGAAGATATTGATGCTACAGGCAGCAACAGCATTAGTAAATACCGGCCTGTTTGTTTGCTTCATACCTGGCAGAGCCTTATCACTGGAGTTTGGGCCACTTTGGACCATCTCATTACTGTAGCATGTATTTAAACAGACCAGGTGGCCTTCATTCTGATAGCCAAAAATACAGTTTCCCTCATATAACAAGGTTTATACAGTATGGAAGCTTCAAGTCTTCTCACTTTACCTAAATTGAATGACACTTCATGGAACCCATACTCGTATAATTTTAATGGGGATTTAGAAGAAATCTTTACAGAAAATGCAAGGTAAACCAGAAGAACACTTTTCAATCCCTGCCCTTTCCTTCCCCCTCTCCCCTCCCACGCTCCCAGAAAATTCTCAGAGACAAAGAGAGGAGATATTTGTGGGAGCAGGGGGAACATTTGCACTAATGCACTAATCCCAAGGTACCACATAGTGTTAGAAACGACAACTTTTTCTGGTGCAGTTTCAGCTACTGTTTGGTTAGAAATGTGATCTGGTGTTGGCTCTGAGTAGCTTGGAGGAATCCCTATGCCCTCTCTTTCCTTACACTCATTTTACTCAACAAAATAGAGGAAATTTGATAGACTTCGAAGACAGAGAAAACTGGATGTCAGCACTTGGAGATCAACTGAATTGAATGTGACTGGAAGGACTCAATTCACAAATAAAAGTACCAGACTTGTTCAGGGAGTATTATCAGGTAGGCTAATGTTTTAAAATGAGAAACACTCTCCTGCAAGAGGGTTACACCTATAACGTAAATACTGAAGCCAAAGAAAGGATTGGAGATGACTAAGGCTTAGGGAAATATAAAGTCAAATATGACATGTTGAGGACAATGGGAATTTTGTTTCTGGTTTTGGTAGTATGAAAAAAATAGTTTTATACCTGAAATTCAAAGGGAAACATTTTCATCTAGTAAAGATCTTTGAATATTACAGATAAGAATTTAAAATACAAAAATAGTTAAAGACTCTGTACTAACACAATATCTGAAACAAAACCCAAGATGACCAGAGGATACTGTATCAGCTTCAGAGAAACTCAAGTAATATCAATACAAAAAGGATACATATTCCATTCACGGACACAATGAGGAGAAAAGGATAAGGAAAGGAGGAAAAACAAAGAGCTCTGAAAAATAAGGACTGAACACAATGTTAGAAAATTCAGGAATAACATGACACCTGACTAAATGTTTCACAGTAGTTTTTTGTTTTGTTTTTTGCAAGGAAGGAATAGTGAACAGCAAAGCACTTGGAATCTCAGACTGAGAAACAAAATATGAAAATGCAGATATATTGCAATGTGATTTAATATTTTACTTAATCTTCCATGGACTTAATGGAACCAACATTTCTCTTAATAGATTTTATTTGAAATCTGCAAAAGAATTGGAGAATCTTGTGGTCCTAGATCAATAATAACTCTTTCAGTGGTGTACATGGAAGAAGCCTTTTATCTGTGCCAAGCATTTTGCAGGAGAAAGGCAATTCCATTCACCCCAAGAGAGTCACATTGACACATTGCTAATCCATTTGCCAATACAATCACTTGCACCAACTCTTCCTTCATGTTGTCAGGACCCCTGAGAAGGTCTGAGAAAAAAATCAAAGTGAAGTTTGAGATTTAACTGAAAACCATCAAAACTTACATTTTGACGTTACTGAATTTGCCTTTCCCCAATGAACTTATGTCTCTGTCTCTTACAAAACTGAAGTGCTCACACTTCCTTTAATCATTTTTGGATCCTCTTTGGAGAGATATATTGGATAGTCTCCTCAATAGCATGACACAAAAAAGACTTTTTTCTTTTTTATTGCTGCAGCAATAAAAAAGAAAGCTGTTTCCCATTAATGGCTGGTCCATCCTCCTATAGTCATCATCTTGGAAATTGAGATTGAGTATAATTTCAAGAAATTGTAAGAATGAACTGAATCACATAGTTCCTTTTTCCAATGTCTGTCTCAATTTACAGTGTTGGAAATAGCAACAAAAACATCTCTAAGAATGACTTCCACTTCTAGATTTATTTTTGTTGCACTTATCTCTCAGAGTGACAGTAAAATAATATAATAAATTAGATTGGATACATCAGTAAAATAATTCCAAAGTTTCAGAAAACATTGAAAATAATGTAAGTAAAATGTACATTCAAATCAACTTCACTTAAAAATAAAATAAAATAGTTCTTCCAGATTTGATATCTGGATGACACAATATATAGGTATGATGTAATTCAAATTCTTCACTCTGTTCAAAAACTGGAGCTCTTACTGAAGCCAAAATATATTTGATAAAACATTACTTTTCCAAGCATTTCACAGATTCCTTCAGGAGTTCATAATCACTTCTCTCGTAAAGATTTTACTTTAGTCAGCTTTAGTGTACTTACTTCAAATAAGTTACCATTAATTTACAAAATTCTTTTGTCACTTCTTTACTTAAAATTGACAACAAGTCTTGTGAACTGTGCAAGAGAATAGTTAAGGGCAGAACTTTTCATGCTGCTACCTTTGGATTAACAACAGTCCCAAAACACTGAACAAAAACCTTTCTGCAGTGAGTTCTTCAATTCCAGTTGCCAATCTACGTTTAAAGAAAAGGAATTTTACACCAGCTGAGAAATCTGGCATCCTATTCTCACCTACTCCTCACTAAAATAACTTCTGCAACATGAAATTGCCAAACCTGTCATAGTGAGTTGTGCAATTACAGTGAATAGGAGGAAGTTTTTATCATTGCTAATACATGGGAGACGATCCAGTAGATTTTTAAGTTGTGACCCCCTCAAGAAAGGTTAGAAGACTCTTGGCACCTAAGCAAAAAGAATTTATCAGCCTTTCAGCATGAACATCCAGGGGATTTGAACATATATAAACATATACATGTTTTGATGTTTATTTCAATCTAATCTGTGCGAGGTCACCAATACAAATCAGAATATCATACTATCGAATCTCTGTTTCTAATTCTAGGATTAAAAGATTCACAAACTTCTGATTTAACCTATTTAAAATGCTGTTAAAGCTGGTTTTTGGTTTGTTTTTTTTTATTCTGGAGTTGGACTAAGGGTATGAGTTTCTTTCATGTTTTATCCAGAGTAGCTCCACAATGTCTTGTGTGGATCTTGTGTAAATCATTATAGTCTTGTCTCTCTCACTTCATTGGCTTTTTGGCTTCCATCTGTTTTCTCTCATCTTTTCTTCTACTCTGTCTCATCTACATTCTCTTTCTACTCTGGTTTCTCTCATCTGCTTGGTCATTACTATTAATCCAGCCCTCTTGCATCCCCTTTACTTCCCAGTTATCTCAAAGAGGAGAGAATGTATGAGACCCAAGAGCTTCATTCTGAGGGATGCTGACCACTTTCATTTCTTTTTTTGACCTCCAAACTCTAACTACTTTCCTTCTATTGTAGTTTTAAGATAGTTCTGGATGTCTTCCTTGACCTAAGCATCGCTGAATGTTGTCTAAGGTACATTCTGCTGTTATTCCTGGAGGCATAAATTTCTACAGACCCCTTTGTGCTTTTCATAGAAAACTGTAACTCCCTAGTGTCCTACCTGTACACAGGTTAGCACAATATCAGGTTACCTACTTTACTAATCTCTGAAAGGAAACTCCAAATATTTTATTTTTGCATGTTATTGCATCTGTTGAAGAACACTCATGATGTGTTCATTTTAATGTTAATACAATAAATTTAATAGCAATGTTGGAATACAATCAAAAATTTGAATAGCTCAAATTAAACAAAAAAAAAAGCTAGACATGCATTTAAAACCTTTTAGCATCTTGACCCAAATATATACATTATTCTATCACTTGAAATGCCTTAATATGGCAGGCTTAATGCCTATAGCTTTTTCTTTGTGACAACATGAATGTCACAAGTCCCTGTTCTAAAGCAGAAATCTAGCCTTTGTTGATCAGAGATAATCATTAAGCCTTAAATTGAATTCAGTCAGAAACTTCTAGCTTCCAGCTATTTATTTTCTTTCTTAATAAAGAAAAATTCTTCATAAATGTTCAAAACAGTACAGGAAGTTACTTATCTTCCAGAATTGTGCATATTGTCTCACTTCTTGGGCTTTCAGTCCTTTCCCATGTGTGGTAGTTTGAGGGGGTCTGGCTTTTTGGGCGTGGTAGGGGCCAGAAAGATGGCTCCTGTGCAAAGCTGCCAGAAGCTTCCACAGCTGTCCAGGCAGAGCCAGTCTCTGATGGCTTCTGAAGATGGATGTGCTGCAAGCCACAGCTGGGCCAATTAGAAAGGAAGGTAACGCCTCTGTGACAACATATTTAAGAAGCAAACATGGGAGTACGCACGCCCGCGCTGTGTAGCTGTAGTCATGTAGTTATGGATAGGCAGAGAAGAGGAGTACAGCATGTAAAAGAAACAACAGCAAAGTCAGGCAAGAAGAGGAAGAACAGGGGAGGAAGTCCTTTAATCATCAGAGCTGAGATATCTCCTCATCCTGTGGTAAGAACCATACCAATGAAGTGTTTCCCTGCACCCTGAGAGTCCATGGAGGAGCCGAGATCCACCCTGAGATGGAGTGGGGCAGGGGGGGTGAACTCCTACTGGAGGGACTGTGGTCTGGTGGGAATTGATACGAATAACAAGGCCTTTGCTCCTGGGAACTG
This sequence comes from Climacteris rufus, assembly GCA_013398175.1. Taxonomy (NCBI): domain Eukaryota; kingdom Metazoa; phylum Chordata; class Aves; order Passeriformes; family Climacteridae; genus Climacteris; species Climacteris rufus. The sequence goes on along the minus strand of VZRZ01006016.1, from coordinate 126,107 downwards.
AAGGGAGTCAATTGAGTTAAAAAAAGCCTTGTTTTATTTCCACCCTGAGATGGACCAGCTCGGCCCTGAGAGGACGAAAGAGCAGCAGCAGTGACTGGGTGGGCTGCCTACCAAGAGGGAAAAAATAACTTGTGAAAAAATTGCCACAGTCCTTGTGAGAACAGGTAAAGGGAAGAATTGTCTCCCTCCAGGTATTTTGCCAAGAAGAGAAAACATCTGAGCAATGAACTGACTAGGAGAACAACCCTCCCCCCCCACACCCCCCCGGTTCTCCTTACTGTCTAAGGAGGGAGGGCTGGTTGTGGGGGGGGTAGAAAGAGTGTTTTAAGAAGATGGCTTGCTTGCTCCTTTAAGTCTGTAATAAATTCACTTAATCACTTTTCAAGTTTTGAGCCTGTTTTAGCCTGTTTCACTTAGAGTTTTTTCTCTCTCAGTATCCTTATCTCAGCTCAGTAACAAATTCCTTTCCCCTGTCTGGTTGTGGAGGGGGAGGAGCGGCTTTCGTGGGGCCTTGGCGTTCAGCCAGGGCTAAACCACGACACCATGTTTGTGCATTTTACCTTGCTTTATCTGTGTGACCCATCTGGAGATGCAGTGCCAAAGACAGACAACACCATCACCTCAGCATAAGGTTCCTCATTTAAAGGGTGAAATTCATGTATAATTCACACAATTGCTTGCACATTTCTACATCTCAGGCTTGGGAACACTGGCTGGACACTTAACTGAACTACCAACTCCAGTGAAATCCCCTATGATATGTCCTTCTTCCCTGGGACAGGTCCCGATTCCAGTAAAAGGCATGTCCTCCAAGTAAACATCCCTGAAGTAGAAAACCCCTATTTATCTTACCACCTCTGCCCTTGTGCCAGCAGAGAACTGCATCAGTCAGACCTTTCATTTGTCGAACTCTGCCTTTCTCCTCATGCCGTCCAAGGGAATATTTTCAAGCACTCCCCCAAGGAGGGACAAACAGTAACATTCTTGCTCTTCCCAGTGTGAGTGAAAGAGAAAAATCACTACAAGTCAGTGCCCTGCTGTGGAAGAAATTTCTGGAAACTCCAGAGATTTCTACAACTTTCCAGAGGTTAGAAATGAGGTTTAGAGAGGTAGCTCACATGTTGCCTTAATTATACAGTCTCTATCTCTTCCTTATGATTGTGAAAACTGTGAAACATTTGAAGCAGAGACTGGAGAAAGGACCATCCCTCTGACAGAAGTTGGCTGATTTTAATTTTAAGAAATAAAAGTAGTAGTGTTATTCCATGTCATTTCACACTCCATGATGTATCTAACTCTTTTTTAAAGACTATGACAATGTTTAAATGAGATGCTTAATGTGAAGCTCTGTCAGAGTAAGGGTTGCTACTGAAAGTTGTAACTGGTCCTTCATGCTTTCAGAGACGCTCTGTTTTAAAAGTTGGCATCTGTGCCACAGCCAAAGCAGTGTTCATCTTTCAATGAAATGCCGGAGTCATGAAGCTGAATGATTTGGGGCTGCTCTGTTCATAAGTAGATATTCAAGACAGCATTTTTGGAAGGCAGCCACTGGAGTGTACTATATTACAGAATAAATCACACTGAAAAGATGTTCCCTGTCAAGTTGGAGATACTTTTAGAAAAGATCAGTTACAGAAACCATCACATTTATGTGACTATTTCTACCTTTGTTGGTGACACAAACTTATTTCACACACACTGTAAGATCCCAGATGAGTTCCCTGAAGATTTCACACAGATCACAATACCACAAGCTCTTAAATCTAGTGGAGAGGTCTCATTTTTACAGTACAATGTAGTACAATTAAGGCATGATCTTCCTCTGACAGGTCTGAAATGATCTCCAGCCCAGCTCCTTAGGGAGTGTGTTGAAATTTAGCCATTTAAAAGATCTCTAGCCAGTGTTTCAACTGCTCTGAACTCTCATAAATATTATCAGCTCTAAATTTCTGGAAAGGTCCCTGTTGAGAGTTAGCCCCTTCAGGAGTATACAGTACAACCTGACTAAAATACAACCTCATCCCATGTTTTTGTTCTTATGTAGTCTGGTCTAAGTGCAGTGCACAATACTGTCCACAGAAGGTGCAATATGAGGATATAACAAAAAGTGTACAGCTGAAGTGGCAAGCCTCCCACATCATCAATAAACTGAAGGAGAGACCTTGCCTAGGAATGTGACTACAATGCATACTGCAGCTGGATGCAAAGATGTATAGGTTTGAAATGAGTCAATGTGGATACTGAAAAACGTTTTCCAGAAGGACTTGGTTTTGAACAGGTTATTTCACACTGCTAAGAAAAGGTAATTTATGTCAGCACAGTATATTAGTCTCTGCAAAGCTTCTTCCAGACTGAAAGATTAGTTTGGGGACAGACATAAACTACTTACAGTGTATGTGTTTATATTTTGACATTGTGCAGTGAGGACAAAAGCAATTTACATGTGTGGTTGATGAGAATTCTTCAGACATTGCATATGTATCTTAAAGCTAGATTGAACATGTTTACACTTTCTTTGTAGGTATAGAAGTATAAGCATACTCTGAAACACTGGCTTAGAACAATATCCCTAACCACATATGGATGACACTGTGGTTAACTGAATTGTCCCTTAAGTATGTAAATAAACATTAACTAGAATAGAGATACATTTAATGAGGAATGGCATCCAAATCCGGATGCAGACAGCTGACAATATACTGTAGGAGTCTGTATGGGAGCTGAGGGTCTAAACTCTCATTGTATTGCACAGAGACAAAGGATTCAGTTCAGTTATCTACATGAAGATATCTAGTTGTTTTTGGTAATTTGGGGAACCCTTTCAGGCCACCTGTTGACTCTTCAAAAGGGCACAATCTGCCAGAGATCCTCTGCTGTCGATGTCAGCCACAGCAGTAAACTCAGCTCTTCCAATGCACCTCCTGTGGCACTGGACTTGTAAGGCTTTGAGAACTGAATCAAAGTCCTACTCAGTAAAGGCAGTGAAGCCTAGAAAGTTATTCAGACAACCAATGTATATCCCTGGTTAAGGGTGATCCACAGAGCTGTCTCTGTTGTGCTGACTGTATCACCCAGAGCTGCACAGTGGGAAAGCAGACACCTTGCTGACATGCAGATGCCTACATTGCAGGGACACCGTTGGATTTCTGAATTTGATCCTGAATTTCTCTCTGTTTATATACTAGTTTTTAACTATAACCCAGTGTGAAATGAGAAGCCAAAAATCACAATTTCTTCAGTATTATTCAGTCATCCGAGCTAAAAGCTCTCACAGAGAAACCATTCTAGGAAGCCTTCCATTAACACTATTCTCCATCCAGTCTTAAGGCACTGGGGCAGAGAAGGTGTCCTGGGTAGAGAGCAGAGGAACTCAAGCTTCTTTTTCCAAATATAAAGTCATCTCTCTTCATGTTCAGAACAGAAAGGACATAAGGAAGTGAATCACATCTGTATAATCAAATTTTTGAAATAAGATCTGAAAATGTATGGCTGCATTCCACATTTTCCTTCAGGGTACTAATACAAATTATTTCTACACAGCAGGCTGAACGGCTGAACCTTCTGTTTCCTCTCAACAACTTGTACATTGCTACTTTTTCAGTGCAAAAGTCATAGTCTCATTTGGGCAGCTAATACTGTTATATTAACTTATAACAATAATTATCTAAAGTTTACTAAGAATAGTAGTATTCACAGGCAGCATGGGCAATATAGGATTTTGTTAATTCCACAATCTTTACACAACCTAATATGACACAAATTGTATGGAACTGTAGTTACACAATAGATTCCATTAAATAAAACACACCGTGGTTTTTAATTTAAGGTTTGTAAACTATTAGTCCATTTTCAAGACATCTAGAATAGAATAGACTACAAATTGAAAATAATGCTTCATGTTACAGGTAGAATTGAATCTCGCTTCTGCCAAAAATATTTTAAGCACAATAATAAATAGAATACAATAGGAAATCTTCTAAATTTTTAAAGAAAGATTGAATTTCTGTGTATTTTTCTTTGTTTTATTACAGTACTATCAAGCAGTGTAGTTATTTCAGAATACTGTACATATGAATTAAATTAAGGAAACAGAGCTATTAGGAGAAAATATGCAACTAAAAGCATTCCATTTTTTCTTAATCCTAAATCTGACCTTACTAACAAGCAGGTGAAAGGCTTCACACTATAACCAAGAACAATAAAGAACCATGTTGTCCTCATTTTTCCTCTAATTGTCCTTTTCTCCAAATCATATTAGTTCCCATTGGTTTTATGTGATATTCACCAGTATTACCTTTTGTTCTTTTCAGGTTTATTGTAGTCATGGAAATAGGAGTACAATCCTTTGATCTCTCACATCACACAAAAGTAATCTATGGGAATATAGCATATGCCATGGTATGAAAAATGTATCCCAGTTGAATTCCTTAGTCAAAAGAATTATGTATCTATGGCATCCTCTATGAATGTTCTCTGCAGTGAATTACTCCTACTGTTGTTATTGAGTACAGCAATGAAAAGGCACAAAGAGCCACATGTAGGTAGGTAATGTCCTTATTAACTCTTTCTCTATTCTTTACCAGGGTGAAAGATGTCTGAAAGCCATCTATAATTATATAAGCAGGAAAAGCAGCCAGCATCCAATTAAATGTTCTTTATGGCATTTATCTTTCAGTTACCCTCTTGTTATCAAAGAGTGTAAAAAACAGGTAATGAACAACAGAACGCAGTCCTGCCAAAATGTATGTCGTGGTCATTGCATCTAAAAGTGACTTGCTGAACCCAAGTGATTCAATTTACCACCTCTTTACACATTTTTAAAATGATACAAAGGAAGTAAAATGAAAAGCAGAATCTACCTTTAAATTTTTAACAGGAAAGCAGACAGATTTTCTGTCTGAAAACATTTACATGAGGGCAGATGAGTACATACTAAGCAGACATCTAACAGTTATTTTTTTTAGATCAGTCATTTTAAAGTTGCAAGATTTTCACAGAACTAGTGAAATTAATGAAACTCAACATCTACTCTCAGCTCAGCCAGTGATTAGCTGTGTGGTCTCTATAGCGATTTAAAAATACACAATACAACACCATTACATCAGCTAATGGCTACTTTGTGAATATTTTTGTTAGACTTTCTTTTATTAAATTTCATATTTACAAGCAATTGTAAACAAGGTGGAAATTATGAAACTGTGTAGTCCTCAGTTTCACACATAAAAAAGGAAGCCTTTTTTACTAATAAGGATTGTACTACCTTAAAAACTTTGATGGAAACCTTGGAAATAAGTGGTTTAAGCATCCGGGGAATTTTTCCTGCAATAAAATGCTTCCTCAGTCACTATCCCCTGCTTGATTTACACCATCCATGTAAGCTTAACTTTACAAAGTTTGTAGACAGATGTGCAAAGCTCAAATTAAATCACCAGGAGATTTTACAGTTTTATTTCTTCTGTTGAAAAGATCATTAGACATATATGCAAAGTATCCATCAAATCACTAATAGATCCTCTAATTTCACTTCTGCTAGTCAAAACATCTTTTCGAATATACTATAATATTATTATACCATCATATATGCTCCTCTCAATCACATTAACTTCTATAAAATGAGAGCGTAGCTGAAAGTGTAGTCATGATTTATAATGATGGGCTAGGATTAATAGCCCAAACTACCTCTTAGGAGCACAGTATCAAAAAGCAAGTTTATGCCTTGTTTTTTTCATCATAAAAAAATGAGAGCAAACAAAATCTTATGTTTAATAAAGATCAGAACGTCTGCCCATCTGGAAATATTGCTTATAGGAACTCTCATACGCTCCCACTATGATACTTATACCACTGTTTTCTCACAAAACAACCTTTTGTATCAGAAGGGAAATTATTGTTTTCCAATAATTGTGATGAATTATGATGATTTGAAAAGTTATTTTCTCAGCTCAGAAAGAGATTCATTAGTGCTAATAAAATACACATCGAGATATAACCAGCTCCCTGTGATGCTTGCTATGAGTTTAAAATTTCACAAAATGTTGATAAAAATATTAAAACCTGCTGCTTCTCTTTAAAGCATATAACCAATTTGCCATTCTACTAACATAAAACATGTTAAAGTGACAGGTCATAGGAAAGAGAAGAAAAACAAGAAGCCTTCAGTGTTCTTAAATATGAGTTGTTTGTGTAAAAAAATCTTCAGCTACATGTACATAAAATTTGCGTTATAACAAATATATACATCTATATCTCTAAATACTATATTTATATTATTTATAAAATAAGCCAAGGTGGAACTATGTCAATCTACAGAAGCCTTCCTTATGAAACAGTGTTGCCTTAAGGAAAGCGCTGAATACTCTGGAGAATGTATCATTCTAACTTTTATGAAGGAATCCAAGACATTTTCAAGATTTAAGAAAAATAGAAATGCTAGCTCCATGAAAATAAGCAAACAAAAAACTTTCACAAAAAAATGTACAAACAAAAATCCAAACTAAAATCTCACAGAGTAGACATCAACAGGACTGATTTTTCAGTCCTTTTTCATTTGCCTCCTGAACTCATGGAAAAAAAATGCTTGTGTACCTTGATCTGAACTACAGTTCCACTAGAAACTCATATTCATTCATCAATATTTCTTTTATTAAGTGCTAATGTTGGTAATATAGGATCTGGCACAAATCACCCAATATTATACGCTTTCATTAGTCTCAGGAGGCCCAATCCTGCACACATGAATGCACATGTGTAACTTTACTCTGGCTAGTAGCCTAATTGACTTAATAATGAGCTAATATGTAAATATATTCATTTAAGCAGTTGCAGGATCTGCCCCAGGTTTCCTGATAGCAGTCTTCCCAGGGACCTTAGTGGCTCCAGACTATGGATCTTGAAGTCTGAGAGACATCTCTCCTGCTACAGAGTGTTTAGATCTGAAACCAATTCAATCACAGAGGTTCAGCTTCTTTTTCCAGCAGCACCACCAGCTGGAGCAGCTAAAGAAATTAGGACCAAATTCTGAAAGTAATTATCCTGAAGAGAATAATTCACAACTAACATTGGTAAATACCTCAATTGTTGCATGCCCTTACAGTACTTCACAGGAGCTTTTCTGTTTTTGGAGAGCATGTTACAAGTTACACTGAAGATATCAGCCTGGCTGTAAGGAGTCAGTTCTGTAGGGTGTCAGGTCTGCAAACACACCATAGGGGTTTCCTCACTTATTCCCACTTCAAAGAAGCATTAAGAACAATTTCTCTTTATTACAGTTTTTAACTAGATTTCTTTCCCCTGTGATGATTAATTAGGCATTTGTTACAATTTGCTTTCTTTCCACCTCTAAGAATAAATGTCCCCTTCTGCTAATCAGACACAAACAAAATGTTTTGAAAAGTAATCACTTGCCAAAAAAAAATGGAAATTGGGCTTCTGTGTTGTGAGGAATGTACACACATAGCACAGTGAAATTTAACACGGGTAAATGATCTGACTACCTCAAAGTGAAGTTTTTGCCTTCCTACAGTGGCCTTTCACCCTGCCCTTTCCTCCAATCTGAGGAGAGCTGATGTTGATGGAACATATAATGGCTCCTTTCCTGTGTAGTAAAGTCAGCAATAAAGCTCAGTAATTAAGGTGACCGGGGAGGCCCAGCCCAGCAGGCTAGTGGTGTGGCGAACACTTTCAGAACTTCAAACAATATCAAAGTCACTGAAAAACGGGCCTACTTCAGGACTGGTTTGAATTAAGCCTCACTTCCACACGCACTTTTCAAATCCAAGCTCAAACAAGAAAGCCAAGGCCTTCTGGATTTCATTAGAGCCAATTATCTTATCTGTTTCATCTCAGGCCTGACCCTAAGGCTGGCAAACAGCTATTCAGTGCATTTGTGTGGTTGTTTGAGAAAGCCTCCAGCCAGCCAATGGCCTGAGGAACCGCTAATTAAAACACAGTTGCCCCCTGCCTCTAGTGATTAAATATTTTCAAGCTTTTGTAAATAATTTTTCCATTCTTTGCCCCAAGCCTCAGAGGTCCAATACATGCAGTAATTTATTTAGTTTGTTAAAGAATACTGCTGGAAATAAAACTATAATAGAAACTTAGGAAACTCTTATATCTTGCCTAACTTCTGCAAGTTACATTCTACAAGCTTGCACAACATGTATACGGTTTCTTATGTAATTAAGCCTTAATAACGTCATAGTGTTTGAAGTGATACAGTCTATAACAGGCCCTACATTTTGTTGATAATCATCATGTTTCCTCAAATGTCAACAAGATACATACGCTCATGGGCTTCATGAGATCACAGATTCTGCAGATGTGATGCTGAGAGAGATCTGTACTTCTGAGATGGAGAGACCTTCTGAGAAGCTGGATCACACTTTGAAAGTGTGGGAAGGACTGAATCCTAACAGTAGCGTACTTCTGGAACTGAAGAACAGATCCAGAATACAGGTCCATGTCACCATGTCCCAAATAAATTATATTCATTAAAACTGGCATGCAAGACTTCTGGGCTAGAGAACTTAATCCTTCCGTCTCCCTTTCTCAAACCCTGGGAAGATACTCCCTGTTGCATGAGATCAGAGAACCTGATTCTAGTCTGATTCTAGCCTTTGTCCTATGCAGTGCTCCAGCTCATGCAACGTGATGGAGAGAGAAAAAATCTACATCTCCCAAATTAACCTCTTAACTCCATACATCTTACTATTATTCTTAAAAACAACAAACACATTTGTATTAGTATAATGCATTGGAGGTACTGCCGTGAACCAAAACCTTGTACAAGACACTGCATAGAATGAATAAAAAGATGGCTCATGTCTGTGTACTCTGTGGGGACTTGGGTAACTACAGGCAGAAGCTGTACATGCCAGAAAAATAGAAGCAATCTTAGCAGTATAGGAATTTAACTACTGCCCAGTTTTGTGTGAGGCAATATAGCAAAATATAAATGTAATAAAATATTCCAAGGAAGCTAATGAAGCAGTCTTTGTAACTGTTTCTGAGAATACCCTACAAGTATGAATATTTTCACACAAAAAAGCAGAAAACCCGTACCTGGTATCATGATATGGAAAATGAAATTCATAGGAGCATTCTGAGAATGACATTGCAATAATAAACAAAATGGCTGAAACTTAGAAATCACTTTAGGTGGTTGGAATGGCAATATATTCTGTATTTCAAAGACATGCTACAGAAAGAATTTGCAGTTTAGACATTGCTCTGTTGTGATTACCAGCAGAGAAGGTCAAAGGTAACACAAGAACTTGCCTGACTGACAGGCAGAAAAATGGTTTTGCATATAGAGAGTGGCAGTAGTAATGGCTTGGGGATAAAAGCTTGGTAAAGTAGAGGTTCAACTAAATGCAGATTTCCTCAATTAGTATGTTATAAAGTTACTATAAAATTTCATGATGTACAGAGGAGACATACCTAGAAGAGATAAGCAATTGGTCAACAGACAATAATTCGATTTGCACTGTGGACAAATCAAAACAATCAGACAATCAAAATGCAAGAAAAGGTTCCAACACCAAAAACAGAATGTCATGGAATCACCAAAGAAAGATCAAGGAGGAAAATGTTGACTCCTCCAAAAGACAAGTCAAAGAAGCTCCTTGAAATTTTCAAGTCTCAGTGTAGGCCAGGGACTATTTATTACAGAGGCCAGGGAAGGATGAATTTTCTAGAAAAATATAATCAGGGTAAATAAATGTGGATGACATACAGGCTAAGGAAAATGAGGGTAAAATAGAGAGTCTGAGCTTTGGGCTAGGAGGGATTTATGTTAAGAATGTTTTTAGAGGAAGGATGAGGTTCTCTTTTGGAGAAGGCCTAGAACTGAAACAGAAGACAAACAGCAATCTGTACACTCAACAATCTACAGAGGGATAGAGAGGGAGAAAGGAGAGAGGAAGAGAGCTTCGCAATACTTTTTCTTTACAATGAAACATGATTGTATCACAAGGGACAAGTGCCTCTTGTGAGGAGAACAAGAGGTTAAAGAGACAAATAAGGGAAGAGAAAAGATTGTGTCTCAGGTAGATCAGTAGATGAAAGAGAATAAGGGCCTGGTAACCAGCAAAAGAGTTTAAAAAGAACACCTGAGGAGCAACTTTGTGAACAGAGGCATATGAAAGAACTGTGGGAAGAAAAGGGACGTTGGGGATGCTATGGAGAACTTGATGAATGATCAAATTATGGCTCCAAAAGAGAAATGTAAAAGTGGGAGGGAGGGTGGGAGAGAGGACCAGGGAGTATAAGCAATCTTGGAAAATTATTTATACTGCTTGATATATTTCCAGTATTTGTATCTTCCCAATCTCTTCCAACGTACTAGAGCCCAAGAACTTCCAATCCAAAATTTGCTTTGCAAGACCACAAAAGACAGCATAAAACTTTCTAGGTTTGTTCAGCAATTTTTTACATAGTGGCTAATGACTGAACACAGAGCAAATCAAAACTAACTGAAGAACATTCATCTATGTCGTGTTTTTAGTTTCATTCAGTTCATACTTAGCAGTGGCCCATCTCATGACACAGGATGAGGATGAAATCACTGCATTCTTCATTAGTTTGGAAATTACAGAGTCTTCAAGCTTTTACAAACTCTGCATTCCTTTTGCTGTCTTTGCAGTTTCTAACAAGAATTATACTGAAAATAATGGGCAACTTTTTGAAATACGTTATATTTGTATAAAAAGAAAGATGCAAATGATCAGACAATTATTATTTTCAGACCCAAATGGAATCAGTTTCCATAGACAGTCCATCACATAGAAAGGGAAGCATATGTTAATGAAGCATGAGGAATGAGAAATCCCTGTGACATTAATTGAAGCACTTGCTGGGGTTTAACAATACATTCCTAATCTGTAAACATCTTGATTGAAGAGATAGGAAGGTTAGATTGGATAGGGTAGTAATTAGCCTCCACTCTCCTGTTAGCCTAATAATTCAGAACTAGAACAGTAACTTAATTGAGAAAAGTCCTTTTTACTGAAACATAATATTTTTGTGTATGTGCATCTCCTTGATATTTTTCAGACAGAGACTTCTTTTAAGCATGACACAAAAAAAAAAAAACAAAAAAAAACCAAACCCAAAACATTCCAAATAATCTGACAGCAAAGGCATTAACTTCAGATGTGATGAGGTCAGGTTCAATGCCCTGATTTGTAGGAATGGGGGACAAGAAATTTTCTTCACTTTTTTACAGTATCATGGAATCATCAAGGTTGGAAGAGACCTTCAAGACCAGCAAGTTCAACTGTCATCCCCGCACCACCACAATCACCCCTAAACCGTATCCCCCAAGTGCCACACCCAGACATTTGAACACTTCCAGAGACAGTGACTCCATCACCTCCCTGGGCAACTTATTCCAAAGCCAAACCACTCATTAAGTGATTTTTTTTTTTTTTTAATCTGTAATCTGAACCACCTCCAGCGCAATTTAAGGCCAAATCCAATCCCAAAGGGTTGTAATTTTTCATTTAAAGTTTTCTAGCTTCCTAGAGTGATGTCCTCATCATGAGGTTAGAGATGAACAGTGTCATAAAAGGGTTTGAAACACAAACACTTAGCTGTTTTCTTGGAAACTTTCAATAGTTTTGGTTTTGTTCCAGTGTAGAAGAAAATCACATGACATAACCACGGACAGTTGCTGCTTACTGGAAGTGCTGTCTTTAGTCATCTCTAGTAATGCACTCCCTGTACAGGAGGGACACAGCACCAGAGTGGAGTCCATTTACTGACAGGGAGAAAAAGAACCAAATAGGTTGCATCTTCCCTTCAGCCATTCACCTTCTATCTTCTGATAAGCACGTATACTCCTATGCATGACATGGGAGAAATGCATCCCAGACACAGCTATTTTCAACCTGGATTATCCTGTGCTGTAATTTCTTTGGTTTCATATTCCATTAATTTTTTAATAAATTAATAATTTTGGTAACTTTATTTTAACAGCTGATATAAATATCACTGGAAAGCTTGTGGTAGGTAAGCACGTGAATGACCTAATAAGATCCTTCAAACCTTACTTTGTTTCAAGGCATTACAACTCATGAAACTGCTTGTACATAATCTTAAAGATTTGTCTGCTTAATTAGGTCAAATGTAGTCACAGTATCTAAGGAGATCCTGCCACATTTACTCGGTGAAGAGCCTTTGATTTCACAAACTCTCTTAACCGTGACTTTTGCAAGAAGCTACTATTTTGTATAAATAACAGCTCTGTACCTTAACTATGAATCATGGTGGTGTGCACAATTCAGATCTGCATAAACTAATGACACAAATGATCAGTTTACTTCTAAATACTAACCTTAGTATATGTGATCACAGGACAAAGACCCAATTTCCTGAAAAAATATAGGCAATGGTAAATCACTCTACAACTGAGCATTTTTCTTATACTGCCTGTAAAATGAATGTCTGAGAGTTTGAAGTCTGATGGAATCCCTCACATTGGGTAATGATTTAGTATCCAAGAAGCTGCACTGATTTAATGGGATTACTGATGGCCCAAGCAGTACTGCTAATACCACATAATCATGAGTCATAGACCTCCCTGAATTTATTCATTAGATATCTATTTTTGAGACATTTATGTTTTCATAGTTTCAAACATCTCTCCACAGGACTAAAGGCTGTCTTTAAAAAGTAATGAAATACTTGGAGCTGGGGCTCCAACAATACGCAGTAACAAGAGTCCTCATAAGATCTTGCAGCACTGGAGCACAGTGCTATTCAGCATAAGTCATGATTTCAAAATGTGACTCTTGCCAGATTTGTCTATATTTCTTCAGAATTACTGGACTTTTTTTTTTTCCAATGAAAAATACTTATTCCTTTCATGCAATTATTGTATGGTCAAAGTGTAGCACAGGTACACAAAATCATTAGGATAAAAAAATATCTCCAAGCAATTATTTGTTAAAAAGCATGAGAACATCTATAAGCACAGACATGCCCTGGAGGTACCCACACAATCCAACCCTTGAGACACAGGTGTGTGAACACATACAGAACGTCACAATAATTCTTTGCAATCCTGCTTATGTTTTAAAAAAGCAAAATAAAAACTCCCATTTCTTTTTCTTCTCCAAGTATTAAAAGAAGAATAGTGGAGGTCTCATTAGCTAAGCTGGCTAAAGAAAGCTTGAATAAGAACTGTGTAGCTGAAAGGCCTCTGTTTCTGCTGTTCTTGAAACAACACTTCTGTCTGATTCTGGATAATGGGCTTTTAATAAAAATATCCACCAAAGGAAAACAATTAAACAATACATAAAGCACCAGGGTGCAATCTAGTGGTTCTGTTACAGTCTGGAGCTGTTCCAGCAGAGAACATGTGGATTTTTTTTACAGGCTACAGGGTAGTTCTCAAAAGTTATTATAAAGCAACAAAATTTAAATTGGGACTGTACATCTATACAATCACTCAGTGTTGCTGTAGGACTTTTAATTCAGACCTGAAATTTATCTCCATGTAAATGCCACAGATATTTTGACTTTTAGGATAAAAATATCTTCTGCACTCTTTCTGCTGTTTAATTTCTTGCAGGATGTTTTTGGTGATATTTCTCACCTTTCCATCAAAGTATTTGACAATATGGCAATTCTTTATCCATACACCTCTATTCTTTCATCTTTCTGGCTTAACAAAAATTGAAAAATGGTTATATTGGAAAAGCGTTCAGATACTTTTCAGTACTTTGAAACTACAGACCATCTATGACTTGGGGCTTTTAATCAAATAGCTTTTAACCTGAACCACATAAACCTGACACATGCCATATTTTATTATTCTTTCTCCTTCACCCCCTACTCTGCCTTGTCAGTAAAAGAAACTGTGCATCTGTAGAATAGTACACCAACACTAATTAATTTCTGTAATGAAGGGTTTCACTTTTGTAGTTCCAGTGAATGAAACGAGCATCATATACAGTTTTTAAAATCCTGGTACAGTAAAGGTGAAAATTTAGAATATTTTAGTCAGAAGAAGTTAGATTTTCCAAATAAAAATAAAGAAGTAGGAAGAACAAGAGGTAGCAGGTTATAAACCTGTTGCCAGTTTTAGTTTTATGGTGAACTTTGAAGTATAACAAAATGTTGAAAAGCTGTTTATACCAGTGTTTCAGATGCTTTTAACTCTGCTTCTCTGTTTTCTAAGGACTCTGTCCCTATCCCCATGATACCAATCATCTCAATGTTCAAAACATTTCCCAAGGAAAAAAAAAAAATGCAGGAAAATTACCATTATTACAAAACCTTACTCAGCACACTCAAAAAAATATTCTAAAGTCACAAATCATCAGGACTATTGAATATTTACATATGAAACTTATACTCAAAGCACATTTAAAAATTATTCCAAGCAGATTTCTACCTTCCTCAAACTTGTTCAAAAGAAACAGCTCAGGCACTCTACAGTTATCTTTCTATAGCTGTTTGGTACACCTGTATTTGAATTCTCCTAAGACATTTTCTGTGGCAGAAGGGAAAAGAGAGACATCTCTGGTTGAAATGTGCATATTGTAAAGACACTTGGTAGAAGTGACAGGGCCAGAAATTAAAAACTAATTGAAAATGTAACTTATAATTGCAGTATGCTGTGGGGGACTGAAAGAAAACTATATACATCCATACAGAAATCATGGTTTAGACTTCCTAGAGCTTCCATGAGCGTGGTCTGTTCAGCTATATTTGTCTTCCTAAAAGCATTGCCCTTGACAAGGGCAGAAAGACTGTGGATAACCAGCAGTCTCAATAATGTCCACTTGCATTTGGGTAAATCATTGTCTGCCTGTCATACATATGACTCAGAGATTCTGCCTTCGTCTCTACACAGTGAAATGCTTAACATATTTCTGTCAGCAAATACACAAGACAGAAAACTTTAGTTGAGATAACCTTTAACAGTTCTTACAAAACAACATATTTAGAAATAAATAGTTTCCCTTAGTAAAGATAAGCATGGCATTTGGCTAGTCTGAGGCTATTGTGAATAGAGTTCACTGAAAACACAATAGATTAAAGTTCTGAAGATGTTAGTGGAATGTACTTCTAGTTCTTTTACTGACACATGAGGATGAGCAGCCAAATTGGCTTTTTTTCTTCCTCTCACACTTTTTTGTCTTTTTATCTCTTTGAAGAGATATCAAACATTATCAAACATTTGAATCAGAAACTGAGTCTTACCATATTTTTTAGACTCCACCTAGCATAATATAGCCTCAGCAGCAGCCTCTGGACATTACAGTAAGAAAAAATAAATAGCATTAAGTTATGGGTATTGAGAATTATTGTTTAAAAAAACTTTTAACTCAAAAGCTACTCTCGGTGGAAATCATTAAACTTCACAATATACCACTGTACTATGACTCACTTAAAAAACGTTAGGTATAGCTAGGAAAAATGTTGATTTTTGTCTTCTACATTCTTTTGCTATGTTTATCAGAAACCAAGGTTTCTACTCAGTCAGAAAGTTATACGATATTGCAGAGCAGTGATGTCAAAGACAGCCATAACAATATTCAAAATAATATAAATCGATGGTTCGCCCTCATGTGGTGTATTCAGCTCATTTCCAGAAAACAGCCAAGCCTCAGAAATGAGAAATTAAAATGATTTGGCAACTGGATACATTTCTAAATGAAGAGAGATTGAAAAAGACCAGAAATATTGTATTTTGAGAGAAGAAAAATAGGAAAGGACATGACACAGATCATACAAAAGTATTTAAAATAATAAATGTGGATAAGCAAGAGTGTGGGTTTCATCTACACATGTAGTATATAAACAAATGGACATTTAATGAAAGTGGAAGATTAGTGATTTGAGCTAAAACAAAGAATTTTTGCTTTTCAGACACACATACTTAAGACCATGAAATTCAATGCTAACAGGATACATGAAACTCCTTAAAGCTGTTATCTCCAATTTCTTAATGAACAAAAGGCTATAAAAGCAAAATTTACAAGAAAATTAAATTAATATATAAAAATATATGCTATCTATGTATACTTCTATGAAAAAAGCATAAGGCAAATATAGCAGTATAGTGTTCTTCCTACAGTTTATGGATTAAATTGTAATTTACATAGTAAAAAAAAATCACAGTCAGTACCCATGCTGAAACAAAGTTAACCAGGAGAATATATTTGAAAACATCAGAAGTACATTTATAAAGTTTTTCATTTGAAATGTCAAAATTAAATGTCACCAGATCTGGAAATACAAAACTAAGTTAAAAAACAAAGGGTTGGTACACACCAATGCAATGTCTCAAATACCCTTAACTATGACCTGTATGGCCACAAGACGACAATGGATACTTTTGTTAATAATTTTGAGCAGAAATTAGACTACAGAGAGTTTTAAACATATTTGTTTTCCCCCAAAACAAGCACTAAGAATAGCAAGACAGAGTAAAGATTTTCTGCACATCTTAGTTTTCTTTCATTTTTACATTTTAACACGTGGTTTCAAGTACGATTTTAATTTTGAGCTTTGTTTAAAATTATATTTCAGGGTAATTACAAATTTTGTGCTATATTTTGAATTAAATCATGGATGTAGTTCATCCTTAACTCTTCCTTAATACCACTTATTTCTTTTGAATTTGCTCACCTTCTTAAATTAAAATCCAACATGCAACTGCTGAAAGATAATATTATCGTGAGCTATTTCTAATCAGTCCAAGAATCACACACACATACATGTTTCATTTTATGCAAGTTTTTATGGCGAGGTTCATTGATGTGCTGTGGCTGTTTTATGCTACTCTGGAGTAGTGCAAAGCAGCCAGAGCACACTGGCTGGTTAAGCTAAATTTACAACTCCTTTGTTGAATAAAAGCAGTGTAAAGCAGTTGGAAGGCACAGCCCAGTTTCCTTCTGTCTCTTGCTTCTCCTTTACTCTTCTGAACACTGTCATTTGTTTCCACTGGCTCCTGCATCTTCTGTATTCCACTCTATGGAAACCCATCTCTCCTGTCCTCTGCAAACTCCACATACACACATGGACATATGTACATGTACATCATAAAACTGAGCCCCTTTCTGCTGCCTGCTTTACTGAGCACATCTGGTATAATGTGGAGCTTATGAAAATAATTATTTGAACATTACTAGTCAACCATTGCTCTTGTTTTTTTTTTTCTAGAACTGTTGGCAGAAGAGAGTGGATTACATCCTCATAAACTTGAGTGCAAAATCATCCTCTTAGAAAAGAGCCATCATCTCCTTTTGCTTTCAAAGAGATTAAAGCAAATTTAACCTGAATAGGTGGAAGTAAATGATGAATCAAACTCTCTAGAGGGATACTTCAGACCTTGAAAATAATGGAAAAGAGCTGTGCATTTTTGTTATCTTAGGAGAAAAGAAGAGATGCCTGCCCTTTAGAAAAATGTCATTATTTCAAGGATTTTTGTAGCTAGGCCAGTTGCTTAACTATGATAAACATCAAACAACATTTTTTCCAGCAAAATCAAATGGTATACTGATTTGATTACTGCAATTATTTCCATTCCATAGAAATTTCTCTCTCCTACACTTTATACTACCTCCTTATAGTTAACATGGACAAACTTAGTTTCTTAGTAGAAATGAGAAAGAAATGAAAACATATTCTTTTATAAATGAATGAGTAGTCTTCATCTTTAAATTGGCTACCACCACTTAAATTTGATTTTGCAATAGAAAAAGTTAGTTCAAAAATATAATAAACTCTTCATGTAGCACTGAAATCAAAATGGCAGACACAAACCAGCACCATAATTTTTCCTGTTTCCCATTAAAGTCCAAGTGCAGCCACTCACTCAGCTTGCCTTACAAGTGATTATTCTGTTATGCCTTCAATTTTTTCTGTATTTTTACACATGAAAATTGTTTTTGCCTGAAGAAATAGAAATATTTTCTCAGACAGTCTGGAGGAAGAGTGAGGAGGAATATTATTCAGTCCTAAAAAGAGTTATATAAAATAGATTTATCTAGTGATTTATGCCGTGAAAAATAACTGCATATTCTTCTGCTACCTGCATGTATATATATATATGTGTGTGTGTGTGTGTGTGTGTGTGTAAATGCTTACTCTTCTACAACTATATTCTCGCCTAACAACAATGTACCTGATATGAAATACATCGTCATATATAATACCTGGTTATGACTTTAACTCTAGGGACAGGAGGAAAAAAAAAAAAAAAGCCTTGGTCTCTTTTTCTGTGGACATTATCATTCAAAAGGATGTCTGCTGTGAAATTTGACAGTCAATCAAGCAGTAATGAGCTACCTAGTGTCAGGGCTGGTGATATTTCAAATATGTGCTTGGCACAATTCTAGGATGAAATTAGGGCTCTGCTGGTGAGAAAGTGAAAGCTACGTGCACTCCCTAGGGAGTTTTAGATTATTTTAATGCAATTTCTCAGTTCCTAAGAACTCAAAGGATTAGGATCTGGAGCCAGCCAGGAAGCAGGAAGCTTTGGCTACTCTCCAAACAGGCTCCACCCATTTGCAAACTTACTCACACCTTGGTTATGACGGAGAGGTCCTTCACCTATATCCAACCTGCCTTCACTAGGGACTGAATAATGCCCAACCTCTCTGTCTACTGGAGAGCAGGTATAAAGAGAAAAATATCTCCATTTGTCCCTTATTTTTCTTTTAACATTGAACATGTTCAAAATTTTTTCACACCTTAGTTTGGATCTTCTCTGTAAGTCTGTCTATAAAACCATGTAATTTAATTTAAAAAATCAAATAATATTTTTCTATTTCTACAAGTCACTTATTTTCTAAAACTGATTCGTTACAGACAAAAACTCCAGAACAACAGCTGATTTGTTGGGAGATTTTGGCAACTCTACTATTGATTTTCTGGATTGTGTATCTCTCTTGCCTGACTACTGTTTCAGACTTCTGTTCTGGCCAAACTGAGAACATAGGCTACATCATGTGTGATATTTTGGGTAAAAGCAAGTATAGATTCTGGTCCACAGATACAGTGTCTCTTCACTAGGAGTTGTAAATTTACCTATCATTTGGACCAAATTTATAGAAAACAACTACCTGGTCTATCCTACATAATTTACACCTTTTTGTATCCACCTTCCAAAGTTCCAAGCTTCAATGATCCCCATTCAACACTGTGACACCAGTCATATTAAAGCCGTATCAATAAGACCTACAGAGGGCAAAAAGACTGTTATCAGGTCAAGGGCAGTGGGGTGGGGGGGGGTAAGACTGTAGGGAAACATTTCCTGTTATTGCTTGGAGAAAAATTGTATGGAGACAAGGAAAATAGCAGCATTTATTGTAATTGGTCAAGGATATTACACTTCTTAAAAAAAGGCACTTAACTATTTCACATAATGTGTGGTATTCACATTCATGACAACATTAATCACAAAGTTAAATGGATGCATTTAAAATACCAACATTATATTTATCACCATCAGCAATTTTTCAAAGGTAAATCCTAAACTTTACTTTGAATTTGTTTGTCTTAAAAAAAAACCCCAGACAATTAAGTGTATGTCTGCACGTGGTTAGTCATAATGTCGTAACTCACATGAATTTTGTTTTCCTGTATAGTGCTGCTTTGCTTAGGCACAGAGATTAAAATTCACTCTGACTCTGAAGCAGAGTAATAGGCACAGCAGCAATATTACCTGCTCCAAACAATTTACTAGTGTGCCTTAAAACAGAACTGTGAAGTACATATTTGTAAATGCACTATTGAGCCCAGGCATTTGTCATCAGGATAGCAGGGGTACAGTCTCAGTATGTGAGTCTTCTGTTGAATAAACTGGGACCACCATTCTCTGCATCATTAGATGGCCACATTACTTATATCATTAGTGGGACAGTTTGGATACACATCAAGAATGTGGGGATGAAAATTCCAGATATATTAGTATTAGACACTAATACCAGTGATTTGAACCATGCAGTTCCTAAACTTATGTAAAAATCTCACCAAATTATAAGAAATATCTTGGAAAGAGCTTGAGGCACTACTGAGTGTAGAAAATTTGGAGCCTGTCACTTACTATTTGTTTAGACTCTTTTAAATACAGACAAATGTAAATAAAATTAAAACCTTTTCCACAATAACAGTGGGATATTGTGAATGTGTAAGGCTATTTCTCTGACTAGGGCTTAAACTTTGAATTCAGATGTGTTGCTTATCAGAAACTCTGCATATTATTTCATGGACTGCACTGGAGTTCTTTGGCCAAAAAAAAAAAAAAAACCAAACAAAAATACAAAACCAAAACCAAAAACCAAAAACAACACACACACACAGAAAACCTAACAAACAGAACAAGAGTTTCATGCTTTTTGTGGTGTATTTTCAATGGAATATAGTCAAAAGCTGTCTAAGGTAATCACACTACAAACTAAACGTCTTGGAAAAGATTAGAGATACATGTTGGTTGTCTCACTGCCTTTCTTGCACATCATTTTCCAATAAATGAACCCTCTTTTCAAATACATAGCATTTGCCCAATCTTGAAAGGTGAGTGCTCACTAAATCCTTCCACTGGACTGCTTTAGAGTGAAAGGGTGTGTGTAAGACAGGACTACTAAAAGATTCTGTTTTAAACTGTTTTTATCTCCTGTGGGCCCATGAAAATAAGACTAAATAGATTATGATACATCACCTATAAAAGAATAGTATTTCATTCATGAATGAAAAGAAATTTCACTTCTTAATTTATTGTGAATATTCATTATGAATGAGCAAAGAAAAATACAGCATGCAACATTTCCTATCATTCTTATTGCAGTATTTCAAAATTATTTACTTTTAAGTAAATAACAGTTTACTACAATTTGTAGGGAAAAAACCCTAATGGTCAAATCTGTGAGAATCATGAATCTTTTAAGTGAATGAAGAACACTGGATTTGGATCATACTTAACATTGCTTTCTATCTGCTCTACTGGCATGTAATTGCAATCAGTGTGAATGTGAACAGTAATTATCTTATGCCTGGTATAAATACTTATATTTAAATTTAATAGGTAAAGAAGTGAGCAAGCTCAAAGTCATTTTACTGGAATGGTATCATAATGAAAACACAAGTGACCAATTAAATAATTATAATTTTTTTGTTGGTTCTGCATGGATGATCACAACAATTAAATTACCCTTTTTTTTTATTTACTAAACTCTCATATGCTGGGATATCATGACTAAGTTAGTTTCACCATGGATTATTCTCCTGACTTTCAATATTACCTTAGCTCTTATTCATGTGCTTATGTTCTACAACCAGTTTTCAAAATCCTAAATGGTACCAACCTGAATGCTGTGAGATACTCAACATCACCCATAGGAGGATCCAAGCCACCTGTCCAAGCAATATTTATGTTATACCCTTCACCAGGGCCACTTCCAACCTGAAAAGTAGAAATAAAATGCCAAAAGGAATGAGAAAGAGGAAAAAGGAGGAGGAAAATGGAGAGGGAAAGGGGAAAAAAAAAAAGGGAAAAATTTCTCAAATGTGCTTTAGAAACAAACATCAAACAACATGTCAGATCAGCCCAGCCTTGTTTGACAAGGACTGCTCTGGGTTATGCACTTGTTCTCCACTGGTCCCCTGCTCCCAGTGGACAATTTCGTAATCTGGTGTAATTTAAAGAACCAGAGAAGGACAAGAAAATTAGGGGTAATCATGCAACGCAATTACCTGAAAGATACAAATAAAAATGGGGCTCTAAAGAAATAAACCTAACCTCATTTGGGGCTCCACTGCCGGGGAAGAAGTTGCCTTCATCATAGCGATGGAGGGAAACATACAGGATGCTGGGGTCAGCATAAAAAGCTTGCTGTGTACCGTTGCCATGGTGAACATCCTAAAGGAGAAAGAAAACAGATGACAAATGTAATAATGTCCAACTCAGTGTAGAGAGCTCAGTTCTGCTTTCTTTTACACCCTCCCCCTCAGTTTCTCTCCCTCTCCCTTGCCCTCCTTTTGTCTTTCCCTTTCCCCCTCCCTTCACCACCCCATACTTCCTGAACTTTCAGGCAAATTACTCTTTAATGCACTCATTTTTTAAACTGGCTTCTAAAAATCAGGAAACCATAGCGAGCGTGCCCTGGAGACTCCAGATGAGCAGTCATTGAGAAATCCCAGTCCTTTTGTACAATTAGATATTTATACACCAGCTCTTTGTACTCCTTGCCTCAGTGATGGAATCTAGCATCCTGTTTTATGGAGGAATTTTATGACTTATTAACTGCCAACAGTTCATAACCCCTCAGGCTTAATTAACTAGCCTCATTGGCCTCTGAAGAAAGACTAATGTTTAAACTACAAACTAGTATTTTGCAGAAGGATCTATGGTTTACAGAGCTTTTTCACAATTCTTGACAGAACACTAAACATAAGAGTATTCATTGATTTGCCAAGTTCCACTATTGAGGTCAAAGGCTCTGCGACCAGCTGAGTAAATTGGCTTTCTTGAAACATTCAGTTCAGTTCAGTCCCTCAGCAGTTAGATCCACATCAAAAGAGATGCCAGATGCAGAAAGGACTTCATACTTCATTTTTGCAAAATTATGACGGCAACAGTTGAAGACATAGGAATATGATCTCATTAGCTATTAAATCATCTGGCAGATAGGATGGTGCCTTCCACAATCAAGGAGTGACCTTGGCCAGTCTCCATATTTCAAACATTATATAACAACAGTGAATAAAATTCTGTCATTAAATAAAATGCTGAAAAAGAAATGCTGACAGTATATCTATATAACAAAGGCTGATGATGCAGACTATTCCTTTTTTTTCATTTTGTTTTCACAGTTCACTACTGTTCTATGTGGTTAGATACACAAGAATTTTACAAGTAAAAATGAAAAATCCACGTGCCTTTCAGTAAAAGTAAAAAACAAAACAAAACAAAAAAAACAACAAAAACCAAAAAAACCCCACATTTCTTTGCTGTCATTTCTAAGAAGCTGAAAAGATATAGATTCAAGCCATCTCTTTGACATTTCTGACTTAGAGAATTAAAAAGGACAGACAAAGTACTCTGAATGGCAACACTGTCTCTCTGTCACCCAATCTGTATTAATTTTACAAATGTTATGAGGTCTAAATCCAATTTTGTATCTGACAAGCAGTGGTCACATTTTCCTCAGAATGCCTAGACTCCAGGAAAGCTCAAGCTGCACCTCAAGGTGTACACTGCCAACAGCACAGCAAGCACCGACCATTGCTTGCCCTCCTTGCCAGTTGATGTAGCCCATGTTTCACCCACATTGTTCAGAACTCTCTACATAGATTGAGCCTTACTTGTACTGCATTGTGCTTGACTTGGACCTCCTCTGGGACCCCGTAGGGTAATATTATAACAGTTTCATTTCTTTGTTGAAAGTACTTGAAACAACATGAGGATGGAGTTATAGCCCAATTCTGATTGAATGCCAAGGTTAGACATGCAAAGGAGAACACACTGGTGTGAGGGTGTTGGAGATTTGAAGGCAGCCAGCATGGTGTTAGAGGGTTCTGACTGGCAAATGAAGTAAAATCTGACGTGCAGACTAACCCCAGAATCCCATTCAGTCTTCGGTTGTGACAAAATTGAGTGGTTTACTCCAAAACAGACCCAAATCCTGATAGCATACATGCAAGTATGGATGGTCGTGGAATAAGGATTTCAACAACCTGACAAGCTATGCTGGGCACATAGATCTGCAGGGACAATGACTAAAAACATAGTAGGACTCCATTTAGTTATTTTAATTAGTCTCTTTTCCAGGCAATTTGGTGCTTTAGATATATTCTTGCTGTAACAGTTTCCAAATGAGAAGAAAAAATATTAAAGCGGCATAGAGATATTTTACTTATTTTTTTATTGTTCAAATCTCAAAGCTAACTTTCCTGTGTAAACTTGAATTCCACTAAAGGTTACTCTGTTTTGAAGAGCAGTAACTTCTCTGGTTAGACAAAGGAATGTGTTCTCTAAGACTGCGGATGTTAGCATGTGGGAAATGAGTTCATATTCTGCCCTTAGTGGATGAAATGTATGCAGGGTATATAAGTCAGTTCAAAAACAGAGATTTATCCAAATGGTGGAATGAGGAAAAAAAAACCTGCCAGAGAGGTCTTTCATTTTACTGTAGAAATAGATGAAAGGAAGATTGACAGTTTAAAAAGTTAAGAATTTATATATGAAGACATGCAGCAGCTATGAAAAGTACACTTATGTGCAGACACTAGAGTGTCCTTGAGTGTGTGGGATTGGATAATACTTTTTAATATTTATATTGTAGGAACATGTATAACTTGCCTAGGATCCTGCTGTGCTAGTCACTATCAAAATATAATCGTAAAGGTTAATTTGAAGTCTAGCATCTGTAATTCCATTTTTTCCTTCAGATGCCCCAAACTCTGTTGGTGGGAATAAAGACATCACTATTAACTTGTTCATTCATTCAGTTTGACCCGTGGTTTATCTGTAGTTTGCATGCATAAGGAATTTTCCATATGAATTTTTGTCCATCATTGCTCTGACCATGGAGCAGAGTAGGGACTGGACTGCAACTGCTCCAGGAATGAAGTAATCTGTGTCAGCCATATATTTCTTCCTTTTCATCAGCTGAGTTACTCTGGCCAATGGGACAGAGTTGGAGAAAGGCTGAGCATTCCCGATATACTTTCCTGGGTGAGGATAGGCAGCTTCACAGATAATCAATTGCACAGGTAATGATTTGCACGTTTAACCTTGCCTTGAAAAACTGAAACTGAAACTGAATTTCTAAGTGCTTATTGGCTAAGTATGTCAAAGGAAAGTGTTTTCCCAACAACATAAATGTGACACTTATAGACAAAACATCTTAAAAACATTCATATAATTGCAAACTTTGAGTAGGCTTTTCCTATTAAAAAATGACAATAAACAGAGAGTTCACTTTTGGCCAGCATTTACAGCAATGAACTAAAAGATTCAAGTCAGCAAACAGACATAACATATAGTAGAAGTGAATTTTTTAAAAAAACTGGTTTCTGGCAGTTTATAATTATGTTTCTAAATGACAGTAGAACAATTTGAGAAATGTTTGAAAACATTCTAAGAATATTTAATCTGCCCATATACTTGTTCTACCACTCATTTTTCACTTGCCATTCCTTCTCCCACACTCCCCCTTTCTCTGCTTCTCTTCAACAGTCAGTACGCATGTTTAACTGAACAAAAGTGCTAGATGGTAAGGCCATGACTCCACAATAAGATTTAATTATGAGTGCAGATATGAACAAGATTTAGACTATTAAGCCCTGCACTTCAAAAACCCTTTAACATATTTTGTCTTTAAATCTTTTATCACCTGCAAAAATTAATTAAGTGCAGATGTAACAGGTTAGGTTTTGATGCCAGGGTTCATTTCCTGTCTATGCTTTGTCAGACACCCTATTACACCTCGTCATGAACTGTTGGAAAACAAAAATGGTGCTCATAAATCAGCATTCAACTTTCCTTGGGCTGTGCATTGGGCTGATCCTTTAAGTGCAAGGCAGAGCTCCAATTCATTATTCATGAAAATAACATAGCTAACATGCCAAATGTCATCTGCATTTAAATAATCCATTTGTTAAACATATTAAGTATTGTGTAAGAATGCCTTCTATTAAAATGCAAAACTAACCCAGTGAAGTGGATTTTTAATCACACAGCTTTCCTTCAGGGAATGACCAAAACTGGCATACATGACTAGAAAACTTCTTAGAGGGAATGACCTGTTGATTTGTTTAATAATATCAAAGTTACACAAGTCGAATCATTGCTAACCGGGGAAAGTGGGCAATTTGATTACCAATGCAACAACATTCTTTAAAGAATATATGACTACTTAAACGTTCTATTCTGTAGGGAAAAGTAAACTTGGGTTCTGTAGGGTTATTTTAACAGTGGAAGTATCAATTCATTTAAGGACCATAAAAGTTGCCCCGATCTGTGCCTTCTTCTCATTAAATTGCAGTTAACACCATTAAAGTAGAACATAGATGTTTATAGCCTCAATACTGCCATCCTGGCTTTAATGAGTTACCAAAATCAGAGGAAATGCACACCTTTATTACTTGTAGGTATTAAAAGCAGGAAAGTCTGACATATAAATACAAATTCATTATCTTTTATCTAAATGCACTGCGAGTGTGATGCTTGTCAAGAATACATACCAGATCTACAATCAATATCTTGCCTATATTTAGCTTGTCTCTCAAGTATTTGGCAGTAATTGCAATCGAATTAAAAAAGCAGAACCCCCTGTGGAATAGAGAAGAACAGAAATAAGAAAGCAAATCAGTCAGGAAAACAGCTATAAATAATGTTCAGAGCATTTTAAAAAATGCTATATGATCTCTGAGGCCATAAATCTGCTTCTGGGAGTACCTAGAAAGCCTTTTCAGTCATCTGCTAACAATTACAGTTCTTCAGAGACATACACAATGCAGGTGATTGCCAGTAACCTTAGTGCTCTGAGATGGGCAATATTCCCTGGTACTTACATGGCTGTTGATTCTTCAGCATGATGGCCTGGGGGCCTTACAACAGCAAAGCCATTCTGTAAGAACAAGATAGGTTTTCAATTATCAGCTTAAAAAAATACTTGACTCAGTGCAAAACAGAGCAGCAGGCAGGTGGGATTGAAATCTATTAGTGTCTCTTGAGCACTTTTTCTATCCAATCACCCTTTCATAGTACTGCCAGAAATAACACAGTTGAGAACAGTGGCATATAAACTTATATAAATACACACATGCACATACATACATACACATGCAACATGATCTAAAGAAGAGGAAAAAGGCAGGATGAAAAAGCCCTTGTTATCAATTCTGATGTTTAGAATTCACATTTAAAAGGAACGTCATCTAAAATCATGTAATCTTCATTTGCTCCAGTTTGAGACGCTTCAAAATAAAAGCATCTTGAGGTATATATTCTACATGATTAGTCATGGTTGACCTTATCTCTGTATGGACTAAAAGATATGTTCAGACCCCCACACACACATAATTTCTAACAGTGGAAAAAGGATGACAATGAATATCCCACATTTCTGCAAACCATAAATTACACTTGGGAACCTGCCATGCTCTCAAGTTAATAGATTCCCTAAAGTGAATTTCTAACACAACTTCTGGAACTGTATATAAATTTCATGAAGTACAACACTAGGATCAGTGATGACCAAGGAATTTTTTGCCTCTAGAGTCACTTAAGATAAAAGAAAAATGGAATTTCCTTCCTTCCAGTGTGGGTATAGTAAAGGAAAAAGTAGAAGTACTGGCAAGGAAGCTCTGTTCAGAAAATCAGATTATATATTCAAGAAGCAGTCCCTCATAAGGTTGTGTATTATATCAAATTTCTCTTACAAGAGTTAGATTGAGGAGAAACATCACTGCTTCGTTGTATTTCCTCTTTATTTCCACTATCCAAGATGGTGTCTTCTATTCAGTTATATACTTGCCATCAAATTAATGACAATGACCACATACATAAAAATAAGAAATTTTAATCTGTACATGAGATATTGGCCAAACTTGTATTTTCACACAGCCTCACACAAACACTTTGTGTGTATGTATGCCTGCAAGTCCAATCAAGCATTGTCTTTTCAGAGAGAAGGGCATAGGAAGAAAAAGGTTGGACTACTCCTGTATTTTAATAATCAGTATTAAAGTATTCCAGTTCAATATACCAAAACTTGATAAACGTAAATGTTTCAGCCTTCTCTTATGTGAAACAAACATAACAGTCATTAAACTTTCACTCACATGGAAATATGGAGTAACACCATGGCAGTTAATAGAGTGAAATCTGTTCCTGTGAAATCTGTATATTTATGATCATATGAATGTGTGTTTTGTGTTTACTTGTGAAATTGTCTACCTATGTTGAACAACTGGTATTAATTTATAAGCAAATACTATCAGGTTGTCTTATTTAATTTGCTGCTAGATGTAATCCAAGCAGACAGCTGCAAATTTTTGTGGAGCAAAAGTTCTGTGGCTGAAAAAAAAGTTTTTGTGGCTGAAGTTCTATCAGACTACAGTAAACTTAAATTACAATACCAAAGGAGTGCATCTGTAACAGTGGTTCTTCTGGCCACCATTTAAAGAATCTGAGGGATTTGATATCATTACTTATTTTGCATTGTGTCCACATTGAAAAACCAAAACCAACCATACACAATGCAACAACCCAACAATAAAAGGCACACAAATTATATATGTTCTTATTTAGACAAATATTCCTAACAATGGAACATAAATTGCCTATAGGTCAAGCACACCAGGGAAAAAAAAAAAGGCATTGTGGACTGCACTAATCTGCAGAACTAAACCAGCTTTAGATTCTCAGCTAAAACTGTATTCCTCATCCTTTTGAAGATTTTTTAGCATTTCCTTCTAACACAAAATATGACAGAGAAGAATTTGGCAATTTTGTAGCATTTATGAAAAAAAAGTATATGTATGCTGAGGAATGTAGAGATAATGAGGTGAAAAAAGACTCAGCAAAGAGGGTATTAATAGAGAAAGACCATGATGCTACCTGTAGTTCTCTCAATATTTTTAAGAATTTGGAAAAAGTCCATGCAAGGCTTACAGCTGCCCCTGCTCACCTAACAGCTCATTATCATCTAATTTTATCAGCATTCCCAAAAGATCAATATAATTAAGATGATTATCTCTGGGAGGATTTCATGGGGCAATATAGAGACAGAAAATAACAGCACTGCTGTTTTTGACAATATGACAGTTACAATATAGGCTTCTCCATTCTGTTCCCTTCCTTTGACAAGACTTTAGAAGCCCTGTTTTATTACATGTGGGTAATTTCTGAAATCAGAGTTTAACTGTTACAGTTCTCCACCAGCACACAGGATATTCACAACAGTGTTATGTGTTTTTACATCACAAAAAGTTCAGTATTCACATGGGAAATTTCCTTTTTAAAAAATACAGTGCATATCTTACACTGATGATAAAATATATAGTCAAATTATACCAAACACTGAAAACTAGTTACCATACAGTATTATCAGCAACTTTTGTGCAATTGATAAAACAATTTCTCCTCCTTTCAAACTTTGCATGAACACAGCATACATTAGCACAGAGGAACACAAATTCTTTTATTTAGGCAATTTTTAACTACCAGACAGTGAGCTCAGAACAGAAAGGCAAAAGTCTGCTTTAAAGATAGAAAGACTAACACAGAGCAATATGTTCAAAACGAAGCCAACACATATAAATTCAAAGCATTTTTGTACAGAGCCTTATTTATACTAGGATACAGACACCTTTATAAGTAGACAGAACATTAAACTCACTGACAGATGTGAACATTAGAAAAACGATTCATGTCTGTGCCATTATGTGATTACCTTTATTTAAATTTGATAATAAAGAATAAAGCCTGAATAGAGATATTCTAAAATCTGTGCATATTTGAACAACAAAGGGAGAGAAGTCTGCCCAGGCTCAGTTTACACAGAAGATCCACTGCAGATAAACCCACTGAGTTGGATCTTTAATGAAAACTAAGAAAAATGTTAGTATTTTTCCACAATAAGCTAAGTATTCTCTTTTTTTTCATGACTCTAAATAGGCAGATGGCTGCTTGATTTCCAAAGAAGAGAGCTGTACATCTTACTGTGGCCTTCTTGTCTTTGGTGGTCAAGTTGATTCCTTTCCATAGTGTGCTGGGTTACAATGTTGGGCTACACCAAGCTTGGGCATCTAATGTGCATCTCCATGAACCTTTCCAAGACAACACCATAACATGAGTGGATAATCCAGGGCTTGGAACTGATCGTCTATTCCAGAGTTCCACTGGCGCTTCCATTATACTACCTCTATATATGAGGCAAAACTAGATGCAGGCAATTTTTCTCTAGGGCAATATGTGGTGACTGTGGCAAGGTGTGAATGACTCTTCCATTCACATGACAGTGAGGAGCTTGCTCTGCCTATATTCCAAGTGAACCAAAAGTGACCTGGCCAGTCAGGTACTCCAGGTATGGTGAGAAGCGTCACTGAGAAGGAGTGCATACTAGTTTCAGCCTGGTACTACTCTACTAAAATCATCTTGTTGACTCTGAGAAAAGCCAATGCCACGCAAAAATTAGCAATAAACCCCAGCAGGAACTCCAAGAGCACTTATTTAAGCAGTAGAAGACTCAGGTTCAACTTCTTCTTGAACATGGGGATGAATTCATAAATTTGTTTCCCACACCACTTTGTGCATTTAGATTATGTGGTTCATAAAGTAGATATTGAGACACATCTTTTCAGTCTAGTTTTTAAAAAATACATCTGGAGTCATGCTTTTCCTCAGCTCTCATTCAAACATAAAAATCTTTAATTATTATTGGAAATTGAAGGTCTTCTTGTATTTTAAGCTGTAAACCCCTGTATGAAAGAGCAGTGCCATCTATCCCAGCTATTGGAGAGGCAGTGAGTACTGAAAGAGCAGAGGCTTCATGTGAATACATGAAATTACCCTTTTACTGTTTGGGTGAGCAGGTAATAGAACAGGTTGCCCAGAGAGGTTGTGGAGTGTTCATTCCTGGAGATATACAAAAGCCATCCAGACATAGTCCTGGGCAAGTATCTCTAGGTCACTCTATTTGAACTAGGGAAGTGGGTACAATGACCTCCTGAGGCCACTTCCAACCTCAACTGTTCTGTGTGTTTCAGACGGAGACCAGGTAACTAACTACGGGTCTGAATTCCACACTTGAAGCTCAACTTCCTCCTAAGGTCAGGTGTTGGAAGTTTTTAATTTCTACTTGTCTAAATCCCTTAACATATCTAGCACTTAACTCTTAAAATTAACAGTGCTTAAACATGGCATTCTTGGACATGTACTTGTTTTTAATGGAAAGGTTCTAATTTTGCTTCAATGTGCATGGGTTTCAGAATGAGAAGAAAATCGCTGAAGCTAATACTTCATTTCTTTGTAGAAATGTATTACACAGAAATGTATAAACTATTATTATACAAAAATTTATCCCTTTACCCTGACAGAATTTATATTCCCTGAGTTGTATATCTATATAAATGTATAAAATTTTATCCTCATAAAGTCATATAAAAACAATTTCTTTATATTTAAAACGTGGTCCATACAGTGTATCTGACAGGTGTAACCCCTAAAGTGGCCTTAGTACCATCTTTAATCCTGCTATCTCTGGTTTAGTCAAATCCTACAGTAACAAACATCTGGGCTGCTTTAGGTCTTGGTTGCCTACAAGAATCCCCTTGTAACTGGTACCAGGAAGAAGATAACCATATTCTTACCAGTGCCATTCATGCTGTAACACAATCCCAAGCTATGCCATCCATCAGGGAGGGTAAAGCATGAGAGTAAGTGGTGTAAGGCTGAGGCAATCCTTGGGCACATGTTTAGGACAATTTTACAAGCTACTCATACTGCCAGAGCAGGAGCTAGTATTTGGCCCCAGGGGTCTACGAATGCAATGAACAAGAACCTGTGATTTAACAGAGCAGTATTAGCAGCATGTAGATTTGCCAAAAAACAGTAATGGACATGAGGGAATACCATTTTGTCTCGCAGAGGAAGCTAGTAGAGGCTGAGAACACAGAAATGGACATTAAATGTTTAACTGTGATGGAAACAAAGAGCTCCCTGTCTGCGTTCCTCAAGGTCTAAGAGGATAGCACCAGAAAACACACATGAAAAGTTGGTGCTTGCAGACTAACTTATATACAACTATGATGGCCTGTTTGCCACAACTAGTGTTAACTATATAGGGAAAGAAAGCAGACAAAAGAGTTTTAAATACAGAGTGGTCATGGAGATAAGCTATGCACCACACTTATAATTAAAGTTGTACGATTATATGAAATAATAACAGTAATTCCACTATAAATATAACCATAATTGCTGGGATAGAGTATCTAAGAGAGGGCTTAATATGAAATTTTGCAATTTTTGTAACTTTGTAAAAGCAAAGAATACAAACTTCTATCTAAAAGCCTTCATTAGTAACTCTGACTGACAGCTTTTATCCATCATATCTTTAACAGTAGTAAAATAAGCATTCATTTGTTACTGTTTCTTACACACTATGCATTGCTCAAAATGCTGTGGCTGGGTGTGGAAAAAATGCCTCTTTTTGTGGCTATCACACATCACTTGGAGTTTTTTTTATGGCAGAGGGAGAGTTTTATAGGGCAGAGGGTGAGACAGGGAGGTAGAAACAAGGGTAGGGCACAGCTTGCAGGAGAAATACTGTCCAGGAGGCACCTGAACACAGAGCATATTCCAGGAAAGGAGATTTCTGTAGGCAACCAGAGGAGCTGTGTGGGATTTTGTGTTGTTCAAGCAGGCATGGAAATTTGCTGGCCTAAAGCTTTACCAGAGGAAAGACACTGTGGAGTAGGGAGACACTTGTTTTCAACTCTTTTTGCCTATTATGTGTTTAGAATAATAATTAATTTTAGTTTTTTGTTCCAAGAAAACATAGCAGTAGAGCTGTGAAATATGCCTGAAAGATTTTTATTCAGAATACTCTTAAGACTAGAAAACTAAGAACTTGGGGGGAAGAGGAGGTTGATTAACCTAATTCTATTTATTCACTAGATTAGTACTACTTACCACATGATGATTCCTCCATAGGCCTGAGTGATAAAGGCCTTGAGAACAGTTAAAACCAAGCTCATTTAGAGTGAGAGTTTCAAGTTCAATTTAAGTCATCTATGGATTACACAAAGACACCAGAGCAAAAAGCAATGACCAAATTCGGGAGGTTTACTTTGGTATTAATTCAACCTGACATATCAGAAAGAACCATCCCAGTAATGTATCAGATTCTGGTTCAGGGGAAACTCATTTCAGTTGCTTTCATTCTCTTAATGACCCTTAACTACCAACAGGACAACTTTATATGTGTCCGTTTATGTTTGTGTGTGTGTCTGTGTCTGTGTATGAGCATGTGCACATATATATGACAAGGTAGGAAAAGGACTTGTGCTTCACTCAATTCAGCTGAAATGGACATTCAAGACAGTTTCAGCCCGTGCTGTTAACTTATGTGCCTTTCTTTTTTGAATGTTCTTTTGAAAAATTGCTTCTTAATACATTCAAACTCTTTTTTTCAGGGAATAATCATAAAAATCCTACCAGCTCTTGATGGTTTATTGTGTTGGTCTCTTCTGTTTCAAGTTTTGTCAAATTAAAATTACGTGGCACTACGTTTCTATCACAGGAAAGAGTGCTTCTGTCACCAACACTGATATATTTAAAGGACATGCAAAGTAAACTAAACAGTAATCATTATTATAGGTTCTGTACTTTAAAAAATTAATCCTAGCTTCTAATAGTACTGAGGGGGTCACCTGAGGCTGAAGAAATATGTTTCAGAAATGTTCCTTTCAATTTGCAGTAGTTCCATGGTCTGCTCTGGCACTGAATTATCCATCTTCCATTGCAAAAAGAGGTTCTTATTAGGCATATGCTTTTTAAATTATACTTTTCACCTGTAAAATTTTTATTCCTGCCAGTCAATTTTAAAATATTGAGGGACAGCCAGAGAAATGTACAATTTGTTATCAGAAAAGAAATTAAGACACATTTAATGTTCACAAAACAACACACAATAAAACAACTATTAAAAGAACAAATAACAGTTTGGAGAACATTATTCAGTGAAGTATAATTATTGAAAAATGATCATAATAACTTAACTGAACAGAATTTTCAGCTTCTTAAAAGTAGTATTAACGATTTCAGAAACACCTAGCACATGGCAACAAAACAGGTGGCAGCATCAGCATGAATAACTTGGTTAACAAAATTAAAATATCAGCAACTTAAACTTTTTCAGGAAAAAAACCCAACAATTTGGTAAGACAAGTCCTAAAGACAAGATTCTTTGCAAACTCTAAGAGTTACAAATTAAATCTGAAACTCAAAAGACCACAGATGCAGAAACCCTCCTTATTTTCCTCTGAAACTTGTCTAATGTGGGGCTTGTACAACCTCTGTACTCATCCAGTTGGGCAGCAGGAGGGAAGTACCTGCTGTGTCAGACAGATGTAGAGGCAAGAGTCTCCTGGTGCCTAGTAGATGTAAGGGAAGAAGCTGGGCCAAGCTGAGAAATAAATGGGAAGGGAGGGCAGGACAGCACCTCCCAGTGCAACATCCTGCAGCAATGAAAGATAGGAATTAGATCCTTAGGAGATACTTCCAGGAAATAAATGCTTTCTCTGCGTCTTTTAGGGCTGTCTTTCTGAAGGTGGGGTCATTAGGTAGAGAGGCAAGAGACAATTATTTCCAAGTTCATGAGCTACACTGCATGCAAGAAATCATATGCAGGGCACTACCTGTTTTTCTTCCCCAAGCACTAAGGAATTTATCATAAGACTTATCTTATCTGATAAAATTATTTACTGGATGTAGCTAATGACTGTGGTGGAATTCTGTTCACCCAGATCCACATACTCCCCTGTTCTAAAAACCTGCAGTCAGCAGACTGTTATAAGCTTTCTACATGTATCTGTTGGGAAAATGAGAAATGAGCAAACACAGACACATAAAAAGAGACAGACAGGAGAGGTGTGGCACTGATTCCACATAACATAAATACCTCATTGTGCATCAGCAGCTTTCCTAATTATAAAAAGCTCAAGAAAAGGTAACCTTCTTGCAATAATTAGGCCCATGTCATATTGTAATATTGCCAAGATGACATTCATCAGACATGCAAATAAATTAATGAAAAAAGGAAAAGCATAGCGTTCAACTCAGTATAACCTCACACTTATAGTACTATATATTTCAGTGTTGTGATTCTTTATTAAATACTATTTTAAAAAGTGTAGCAAATGGATATTAATGACTGCTTAATTTTAACAGTTGTATACAATCAAATAAAAAAATCCAGATTAAGATTCCCCAGAGAAGGGACAATTGGTCGTGATTCAAAAAAACCAATAAAACCTTCCCCAAAAGAAACCCCACACCAAAAGAACCAAAAAAACCCAACCATAACTTACTATTGTGGCTATTGTTTTGCATCCCTAGTACTGTCATATTGATGCTTTTCCCAGTGAAGGAGGAGATCAAAGAAATCTGATGTCTCACAAGGGGTTTGAACTACAGCAAAAAGAACTCTTAATTCCTGGTCAGTTTTTGAACACTGTCCAAATCAGATGAAAAACATGTTGCTGTTCTCAATGAGACTTGTGTGCAATGGGACTGATAGTCTCAGGAAATTCAGAATAAAGTAAAGAACTTTTTGCCTTGTATATGAGTTTGACTCATGCCCAGCTCTGTAATGAATCTCTTGATTGTTCTGCAGACTTTCATGGTTCATGTTGTAGTCTCAACTCTTTTCTTAGCAACATGCACCTATACCTCCAACTTAATACTATCACCTTATGCAATAGAAAGTGCAGACCATGGAATAAGCACAGAAATTGAAATGTCCTGTCCCTCCTGAAATGAACTTTAGATGCCAGCCAATACAGGGCAGTTTATATTTGTTAGTTTTCACACTCCAGCTAGGCAGTATTGTAAAAAATGTGGAGTTTAAATTGATTTAATTCATGTCTATAAAACAAAGTATTACCATGTTACACTTTTTTGAAACGTATATTTTCATTTGTCAAGGTGTAAGAAATATTTGGGCTGCCTATCTCTAACTGCACTTATAAATTTGATAATCCTTATGTCAGAAAAGTGCTTGTTAAATGAATTACTTCAGATTCTCATTTCTGAGGCTTTTTGTCTTACTTTGTCTACACTAGACAGTCCTATTCTGAGGTTATCCTAATATCACCACAGCTGTTTTAGAAAAAGGCACCTGTGATTCTCCAGTGCAGTGGGTGGATAATCCACTGCTTTCTCTGCTCCAATCCGGAGCACTGCTCTGCACTTAGTCATTTCAATGTATTGGTGGTCTGCCACTCTGAATTTCAGGACACACAGCTCTTCTCAGAGAACTGTGGGATTTCAGACAAATCAGTATGCCCTATTTCATAATTTATCTTTTTTTCTTAAGATGACACCATCAGACAGCAATCCACAGTGGTGAACATCCAGGGAACAACTACAGTGTGCTTTTCTACTGCTTGCATCTTGCTGTTTACATGTTGCAGAGCTGTTAGAGCTTGCATACAATTCTTGGAAGGCACTTTTTTGTCATTCAAAAACTCTGAGATTATAGCAGATCATTCCAGATTCCCATCAGAGCTTAGTCCTCCCACTAAATGCTGACAGTACAGGCCCCAAATGGTTGCTTCACATGCATATTTGCTAAATGAATGCACATGAAAGTGGTCAACTTCATTTTCTTCCCCTCAGATTTTCACAAGTACACTACAAAATTGATAGTTTCCCTAACAGAACCAGCTGATCAACTTATTTTCTACAGATAAAATGGCAGCAAATTGGAAAAGGAACACGTAAAGGTGTAAAGGTAGACTGGAACATAGAGATCTATGTGTCTAAAATCTTACGGAGATCGTTGAGAGCTCCAGAATACTCTGCAAAAATCCCCCTAATGTAATTTACCATATGAGAATATCGAGAGAATGTTGCTAGCAAACTCTGGGCTTGAATGGATGTAGTGACAAAGCAAACACAGGAAGATGCTGCCAAAATAGCTAATGTCAGGATCGTTGCTTTTACAGAACTTCTGCTAGCATGCTTTTCTACTGGCATTTCCACAACCTTAAATTAAAAATACTACATGCAGATTGACGGTTCATACAGAAGCCATAGTGGCATATAAGTCATTGGGCTTCATGCTGGAAGTCTAGGAACAGGGTAGATAACACCTATGAGGAATGGCAGGAGTAATTCCAATTCTCTTTCACAGCAAATCCTTTCCATTTCTGTTTTTCTGATTATTTGCTCTAAACCGACTACAGGGCATATCTATTGAAAAATTGCCTTTCCTATGTCTCAGCTGCAAGTTGCATGAGACGGTTCAATTCTCTGTTGTAGAAAAAGATTCTATCAAGAATAATGTTACAGTAAACTACAAACTAGTACTAAAAGTAAAATATTTATATAAAACATTTGTTTACAGACTGCTGCAACACCAGTAGCAAGAGAAGTCTCACAAAGGCTGATGATTCTTTTCAGCTGTCTATCACACACATAAATAAGCAAGAGCATTCTCACCGTGAGAGACACACCACAAAAGTACAGAGGTAAGTGGCAAAGATTCTGCAGCAAAGCCTGCCCATGTCAAGTGCACACAGGACATAGCTCATTATTCTTATCAAAACTTGCTCTTAAATTGCCTAAGAGACCAGTGTGTCCTAGAGTTGCCAAAGATAAAAACTAGATTAAAAAAATCCTTCTTACTTTCATTAGTCCTGCATGTGGGAACAATTCGGTAAGTTATGCGTCCTACAGTGCCCAAAAAACCTTAAAGGGGATGAAGAACCCATCAGAAAGGATGCACAACAGGATTCCGTATGATGGGCCCTGTCCTTGATCTGAGATTCCACGTACGTTTTGTGAAGCACCTGGCTAATGATTCCAGTGTCTGAACATCAAAGTTTAGTAACAGCATGGAATTGTGTCAGAGCTATAGTACTGCATTTCACGTGAGTATGCTGTCTTTTATACAGATACATTGTATACCTATCTACATATATACATAGTATGTACCCATTCCCAAACAGGTAGCTAACATATTTTGATTGAAATAAGAGAGATATACAGGAAGAAAATTCTCCAGTTAAAACAGAATTTGGAATTTTAAAAATCATCATGCAATCCTAATTTTAATCTTGATTCTGGAAATAGGACTGAATCCATTAGTATATGGAGTGGAAAGTGAATAAACAGTTTCATTAAGGAGGCATGTTAGCTTCAACAATGTTTATTGGGGCAACCCTGCACTCCGGCTGCATATGGTGTACCTTTAAATAGGGCCGTTAAAATACCAAATAAAATGTCAAAGTCTGTCAGGTCTGGAGCTTTTATAAATTGTTTAGACTGGGGATAATTTGGGGTTTGTACATCCAGCCTTGCAGATGCCGCAGAGCGGAGATAGGCGCGGGCAGGGCCCCCGGGAGCAGCGCGGGGCGGGCAGCCTGGCAGCCGGGCACCGCCCGGGCATCGCCCCCCGGCCAGCCGCGCCCCCTGCCCCTGCCCGGCTGCCTCCCCTCTTGCTGGCTGGTTTCCTGAGGTTACGCACGTGANAAAAAAAAAAAAGAAAATAAAAGCAAAATTGACTTCAAAGGCAGTGCCGCAGCCACTGGCCAGAGACGCGTACCAGCTTCAGCCCCGGCTGCAGCATCTCCGCGCTGGAACTACCCCCGGCTGCTGCAGCTCACGGCTGCCACACCTTCGCGGCCGCCCTGCCGGCTCCCTCCCCGGAGGGGAGCGCTGGCACAACGCCGCCCTTCAGCCCCCCGCGCTCCCGGCCCGCCCGGCGCTCCCACCCACGGCGCGGCCCGGACCTCACCTTCAGCTCCCGGGAGGCCACGCGGGCCGCCAGCTCGATGACACAGCCCACCGCCATGCGTGCCGCCCCGGCCGAGTGCAGCTCGTTCCAAACGGTGTCACTGTCCACCTGAGCAAACAGCCGGCCCCGGGAGGAAGGCAGGGGAGAGGGGAGAGGGAGAGGGAGAGGGAGAGCATGAGAGAAAACAAACCCGTGAGGGAGGGCTGGCAGCGTGACAGCCCGTGTACAATAACATCAGTCTTCCGTGCTGGCCAGCTGAAAGGCCTTCTGGACATGGCTTTGCTTATGCTTTTTCTCTGCACGGGCTTCTCCAATGGAAACACATTCCTGTCATGCCTCGCTGCCATTCCCTGTTTAGATTTCTCATTACAAACAGTGTTACATCGGCCGGGCCAGGCCTGCTTGCCAGACGCTCCTGACGCCGGCTGGCGAGGTGACCGGGACCTGCCAGCGCCGGAACCATCGGGAGCGTCCATCGGGAACAGCCAGCGCTGGAACCATCGGGAGCGTCCATCGGGAACAGCCAGCGCTGCCCAGCAGCGTCACGGGCTGCCTGTGCCACCGACGCTTAGCAGTGGCACAGGGCAGCGCCCCTTCCTTTAAAACAAAATAGAGCAGTAACCACTTGTCTTTTCTACCCGGCAGGAGTTGTTTGTAAGTGACTGAAACCAGAACGATTAATTGTTTCGAGTAATTTCGGCAGTCACCCTTGCCACAGATAGAAACTTGAAT
This sequence comes from Climacteris rufus, assembly GCA_013398175.1. NCBI lineage: Eukaryota > Metazoa > Chordata > Aves > Passeriformes > Climacteridae > Climacteris > Climacteris rufus. Next base: position 86,889 of record VZRZ01006016.1, on the reverse strand, counting down.
TAAATAAAGCAAGATCCTTGCTGTTATCTTCAGGTTTGATGACCTAAAAAGTTTTGGCTGTAAAGCTTTATTTTGTAACAGATGGATGTGGTTATTTAAAGCAGAGAAAAGTATCTTCTGCATCTTCTAAATGAGAGAGTGTGATGTAGAATATTACATGTATATCAGAGAAAATATTATAGAGAAAATATTATAGAGAACATATTATAAAGAAAATACTATAAAGGTGGCTAGCAGCAGTGCTCTAGAGCTTCAATCAGTGTGCTAAAATGTTACCTTTGAAATCTATTTTAATAACTATTTATTTGCACAAACATACCAAAACGTATCAGTGAAATGTTGTATATCCTTATATATATTACATATTATGCCAAGCAGACATGATGGTGTTAAATAGTCTGAAAAAGTTATCCAAAGAGACAGCCAGACTTCCTCGATGCTCCATGGGAAGTGCATTTAATTCTATCATACCATACAAATTTATCATGAAAAGAAAAACGTTTAGAAATAGACAAAATACTGTGGCAGATGCCATTTGGATGAATTCCAAGCACACTGAGACATGTTTTCAGTTTGAACCAGAAGCTTCTGTTCCTAATTCCTTAAAAAGAAAAAAAAAAAAAAAAAAAGGAAAGAAAGAAATCAAGTAATTGAAAATGGATGCAACTGCTACTCAACTCTGGAAGTTCTAAGGAATTTCTCTGATTAGTCATTTGAAACAGAAAGAAGCTTGATCTCCTCTACACCTGTCAAATGTCTTTGCCATTACTGTTACAATAATATTATATTTCAAGCTATTAAAATGATCTTATTTTTCAGTGTACTGGGCCTGATTTTTCTATCATTTTGATCAGTTTTGTGTGCATGCAGCAGAACTAATGAAAATAGTTTGTATTTGCAGTAGTCCTGAATAAGATTGGATTTTGCTTGCAAAGTTTAGAATAACAGTAATAACAGCACACTGTGTTTTCATCTGAGAAACTCAAAATGTTGTAGAAACATGATTAAGTGTCATCAGCTTGATATGGGATGATTTATTATATTTGTTTTGTAGATTGGTAGCTTGAGATTTAAAGAAATTAAGTAACTTTCCAAAGGCACACACTAATCAATAGGTAACAAGAAATAAAAAAGAAACCAAGTAGTAAAAAAAAAATAATGATATATGTAACATTAGGCAGACCTCCAAGTTGTCTCTCTATTGCTTTAAAGGAACTGTGAATCAAATTTCATTTTTAAAGCTAATGAGGAGATAAATAAGTAGAGGTCATTGGTTAAATCAATTTAATCAAACCATAATAAAGTTTGAAAAATACTGTGCAGTATTTTAAATAAGTATCAGCAAGAGGTCTGGGAGGGAGTACTTTCTTACCATTTTTATGGCTAGCAAATTACGGTTAGCATGAAGGAGTGGCTGATGAAAATGATTCAATGGTAGCTGCTCAGTACACCAGGCCATGAGCAGGAGGAACCTGCATCAGCAAAGTGACTATGATTCATTTCCAGGGGCCAATTAAGTTAAAGTTGTAGCCACAGCTTGAGAGTACCCACCCTAAAGACAGTTGTCTGTTCTGACACATGAAACAGCAGTCTCTACACTGAGCATTGGCCGGGGTACAGCATTTATCATTTCTGCTTTCAGCTGAGTGTGTGGAGACTGAACAGGGACAATAAGACGAAGTATCTTCCACTGAAAAATTTCCCTCAGACCACTTGAATGACTGCTACCTAAATTTACCTGGACTGGTAGAAAAAATGGGCAATCAGGAAACAGAACAGTGTTTCCTGAGAAATTTTCAAAAATGACCACCTAAATGAACACAGGAAAGTCAGGATATTTTAGCTAATCTCTTGGGCATGGTACATCTAATGAGTGGTAAAGTCTTAAAGCCAGGAGTAGAAAGAGTAACATAAATATATATTAATAATTATCCTGAAAAGGCACAGTATTACAAACTTAGGTGTCAAATACTATTTCATATTCTTGCAAAATTAAGACTAAATTTCTGAGGAACATCTCATGAAGAACAACGTAGAAGAACTTGCAGCACACAGCCAATGCTTTATCTGTAACAACTAGAAAATGCCATCTCACTCCATTTTATATCTCTTTCAGTTCTATGTATTCCCTTAAATGTTTCAGGTGTTTAAACAGAGATTTTCTTTAAGAGTTACTCAATGCTTACTTTGCAAATTGCTGTTGAAATACAGTGGTATAAATGGCAAACACATTAAAATTACAGCTACTAGTTGGCCCAGTTGTCAGGCTGTATATGAAATGCAGCTCTGCAAAATTCTGATACGCTTTTCATTATTCCTGTGAGATGAAATGGCTGGATTTTATACAAGTAAAGGGAATAGGATTAGACACTGTGGTTTCTGGTTGTAGTGCATGTATATATCAGATATATCTGACAACCTATCTAGATGCTGACTGTGCATGAATTTGTGACAAATGTGATGCTTTCTGAATCACAGACTATGAAAAAGTCAGATGGAATTTTGTAAGAGGTTATTTTTGTTCTTCAAGTGCTTTGGAGCAGCCAAAGAATTCAGTGGAAAACTTATCTTGATTAGGGTTGTTTTTCAGACACTGTTAAACAAAATATATAGAAAATACAGCGTTTGTGGCTGAATTCTAAAACAGACTCAGCTTTTTTTCTCTTTAATTATATTTGTTACTTCTATTTAAGAGTCCTTTAGAAATTGCCAGGATAAAAGAATGTTCTGAATTGAACCAACTTTTAAAAACCACTTTCTTTAAAGCATCCAAGTGTCAGTGTTGAACTATGAGCATACTACACATTTCGTTATCAAAAATGCTATCACTGCTGCGGCTCTTCAAAGGAGAACTGTGCATGATAGCACCAGAGTCAGAGAACACGAGCCCTATCTGAACACTGACTTTCTAACACACATATGGATTTACTTCACTCCCAGTTTCCTGAATGAGCACTGTAGGTTGCAGGCTTTTTCAGGCACATCTAGTACAGTTCAATCATTGGCATGTGTAGCAAAGCTAATACTCTGTAAAGCTACAGATGATAGAAATTAAGCTACCTGTCCCTGAAGTGGAGGCATTAAAGAGGAAGGGAATGACTTAAGTGAAAAGAAATGTAGGTAACTTCTCCTGACTGAACGCAACTAATGTTTCAAGTCCTGTGTCCAGAAATTCTGTGCTTTGCACTACAAAAAGAGCTTGATCTGCAAGAAATATCTATGTGATAATGTGACTTTCGCAATGAAGATTTTAATCATACTCAAAACAAGCTAAGAAAGAAGAAAAGATACTTCAACAGACAGAAAGTTTGTACTTTAGCACTTTTTGGGCTGGAAAATTTCATTTTAAGGAAAACTGACTATAAAGTTTGAAAGTTACCAGCTCCTCATACCGTGCTCAGGTTGTGGCATGTGTGAAAGTAGCGAGGAAGGATATAACAATACACCTGAGAGAGAGATTGCTTACTTAAAGACCTTTCTGAAATCACTGCAGTTGACAAAACTGCAAATGTTCCTTGTCCTGCTGTTTACATTTATCTGGAACCTATGTCAGGGGGGCCAAAAAAGGAGAGGGAATAATAATGCCAAAGCATTTGAAAGATACATTTATAACTGCTTTTTGTTTTACCTGTCTTTTTCCTGACTACACAACTTCTTCACTCCTCATCCGCTATTTCAGTCCTCTTTTCTCTGGAAACCTCCTGGGATCTGCCTAGTTGTCATTGTATCACAGTTCTGCTGAGCAGGGATGCTACTCACAGTCTGACAAACCTTTCAATTTTTCACCCCCTGCATGGTGTCTTCATCTGTGGGAGTTATTTATCTTTCTTAAATAGTTATTTTAAACTCTGAAGTTGCCTTAGATACACACGCACTGATAACTATATGACAATGTAAAAGAGAGCCCACCCTACTGCTCTGGAATGGATTCAAATCATCCTAGACCTTTCCCTCCCCATGCCCCCTCCCACCCACAAACACACTATTTGTGATTTAATATAAATCCATCTTCTGCAGTGGAATTCTGATTTTACTCCTAAGAGGAATTAAAAATATTCTGAATTGCTTATCCTGCTCTGGATTCTCTGCACAATTGTTGCCATCATTAGAATCAAAACCAGTCCTCCTACAGTTACCATATGTCCCTACAAGAGATACTCTACTTGTTTTCTGGCAACAGGTCAAAAATGCAATCTCTCATCTACCTGTTCATGGAAACTTTGGCCTGTGATGATCCTTTGATAGTGGTCCTAGTATTTGATGTGTCCAATATCCTGGGCAAGGAGTTCTGTACAGTAGTTTAAAAGGATTCTTTGCCCTTTCTTTAAAGAGTAGAGGTTGAGCTCAGCTGTTCTTGGATGGAAGTTAATTAAGGATGCATTTCAGATGGATACATTTCAACACAAATCTAGAAAAACAACCAAGTTAAGAAAGCTGTGTCCTTTGATATAAATCATTATAATACTGAGAAATAAATAAAATGTGGTCAGCTAACAACAGTGTAGCTAAATGCAGCAAACAAACTGATCAAGAAATCTGTGACAAATAATATTGAAGAGGACAGACCTCCTCAGTGATACTAAAATTTAATAAAACTTACGTATTGCGGAGGAAATTCCTGTGTTTTAGCTTTAAAAGCATTCAGTCTCACACTCTTTCACTTAGGCCAGAGCAAGCATGTTTCCATCACTGAGTTTTTTTAAGTTCCCTGGCATGAAAACAGAAATTAAATATTTTTTCTGAGGTGTTTCAACCTCTAAAAATTGTGTGGCATTTTGGTATCACTTCCAGAAAGGAGTCTGGAGTTTTTGGAGACAGTTGGTGCCAGCAAACTCTACCACATAAGTTTGTAATACTTTGCTCCTGACCATGAGCAGTGCAGCTTCCCAGGTGTCACGCTCATAGCTCTCACTTCCCACTCTTACAGATGTCCTGGTGATCATTCATCACCTCTGTGATTTCCACTAGGAAGCAAAAGGTCCTCAACGTTCTTCTCAGCTGCTGTTTCATCTCACCATGACTAAAGAAGCGAAGGTGTGCACATCATCTCCAAGGAACGACTTCTAATGAATGGCCTGTCAGCCTTGTCACTCGTTAAGGAACAAAGGAGAAAAGGTTTGCATGCCTGACGTCTTTTCCATAAATCCCAGATACAGGAAGTGTGTAAATGTGTACTACTTTAGGAAAAATATGTACAGTGAGCTTCCTTTATTTTTACTGCTGTTACAGCTGTATCTAAAAGTTTTTCTGTCAAAGGCATTTCCAGCTGTTTTAATCTAAACTGCCTACCATAAAGAGTGCCCAAAATATCAGCTTTTCATATTTTCTTGCTTACCAGTGTGGTTTACAAATAAATTGTGAAAGGCATGTGATCTTTAGGCTCCAGTGGGATGAATAGTTCAAAGGATCATCACAAATCATTGCTTAAACAAAAAGCATGGAATTCTCTTAGTCTTGTATTGACTTCTCTTCTGTGTCTGAATAATTCCAGTAAGAGAATTTATCAGTAATAATATTTATGGAAAAAGACTTTTAAAAATAATTTTAGAGGCTATTCATTCTGACCCCAAAAGCCTCTTTCCAGGCTTTCCTAAAGAACAAGGAATGTGGACAATACACAAACCAAATGTATGCAGAATATTTAACATCTTTCAAGTTTTACCTGCCAATAGTGAAGTAACATGAAAAGCTATTATAAGTCAAAGTCCATTTTCAGAAAATATTCAGTACAAAAATTAGTTATTAATTAATTACTGAATGCCTACCAGACTTACTGATGTTGGTAGTCATCCACGGCACCCCTTCCATAAAAACAAAATGGAAGGTTTGCAAAAAAACAAGTAAATATATGAGGCCTGTATCGAAAAATAGCTTTGTATTCAAAATGAGAATCAGAAAAAGTCAGGCTAAGTCAAGGTGAAGCATGAATAGAATAATATCTCAAGAAGAAATAGTTTTATTTGGCTTCTCTCTTAAACTACCTTTTATGACAGGCCTCGAGAATCTCTGGGTCTCATAATGCATACATTAGACACCATAAAGGATCTCAAAACCTTAATGAAACAGTGACATGTGGATCTTTGTTAGGGGGAATGGAGGGAGGATAGCATGGATTAGATGCGGATTAGAACTTGTTTTTAGAAAAAACTCATAAATAAAACACTTACATCCAGATTCAAGTCTCAGATACATGGCATATATCACCAGATGCTTGTAAAAAATGTTACTGCACTTTCAGGCATAGCCCTAAGTACTCTATTAATTTAACTTGACATTTGTTTTAGTGTTTAATGGGTCAGTGTGTGAAAATGCTTGTGCAACTGCCTTCTTATGTTTGATCTTGCAGTTTCCAGGAGTTTATGGACAAGTAGATACAACAATGTATATTTGATTATAATGCATACAGTTACAGAAAATGTAGCTTCTTTGTGCAAAACTCAAGCCTTATTTTTAAAACCTTTAATCATTTACTGCTGAACACATTTTTAGTAAAACATAGCATTTCAGCTTTCTTCCTGGATGTAGACGGTCTTTATGTTAGAGGCCACCATGGGACTACACTAGAACCTGGTGTTTATTCAGGTAAGCAACACATGAACATTTCCTCTTCAGAGCTTTTCTGTCCTACCTGGAGTTACATTCTGTCAATAAACACATGAGGTATTTTTAAAGTGCAAATGTGAATTCTTCTTTAATTACAGAATTACTGTCAAATCCATATGTGTGTGTGAATAATTCTGGGGAGAGTGAATAGATTCTATATGGTACTACTCCACTGTCTACATTTAACATACATGTGTATACATATATATACATACACACACACACACACACACGCATATAAGTATATGTATATGTATATGTATTGATGTATGTATATGTGTATGTGTATGTGTATATGTATATAAAAATGTTTCCTGTTCTGGCAAAGATAGGAAGGTTTCTTTGCATAATATTGGCCTTTGGCAACACAATAGTATTTAGGAAATGTAGAAAATTAGATAAGATCTTTAAAGATTTGACTTTACAGTAGTTCACTAACTTTCCAATAATTTTCTGTGTTCCATGCACTGTATCTCTGTTTACAAATTTAATCTGGTTGAGTAGTGACGAAAAAAGGTCCTTTGTTAAAAAGGGAAAAAATATTGTCTGAGGGACCAAATTGTGTATTTGGTGACTGGCAGGTTACCATACCTGAGCTTTCTATCCTTGCCTGCTGCACATAAAAGCAGTCTGGGACTATTCTAGAACACTGTCTTGTGCCTGCAGCAATACCAAGGAACTATGTCTCCGAGTTGAATGGTTTCACCTCTCACTGGTCTAAACATCAATCTCTGCGGTGGATGGCATAGGGCCATCTCTGTGCTGTGAAAGTACAAGAATGGAACAAAATATCTGCCCTGTAATGTGAAGAATTTTTTTCCTTTTTTTGTGGCTATGGTGTTGATATGCTAAATGGGCCATCCCCTCCCTGCCCAGAGATGAGACACTGTTGCACTTTTCAGAACCAGAGATAAAGTCTGTGTACCTCAGTAGAGGAAAGCTGGCTGTTTCCTGCTGTGATTGAGATTCACATTATCACACTTGTTAACTTTTTTTTTGTCTAAAATCAGTGTGCCTAAAATTTGAAACTTAGTTGTTTCAAGTCCATGTCAATGAAGGAAATCGAACACCTCCAGTCAGCTCTTCTGATCTCAGGTAGAACAACAACTGCTCCCGTGATTCATGTGGCTCTCTTATGGTTATACAGGCAAGCAAGGATAACTGGTCCTGCTTTGACTGTTTCAATAATTTCTCACAAATTAGATGCATAAAGTTGGACAAGTGAGTCTTTAGAGAGCTGTTGTTCTGGACTGCAAGTTAATTAAATGTGCAGATTTTATCTGAATTAACTATTTTTTCTTTAGACAAACCTCCAGCCCTGACTCTGGTTCCATCCCCATTGAGCTTAAATTGCGCCTTGGGGTGGTACCCAGATGGCCTTATTGATCACACGTTTTGTTGACCTCTGCAGAAAATATCACAATCAACATGGTATAACTGTGAGTCCTAAGTAGTCTGCAAAATGCGTCAATTAAAATATAATGTGCCTGTGGCTTTGATTAAATCTTGGCATTTCTTTAGGGATGGTGTAGCTGACAGAGAGGCTTAGGAAGTAAACAAGTCCTTCATTCCTAGAAGGCTTCTGCAATGTGCTCCAAAATGTTATAACTGGTAAATTTCAGTAGGTTGGTAAGTCATTTAAATTATTAGGCAAATATATTGACAGCATGGTATATTAATGATTTCACAATGGAAGACTTAATATTGAGTGGATGAGCTTCTAGGAATTACAGACTGCTTTCCCAAAACTAGGAAATAGACATATTTTGTGTTGAGAGAACTGTACCTATTTTGGTACAGCCTGGAATATAGGGGAATGACACAAGTTAATTCTAGGATCTGTTCGGAGGTGATGATTCCTTCGAGTGCCCAAACTACAGGCAGTCTGATTTCTTTACAGACACATTTGTGTGCAGATATAAGGAGAGACACCTAACCAGTCTGGAACCTAAATTTGCTGCAAGAAGGCAATGCCATTGCCAATATTTTTTTTATTTTTATGCTGTTGTACCATGGTAATGGAACCAATTTGGTGACATTAGCTCTTACAGAAATAAGAGGAATGAAGAGTCATAATGTGTAAAGGCTGAAAATTCTTCCTGGGCACAGACTGAGAAGATCAAGGGAAGAATGAGAAGCAAGTAAAACCAATTTGTTTCCTGGATGACTTACTAGACTTGTGTACTAGTAAAATCTTGCCTTTCTTATTGCTTTTCTCCCTGTGTGGTCAGGAGAAAATGTAGCACTGTCAGCTGCCACTGCAAGGAATGCCAGGAAGTAATTCAACATTCAGAAAATATGAATGTTTTGTAAGTTTTGTAAAAACGTAGAGAGCTTTTATAGCTGTAGGTGTCTTTTTTTGGTAGTTACAGGCTGAATTGTTTTCTGATATGAAAGGTCTAAGCTACACTTCAGTTATAAAACAAGATCAGCTTATCCCACCAGAAAATATCATCTCTGTTTTACTGCTCGAACAGCAAAATTAGAGGAAATGGAATGGACATTCCATAATATGTCTAAGCCATACTTAGCCATTCTGATGGCTCAATATTTAGCCCATGAGTCCCTCTGTTCAGGTCACTAAACATTAGTTCTTCTGAAGTCTGATTTCTTGCAGGGTGGTGTTCTCCCCCAGCTCCTCCTTTTGCAATTTAAAGATCTGACTTTACGCATTACAGGTTTGGAGCAGTGTCTTTGGTGGCGAGGATGGGGGGAGAGCAGGGGGGATTGGATAACTGCCCAATTTCATATGATAAAAGTGAAATTCTCTTCTGTCTGCCGGACAATCCCCAGGGAACAACGTATGAAACCAAAACTTAAATAAAATCATATCCTGTTTGCAAACACCATATTCCCTTTGCTTCTCAGTAATCTGGACCCATAAACCCCAGCACAGCTTGAGAGCCCATTCCTCATCTAAACAAATGCCATAAGCTCCTTTATACTTTTACAACCATGTCAGAAAATAATATTGACTGCCAATAGTGATGTGATTGGAGTTGCCTCCTCTGAGCCATAAAAGAAGCAGTCTGTTATCAATTTCTCTAAATGCATCAAGGGAATTATGGGTCGGTTCAGTTCCAAGTTATAAATGACAATTCAAAAGCCGCAGAAGTGTTTGAAGCTGGGAGCCGATGATGACATTATCATAAAAGCCTGCTCTTCTTTGCTTTTGTGGGGTTTTTTGCCTATCAACTAGACAAAAAAAATATGGCTGAGAAATGACTTCAAGATTTCTTCACACAGCAGCAGGTCAAACAGGCAAGAAAACAATCACTATTTTTAGTGACAGACAGAGACAAGGAGATGAAACTTACTCCCATTAAAAGTAGATTTCTGCTTCACTTATTGTCATTTTCACAGCACAACAAGAGAGGAATTGCAATATGGATGCATTGGTCAAACGATCAGTTATAGCTCTAGAGGCTGTTTACAGATGAAAAATTGTGGAACTGTCTGACAATCCACAGAACCAAAATGTAATTTGGGATTATTTCCCCATTTGACCACTTCACCTGCGATCTACCCACCGCTCCTGGAAAACTTTTCACATTCCAAACCTCTGACCAGCTGCAAGAAACCATCTCTTGTTATTAAAACTTCTGGCCATAGCACTGCTAGTCTCTCCAACACAAAGAATTTTATCCCCCTGGTATTAGAATTCTTTAACAACAGTTGGTTCTGGAACAAGGTTAAGCTTGGGGAAAAAAAAGAACAATAAAAAACATTATTGCAAGAGGGAGATGCCATACTTTAGTGGTTTTTATACTGCTGACCCTGGATAGTCCTCTGATAAAAAATTAACCATCATTGAAAGAAAACCTGTTATGGGCAAATTTAGGATGGTAGTTTAGATGACTTTTTTATCTTTTTGTGAGATCTGTTCAATTTAGCTGTACAGATGACACAGATTTTTGCTCTTACATAAGAGAGCTAATTATTACTTATCTAGTTCCTTATAAACCTATAAAGTGTATTATTTGATTTCTGCTGAAAGCTTAACATATACATGCCAATGACTCTGACATAATCCGTCCCTAGCACTACTTAAAAGAAAATTCATATGTATGAAAAGTTCACAAAATGACTAAATATTAGCATTACATGCATTTTTTTTCACTGCTACAAAAGATTTAGTGCTGTGATGGAAAAGTATCAGAAAATATTAGTTATGGACACAGACTGCCTCTTGTTTGCTTTCCAAAATTCTTGAAACAAACTTTATTTCACTGTAACTGTAAGCAATGTCCAAAGAAAAGGATGCCTGGTGTTGACTGCAGTTTTAGAACAGAGATAATAAAATCAATAATCGACTAATATTCAGTGTTCTAGAGGTTGGTTGGACTTTTGTTTGTGAACAATGCAATCCATCCCAAACTCATGCCCATACCATCTGTATAGCACATCAGCTGACCATGTCTTCAGTGTTTGGGAAGTCCTAGCATCCAGTCCTTGATCCAAGAGCAGTTTTCGTTCTGTTCAGTGGTTCTTTTACATCAAATTTATAAGCTTTTTGTGGAATAGGGCCTCAGAGCTGGGACTTGGCAGTACTTATACAACAGGTATATCATAGCCATGGGTACATTAACTTTATCCTTATGCTCTGCCTAACTTGTCCAGTGCTCTTTCCAACAGTGGCAGCGCTTCAGTTCATGGTATGAGAGTCCCCAACCAAAAATAATATTTGATCTCCTGTGTGGTAACAACACCCCCTAAGAGATGGGGTCTGGAAGTGGAGAGAATTGAGCCTAGGTTTCCTATCCAGTGTATGAGTAGTCAACCACTAATCTATTTAATAATAGAGCTGCATAATGACAGCCAGCAAGGTCCCCATATGGTGAGAAGATAACAGGATAAAGAAGCTCTGAAAACCCTTGTTCAAAAGGCAGTCACAAAGTCTCCTGCAAGAATGGAATTGTTTTTCTTAACACTGTCTTAAAATATTCTGTAGCAAGGAAGTAATGATGTAAGCAAGGAAGAAAAAAATTACAACAAACATAAATAAAATAAAAATCGTCCATCTGTCCTTAAAATCTTTGCATGAGCTACTCTTCCTGCTTTACATTGATTACTGCTTTATAATCCTTAATTAATTTGAAAGTTACTAAGTAGCAATATTTCATGTTTCCTTCCACCATCATTTCTGAAAGTAAACTGAAGGATTGCTTTCTATGTTGCTTGAAGCAGCTCCCTTTCCCAGAGCTCATCTTAACCAATCAACAGCTAAATATCACTGAAAGAGAGCTCCTAATCTGATTATTTACCTTGAAAAAGGTCATAACCCATTCCTTTAAAGGAGCCCCACAGCAAGCCTGACAGTAATAATATATAGAAAGGCAAACCAACTAGAAAATAAATAAATAAAAGATCAATTTCTACAACATGTTCCTTAATCCAATTTCCATGAATTTAAATAAGAAATAAAGCAAACAGACTGAAAAAAAGGGAGATTAATTTGAAATCTTTAAAAAGTGAAGTTATATTAAGAAATTCTTGTGTTAGCTTTAGAATGGAAAACATACTGTCATTAGTAGAAGGATTTCAAAACACATATCTAGTAATGATTTTTTAATACTACAATACTTGTTTCGTAGAAAAATTATATCCTTTAATTGTCAAAGAATGCCAAAGTCCTATTTAATATCCAAGGCCCTCAAATAGATTTTTTCAATAAATTTTACATAATTTCCTTTTTACTCAGAAACCTGAATATCGTTTCTCAACTTTATTAATTTCTTGTTCAATTTTCTCTTCAACTACAGGGTGGAAAATTACCTTTTTTATGCATCAATGTGTGCATATATGTGTGCATGTGTGCATATGTGCACCCAGTAATTTACAGAAGTGCATGTGCACACACACGCTTAGGTGTCAGTGTGTAATGTTAGCTGAACCACATGCAGAAATAATGCCCAAGTTTCCAAATTAGCAAGTTGCTAGTCACCATTCCAAATTTTAGACGGAATCTTTAGCAAGTTTAGCCCACAGTGGAGGAGCTGAAATGATTACAACTTCCTGATTCTTTTTTCTTAACTCATAATTCGGAAATCCACAAAAATTACTAAATACTGAAGATTAAAATGCATTTTTTCTTGTGTTAAAGCCTTACAAAATTAGTATTTCTTCTCTCATGTACTTCATAATAAACCCCCCACTATAAACATACCAGTATGATATAGAATTTATCCTCTGTGAAAAATAAAAGTAAATAAAACTGTATAAGGTTGCATTGAAAGTTGACTTTCAGAGATTATGGCTTTACGTCTGCTTAGAATATTCAGAGACATACTCAGAGAATTCACTGAGAAACCGTAAAAGGGAAGTAAAATAGACATCAACCATCCGGCCCACAGATATCTAGAGTATTATCATTTCACTTTGACATTGATAACATCAGTAAATAATTGAGCCAGTTGGACCAAAAACATAAAATACTTTTGTATAAAAAACTCATGTTTGTGAACAATTCTTTCTCCTTGGTATTATCTTCACTACAATTTAATAGGAGCATGATACCAATATCGATAGAAATTCTACATGGTTTTCAATAATTTAGCTTTATTCTTTTACCTAGTGTTGCAACATATTTCTTTCTGCAAATTTTTGTATACTGTGTCCTAATACTCACAAGCTTGTCTTTCAGGATGAATCCATTTCAAAACAGGACATAAAAATGCTCACATAATTTATTACTTTAACAATACCCAAGTTGTTGGCTAGCAGCTAGTGAGCCCTTTTCATGCTAAATGTTAGCTTTGGCAATTTTTTTGTCCTTTCAGAGAAATGTGGAACTATATTTACTTTTCAACAATACACAAAACAGCTTCTCCAAAGCTCATTGTGCTTTAACAATTGTGCCCATGTTACTTTCCTCAAGAAAAGAGCTCATGTAAAAAAACCCGAAGTGGAATAACTAAGAAATGGCCCATTTACACAAAATTTGTTCCTTTCTAACTGTTTCATTTACTTATTGTAAAGTACTTTCTTCTGTGTCTTTGGAAACACAGTACAATAATGGCTCATGTTTCATCTCTACATTTATTATTAGCTTCTGAAGACTTTGAACTGATAATGCAATAGTGCTAAAGAATTAACCAATGAACACACCAGTTGTGTGCTGTTCCTTCTGTGAAAAAACAAACATCTACTTACCCCAAGTCCCCCACAAGGCAACAAGGAAAAGAGTTTTTGAGACACGTTTCCTATATATCAAAGAAAAAGGGAAACAATAAGCATTGTTCTTCAAAAAGACATTTAAATACAGGAACAGTATTTCCTTTCTACAGTAATTCAGATTTCAGTATTACATGATGAAAATGACAGATATTAGTATAAAAAATAATCATAGTTCGTAGAAATCAAATCAGCCATGGGACATTTAAGGTACTGGTATGCAACACTGACAAATCTTAAGATTGGTAAGTAGTAGTTTCAAAGGAATATAATGATCGAAACTCCACAGAAAATCACTCTGAACTAGGGTCACTAATCACCCTGATATCTGTAGCTGATAAGCAGCTTGTCTAAACTACTCATCTCAGCTACGTCTGCAGCCAGTAGTGAGGCAGGCACCTCCACCCAGCCTTGATGACTGATGGGATGAATTATACTTGAGAAGTACCTGTTTCTTTTCACTGACAACAGAGGGAACCACATTAAGTTTACATGAAACTGATAACTAATTTCTTAGCTTTTTCTCTTCTCTTTGAAAATTGCAGCCTTAGTCTTTCTACGTAAAAATGCTGTTTTCTTAATTTATATTTCATCGATGATTGTATTTCTATTTTGAAAACATAACTTGAAATACTACTTTTTTCAGTATTATTCAGTAAATACATTATATTAAAGGGGAACAAAAACTTAATAGGCTTTAGAATTTAATTTCTAGCTAATTTTACTCTATACATTAGCTAATATGATAGGTATTTATACTCATATTTTATTAATCCATGGGGTTTTGGTGGGTAGGGGACTGATTTTTTGTTTTGGTTTGGTTTGGTTTGGTTTGGTTTGGTTTGGTTTTTTTTGTACTGCTAAACTCACTGTTTGTCTTGATAATGACAATATGAAAGCTGGGTAAAGATCTCAGGATTTGATGCAGTTCCTATCCCAGTGTGTAATCTGATGCTAAGGCAGCTGTGGAAGAGAACATAAGCTTTTCCCCTGCTGTATCACAGAACTGGCTTTGTAACTTTGCCATCTGGAGGAAACATTAGATAGTGAATCACTCGAGTTACCTAGAGGAGTCACCCATTGTTATGGAAGGGGTGAATGCTGCAGTTACTCATGTTGAGCAGGTGCCAATGAAATGCCTAAAGACAATTATAAGCCATCATCTTTGAAGTACAAGAGACCAGACTGCAAGGTCTGAGATGAAGAAAGGGCTTTACACTTTGAGTAAAATCCAAGATGCATTTTTACCCGACTCGAGGCCTTTGATCAGTTTGCACAGTGTGCAAGAGAAGCCAAACAAAACCTCCTGTGGAGCTACCAGGGGAAATGCAGGTGCAGCAGCTATGCAGAGTATTCTCATACTGTGAGTCCTAATGGCCCCAGACATGCAAGGAAATGTTGGCTGCAGGAGATTGTCAGACTAGATGTACGGGTTGGAGTTTCCAGATTTCTTGCTAACCAGATCCAGGGACCAATTTTTCACTTTTTACTAGGGGGAAGATGAAAAAGTCTTGAGCAGATAACTAAAAAATTAATGCTCTTAAAGTGGCAGGAGACATTAATGGAAACATAGGCTGTAATTTGAAAAAAAAATAAGGCATTTTTAGATTACTGAATGACTAGAGATTTTTTCTAAAATTCCATGGCAGTGTTGGGACATGAGAGAGAACAGATGAATTCTCATTTATCTCCCTCCAGTCAGGCACATTGTGCATGGTAAACACTATAAAAACAATAAACACAAGGTAAAACCAGAAAAGCAGATGGTGAGGAAGGACACTAAAATCAGTCAAAAGACAGTACTAAAACTGGGGAAAACAAGCAGGTAAGCCTTTTCAGTGTATCAAGAAACTTGCCAGAATACGAGCTTCTTATTGCTTGATAGTTTAAAAAAGGCATTAATTGCCAGACTCTGAAGAACAAGAAAAACATTGAGATTTCATGAAAAGAACAACGGGGAAATGTTGGACTAAGAGAAAGTGAGACCATCACTTAGCTAGGCTCACAAAAAGGAAAGCCCACAACACTCTGCCATAAATGAAAACCAATGGCAAAAAGTTATTCTGAAAATGAATTAAAGTGAGAATTTCCCATGATGTTTGAAACTGATGTCCCAGAAGATACTGAGATATTTCGAGTAAGGTAGAAGAAATTCTAAATAATCACACATTTTTGACTTTGCACTAAGGCAGATTTTGTAGTCACCAGCAAATCACTTGAGATTCAGTACAACAATTTACTGATAGAGCTAGAAATGTTCCAAGGTTTACATTCTAAAATATCAGTGCACAAAGGCATTAGAAGCTAGTTTGTCAAATTAGGTACTGAGGCACCCATCATGGACTGAAGTCAGGCACCTACAAAAGTCAAGGAAGCTGCTTAAGAGGTTGATGACTGGGGACTGAGACTGTGATGAAGAGGAAAAATGATGAGCAAAACACACTTGTAGAAAAAAAAAAAAAAAAAAAAAACCAAAAAACCAACAAATAAAAAAGTGTATTCACTTTTTAACCTGACTATTCTCAGTATCATCCCTCAAGTGCAAAGACATTTCAGCTAAGTGTTTATTTCTTCATTAACTTGAAATTGCAATTCCATGGATGCTTTCTGAAGCATCTTTTAGTTGCAGTCTAATTACTGACTTACTGTGAGGGATGTGTTGACAGTATATTTCTCACTGTAACAAACTTGCAGTAATAGGAAACTTGACTTACAGTAACAGTTTCTTAATGACAGTTGGAGAGGGAAAAAGGAAACAAATTTGTTTCCTGTTTTGCCCTTGAATTTATATGAAGAGATTTGTAATGTTGTATTCTGTCACATGAAACCGTAATGTGAGGTGACACATAGCCTGCATATTAGTTTCCTTTGTGTCAAGACAATGGCACTGCAACATAACATGTTGCTTAACACACATTAACATACATCAGTCCAAAGCGTAACTACACAACAGTGTAGAAGTTGAAATGGTAATTTGGAATGACTGCATTTGTAGACCCTGATGCAGGGAAAATAAAGCCAAGAGTTCATGCAAGTTTATACTTGTAAACCATTAGGAATAGGTGAACAATAACTATATGCATGTCTCGTTGATTTCAGTAGTTTCCAGTCACGTTGTTTTGCAGTCTTCCAGATTTTTTGTCTTGAACAAGGATACTGAAATAATCATTTATTGACAAGTAGCACATTACTAGCCCTAGTCATACTGAAATGTTATTCCTTCAGCTGTTTCTTTTCTGTTTGAAAAGTATAGAAGCCGCTTGTTAGTGGGAAAAAAAAAAGGTGAAAAAAAAAAAGGCAAGAAAAAAGCTTCAGACAAAGGAGATGTAGTTTTCTGAAGAAGGAACAGGGAACAAATGCTTTTCTGGAGTATAAGGGGAGAACAAATGATGCCTCTGTCTATTTGGATGGGTAGAGGAGTAAGGAAAGAAATGGTTAGGTCCTAGTTTTCATTAGGATGCAAAGCCGTCTTTTGATGGAACTATTTCTGTAGAAAAAATTATACACTTTCATTGAAATATGAATACTTTCTGAGACAATGCTGTTGATGATGACATTTTTTATGAGAAACATTTTCTTTAGATTTTTCTTCCTTGGTACACATATTTTGAATTTCTGTAATATACTAAGATGTTAATTTTAATGTCAGGATTGGTTAGGTTCAACCTCACTGAACTGGGGACAATAAAATCGGGAACAGTCACACTGCATTTTGGAAAAACGTAAGAGACAATTAAGTTCCCTTATCCTAGAGTCTGGAAAGCCAGATGATTAGAGCTTCCAGCCAAAAAACAGGCACATGCAAAAGCATGTGGGAAGGGTTTTATTGACTTTTGTCTTAGTAAAAGGCCATGTGAGATGCAGCAAAAAAATATCCTAGAAACAGAGAAAGAAAAGGGCATTGAGCCAAGGATACACTCAGAATACATTCTAAGAGTGTGATCTTGATATAAACTTAGAGAGCAAATGTTTTGGACTAAGTGTCTCATAAAAAAGGCAAAGAATGTCAAGTAAGGAAATGTTGGCAAAGAAATAGTTTTCTGAGGTAGGATAAACAAAGCTTTCTGCATTCTGTGTACATCAGCAGAAACACAGTTAGGTCCATTCTTTTTTCACCTTGTATCTGCAACTGCAAACTGCATCCAAGAAGCTGGTCAACCACTGAGATCCAAAATTGGAACAATATTGTATGTAGACTTATGCTATATTAAATAATGTGAAAAAAATAAAATAAAATTAACCCACCCCCCAAACATTTAAACTAAATGCTTGACTGTAACAAAAATGAACAGTTGAACAATGTTGATGAAATCAAATAAAAATGTTTCCAAATTGCAATTTTGCAGGAATTTAGGACTTTTTCTTGGAAACGCCTTTTTTTTTTTTTTTTTAAGGAGGATTTCCTATGTAGAAATTCAAGCTCCTAAGAATCTATTACACTGTAGGTATTTTTCAGTTTTGATGTTGCCTTGGCTAAGAAAATGTATAAACCTACATAACACTGTGATCTTAGGATTTCCTGAAGCAACTTTCTGCCTTACAGAAGAAACACTTAACATTCATTTCCAAAGCAAATAATTGCTATGTATTATTAGAATTGTGGCAGCAATTTCTTTTGATGGCTAGTGTTATTTTTGTTTGGGTTGGATTTGATTACATTTAGGAAAAGCTCCATATCTTAGAGGAAGAGTTATAAAAATAACTGAGAATTAGAGTGTTGCATCCAGTGTGCTGGGACATGAAGGGCAGGATTTTACTCACAGATTATTTCCAAAATGCACTAGTTTTTTGTGTGTTTCTGACAAGTAGCATTGCTCATGCTACACCCATGGCAGAGCTCAATTTAAACCCTTCTTTTATATTATAGAAGGCATACAGTGAGCATTGGTTGTGCTTCAGCTGTGAAGATATTTTACGTGAAAAACCTGACAGTTTTTGGCTATTCTGTATGACCACAGTTGCATTTAATATGTTACTGTGTTTTTCCCCTCTGTTATTCAGAAAGTCATCATATCCCACATTATGAGAAGGCGTTAAAATAAAGTTCACTTATTAGCAAAACTTAGGCATGATATCTGCAGTCAGAGTGGCTGAAATAGTTGAAATAAAGCAAATGAGAACAGCAAACAAGCAATTCTGACAAGCAAGTGTATCTTAAAGTCCCAGTTTTGAATCAAGGAATACAAGGAGGTAGAAAACCAACTGTTTTCGAAATTGCCACTGACCTCCAATGGAGAACAAGTTACAGCAAAAGGTTAACACTGATGATTTTTGAAGCAAATGAGGAGAAACTTGTATCGCTGCTTTCCAGCCGTTGTATTTTGCTAATCTATATTTGGCTTCCATTGTAACATTCTCCTTCCACATAGCAATGCATTTGGAAAAAGTGAATTTTTGTCACACTGCTTGCCAAGTGTTTTAAACTGACACCAGCTATGACTAATGACAGTGCTGGAATGTGCTGTTCTCAGTAGAATAGAGGCCTGTACAGACCTAGGAGTTTCCTGGGGTCCAGCTTCTGTCTGTTCAGTGGGCTGGTGCCATACAGCAGTGAATGATGTTCAGAGTGAACCAGCTGTATTTCCTCCAGACTGGCTTTTCGACCTCGAATTCGCTGAAAGAAAACAGCAGAGGCCTACAATATTCCACTGACAATATTTAGGGAGGGGAAAAAAAAAAAGTAAAGGTCCAAAATAACATTTAGTATGATTAATAATGGGTTGAAATTGCGTCATGCAGGAATGTGACACTGATTTGTTTATTAAAGTAATGCTATATGAAAAACAAACGCGTGTGTGCTTTATCACAAAATGCTTCACTTAAGTCTTAGGAGAGTTACCTTAATATGGGGTTTCACATAAAAGAAAAATAAAAGATTCTGCCTCTTTTCCACATAATATATTAAGAGATACAAACCAAAAGATGAAATATTTCTTGAGTAAGAAATCTGGCTAGAAAAAGTCTAATTTAGAGAGCAAAAACTTATTCACACCTGTAAGCTGCAGATGTGTTCGGAATGAGGATTAATGTTTTTAGCTTCATTACGAGTACTTGTGATTTATGTTGCTAGGAAGAACATGTTCACAGTGCGGAGAGACAGGGAGAAAAAGAAATTTAAACTTTAAATGCTTTAAAAAATATTTCTATCTATTTTTAAATTTTTGATGTATGATCAATATCCCAGGATCATTTTTGCTGTGAAACATAATGACTCACTTGCTTCCTTACATTTTTGTAAGGGAAGTTTGTGTCTTTAACTGTTTCTCCAGCATGTACTCACTCCACATAAACCAGATTTTAAAAACTGGGGACATCTTTCTACAAATCCTTTGAGATTTAATCAATTTAGGAAGGAAGGAAGATAAGAAAGATAAAACTAACACCTTCTTATTCAGCATATCTGTTCCTTGTATGTATTTGGAGTTACAGGTTGTCATAAAATTATTGATTTCTCTGCTTGTGCTGGTGCTGCACAGCCTATGTAGACTCAGCAACACGATTTTTTTTTTTTTTTTTTTTTTTTAATTCAGGATTGGGCATAATAAACAGCACTGTCAACAAAGTTCTCAACCCAAGATCATCTTTCCTGTTGATATTGGATAAAGTGAAGAGAAAACAGCTTGATTTTAATGTCTTGGACCCTATTTGCAGATTTGGTCCTTATGAACACCAAGGGCAAAATCTCTCACAGCTTAGACTGGATCTAAGATAAACAGGTACAACAGTTATCTAAATAGACCACCCTATTTGCAATTAGACTGATTAACTTGTCACAGGAATGCATTTAATTCTAGATTTCTTAAAGGTTAAATTGTAATTTTTATTGTATCTAACACCCTGTCATACACATAGGAAAGCACCAATTCTGCACTAGGAGGAAAGAGCAATATTATGAATATTAAAGAGAATTGTGCACAACAGAAAAAAGGAGATGCCTGGGGGTGGGGAATCAGAAGAACCATGCACAATTTATATTGAGTTAAGCAATGAAATTTTATTCTGACTAATTAGGAAAAATATCCTAAGACAGAGCTAGATGACTGTGGAACAAGCTCCCCCTCAGGGAAATGGTGGAAGCCCTATTTCTTGCAGTGTTTAAAACTTGACTAGACACAGCAGTGGAAAGAACATTTTAGGGAATGATCCAAGAACTAAATGACTTAATAAACCCTTTTTCATCTCTAATTTCTTCAAGCCTCTCCCAGTCTCACATGAGAATTTGTGGCAGTGCACTCACATCCTTTTAACACACAGTTGCACAATCAAAATCAGCACATTATGTTACTTCATGGAGTCAGTAAACTCTGTAATGGTTCTTCTGGGTCAGATAAAATATTTTTCTTCACAAGTGAGGTGACTGGTAACATTTATTCCTTCATCCATTCTCATTAGGGTCTGTGTTTCTAACAAGCTGCTTTAAAATGTATATACCCAATTCTCCACGGCAAAACTGGGAAGGGAGGCTGGCTTTTAAGACAGATAAAATAAATGTGTACGAAAAATAAAGAGGAATTTTATGAAGGTCACACCGAAGAACCTTAAGCAAAATCCTCACCCTCTGCTCACATATTTTCTATAAGATATACAAAGACTCTTAGAGATGTTTAAGGGAGTAGTTAATTGTCTGGCTTCTCTGTTCATGCTGTTAAATTAAATGCCATATACCTGTAACTACAAAAAGACACACAGCTAGCCATTATTCTTACAATGGAGTGTTCTGTGATACGTGCTCTGGAAGTGGTCTCCCAAAATGTTTTGCCAACAACATACCTACTACCTAATATCACCAGTCAAAATCTTTAGGGTAGAAACAGGTTATGCAGAAACCAGTTTGATGCAGAAATCAAGCAGCACTGAACAGGACACCGCACTCCAGGCAACTCCCAACAGTGATGTCCTTGTAGTGCAGCCATCAGAGCTGGCAGGGCAGGCAGAGCCCAGAGCTGCTCTTTCTCCATGGCTTCTCCAGCTCTAACCTTCAGCATGAGCAAGTGCATTTACACTGTACGTGGCAGGAGGAAAGGGGAGGGTGAACAGTGCACGTCTGTGTTGTTTCTGCATTCCCATCTCCTCATTTAGTGTTCCTTTCATCCATCTTTGTAGTATCTCTGTGTATCAATCCCAACTATCTAAGTCTCTGCACAGAGGAAAAGAAATTTATTAAAAATTACCTGTAATAATTTCTAAGAATAGTTCTCCTCCCACAGGGATGTCAGGATTTAGCAGATCTACACAGGCACATGTCCTAAACCTCTTGCCAGAGCCTGTCATACAACTTCAGTTGTGCAAATCGATTGCTTTTGGCTCTCACTAGCATGTATTATCAGACAACAGAACATAAGTATTTGTATAACTTTACACATGCACTTTTAGCCACATCTTTTTTTTTATTTTGAAGTGTCTTTTTAAAATTTTCATTGACCATGGTAGTATCAAAAACATAAAATGTAGCAGAAAATTGGCATAAAGCCAATGAAAAAGGAGAAATAGCATAGGAGAACGGATGAATGATACTTGTTTCATTCAAGGGAATTTGAATAATACATCCACCCGTCTAATACATCCTTAGTAGAAGGCAAGTCATCCTTTTATAATGTGCATGACATTTTATGTTGGCTTTATCTGCAGACATATGCAGTTCCCTCATCAACAGAGACATTTATACATCTCAAGAGAACAAAATACTTGCACCTGAGTGCTTTGAAAAATCTCTTGAGAATTAGAAATCCATTCTCCCCACAAAAGGAAAATGCTTTCACCTTTCTCAGAATTTAACATCAAAGTCTGGCCTTCTGTTTAAAATACACCATTAAATTTTCACACTGAAAACCTCTATTAACCTGAAGATTTTGGTTAGATTTTCATCAGAGTAAACTTATGCACAGAAATTCAAAAAGACAAAGGTGATGCTGCCAGTTTTTTTCCACTAAACTGATGGGAATTATGACACAGGTCACAATTTCTCACTCAGGTCTCTCATTGTAATATGTCCACTGCCTGTACTGCAGCTATTTGTATGAAATTCCCTTAGGCTATCAAGTTTGTAAACAAGGTCTTCAGATTTTTTTCCTACCTTTCTGAGATTTCTCATAGTTGTTAAATTCTCTCGTTTTCAGAACTGCTCACAGACATGTCTTTTGCCAGTCAGTACACTCACATCCCTTGTTCTCTCTCCACCACGTGGGAACTGCAAGCATGCCTCTGACATGGATGCACCCACATAGAGATGCATTCACTCTCTTCATGTGTTTTGCTTCTCCAGTGCCTAATCTGAATATGTTACACACTCTGAAGATTTTTGCTCTTAAAAAAAAGAACTAACTTTCCCTGTATTATTTCATTATTTCAAGTGGCAAATTGAGGTTTAAAGAGTGGAATTTTTTCATATATTTCAGTTTATGTGCTCTGGCAGACTCAGCTTTAAGTTCTTTCCTTCTCTCCAATTCAGTCCATGAGATGTGGACAGCAGGAGGTGTAAGATGCCTCCCTAATTCAGGAAACTACCAAAATTCATATCAAATTCTAAGCTGAAAAGAAAAATGTTGCTGGACCACAGTCTCTACAGGAAGTAGAGGTGGGGGTACAAAGCAGGACTATGTCTGCATTCTTCTTTCCTTTTCTAAAACTGTGCTGATCACTGTAGCCTAATGTCAGTCATGTGTGCATAAATTATGGCCCCAAAGGAGTTATGTGAATACTTCCTCTCCCTAGAACAAGTGGAAAGTAGACACCCCTAACAAAACATAATTCAGTCCATTTTTTTGTCCCAAAGGTAGGGCAGCTAGGCATTGCTCTTCATCAAGGGAAAGTTGCAAAACAACCAAAAAAAAAAAAAAAAAGGATGTTTTTATGTCAATCTTTGCATCTTTTAGCTGGTCTGCATTTGATAACTGTCTGTTCTACATCTGTCAGCCTTTAACAAACACCAAACAGGATTTCAGTAAACATACACAAAACTTTTAAACTAATGCAAAAATATTATATCTGAATTTTATTTTTCCAATACATATATACCAGGACTATAAAATAGTTCACTGTGGGGGTGTGTGTGGATGTGGAGGGGTGTGGGGGTGTGTGTGTCTGTGTGTGTGTGTGTGTGTGTGTGTGTGTGAATAACTCCACTCTCCTGCCCTGAAGTCACTCAGGGACTGGTCTCTCAAATCTGGCTTTTTGGAGCTGGGAATGTGTTTCTCCCTTGTCTTCAGGAAACCAATGGGGGAATTAATCTGTTTGGAAGAGTGATCGGGTTAAAAAAAATCTGAAAGCTATAATTTTTCTATTTAGCAAAAATCCTCGAAACTTTTGTTTGAATAATTCTAGAGCACAAGTATCTATGGTTGGAAAGACAAAATACCTTTTGTCTGGAGAAGCAAGAAGCAAAAGACTGGAGAAGCAAGTCCTCTTGGCTGTGTCTGCAGAAGTAAACTAAGCAGTGCCAGGAAACATTCCCCGGCAGAGTAACACAATCATCTGTACTATTAAATTGCTAAAGTGGTCCTTCACACTGTTTTGGCTGAGCAGCAACTAGCACTCTCCCAAACAACTCCCAGACATGGTTTGGTCACTGGCATGGGCCAGGAAGCATTCCTGGTAGTATGAACATGGGCCTTTCCATGCCAGTTGGCTTCGGGGGTAAAGAACAGTCTCAGACACATTTCATTTTGAAGCAAAGACACAGCTTGTGTACCCCATTCAAACCTCATTATGATTTTACCAAGTTGTATTTTAAAAATAAATGGGATCAGTATGAATAATATATACAGGTATATATAAAGGCAATACATTAAGTTTGGGTGAGTGTACCTAGATTACTCTATGAACTGGAACAAACGTGGTGTCAGCCTAGTGTGAGTTTCATGATCCTATCCCCAGTCAGAGATATCTGTTCTTTGTACACTCAGCCAGTCATCTCTCTGTTGCCAAAGACCTGAGCTGTGTGAGAGGAGTTAATCCACCCTACAGGATTTAGGAACCACACAAAGCTCCCTGCTATAAATAAGAAGGGTCATATAGATACAGGTGTTCCATTTTCGTAAGGGTTATGAAAATAGGGAGGGCTCCCTGGCATAAGCCTGTGCTCAAGGATACATACAGTGCAAGGTAACAAGACCTGAGCTACCTCTGACTGAACTAGTTTTGATGCTAAAACTCCTTATCAGACAACAAGTGGGACTGCAGCCCTCCTCTGGCACTACTGGTTTAGTTAAAGAGGGAAAAAGGTTCAGAGTTACTGCAGGCGATTTCCTAAGCACGTGCTGCAGGCTGTTCCTAAGCTGCCCTTTAGACTTGGTGTATGAGGCAGTGCACATGACAAAACTTAACCAGTGATCTCCCCACTCCTTCTGATAAAAAACAGTGGGAAATTATGTTGAGAAGTTATATTAAGAAATCCTAGTGTTCATGGGGGGCATTCAGAATTCAGCAGAAGAGACAGTGCAGTTGCCCATGATGCTTTGACTATGCATCCTCAGTGTGGTATATTCCAGAATGCAGCTTAATGGTGGCTTTTTATATCTTGGATAGTGCAATAACCACTCCTTTAGTGACACAAGTTATCTATTCAGCTGAATGACTTTCTAAAGAACCAGAGCACCAATTAAGCGTATCACTGCAGCCTTTCTTATTTTGGAAAGTGAGTGGTTTTAAGCACTTGCTTGATGTCAGGCAAGTGCTAGATAATTCAGTGAAGCAAAGGACAGATTGCATCACCAAATATAGTTGTCTGTAGCTACATAAGAGGATCTAGATAAACACCAGGTCTGTGCACCACCTTCACACTGACTCCTTAGTTTTATCATCAGAGTTTACATTTTGACAGCTCATTTCACATTCCAGCCCCATTTCAAAGCACACAATTGGAGTAAAAATTAGATGAATGCAGTTCATCCTGAAGTGACTTGCTTCCTCTCTGCCCCCTCACTAGATTTTGCAGTACCTAATAGAGTATATTTCAGGTTTTGAAGTTGTAGAATTGCAAGAAAAAACTTTAAATCTTCCAGGAAACTCTTACACTGCATGCATATCACACTAACCTATATCAATTTTTCATTTTACACCTTTTGCAGATCCACACAATTTTCAGCAATAGCTGTTTGTTACTGAAGAAAGCAGTACATAATAGCACACTGCATTTTACTTACTTTCTATCTTTTATCTTTCCTTTATAATACAGAGTCCTGAGTCAAGAAGATACCTAGGCTTTATTTTAGTAAAGCACTTAGTTGCATGTTTAATTTCATCTTGAAGTACGTGATCCCACCAGTGAAACCACTCGTGATGCGTGGCCTTAAGGACCTTGCTGAAAGAGTCTTCTTGAAGACTGAAAAAATTATCTAAGTTAAAAAACAGAATTAGCCTGTTAAAGTGCTGCCATCTAGTTAGATGAGTGTATACAGCAAATCCATTTACAGTGCTTGCAATATCTCACTGCCTCATACACTGGGCTATTTGCAGGAATTCTTTGTGGACAGTCATCAATAGCTACTCTAAGGGATCTATTGAACCAGTTCCTTTGGGTTTGTAAAAGCATAAAGATATAAAGAAAAGTAATTAAAGAAAACAGAGCATGAGAACCCTGGAAATTTTAGGATCCTGCAAAACATTAGCAACATTTTGCTGAACTTTGGTAACTTGTGCTGCAGTGCAATAAGCAGCTGTGATTGCCACAGGCTTCTGCAGAAGTTGACAGTGCTGCACAATTCATAGGAGGCAGGGAATGGTAGGAAAAGGCGGTTTTTAACTAACCCAAATCATATATGAACCTCACAGTCTGTATTTGATTTAAGCATGTTTTAATATGCAATTTTTTGAGGGAAATCATAGCAGAAGAAAATTACAAATTTGTTATCGCCTAGAAGATTATACTTGGATGTCTTAGGGCTTCACATGGGACCTGTTCTATACCAGGCAAAGGAAGATGATATGAAAACAGACTTTAAAGTCTGAAAAAAGACAAAATGCAATCAATACGCTTATGGAGTGACAGAAACTATATTTAAAAATGTTCTGTACTGCAGAAAGATAATCCCTAGCTGCTTGAAACAGTTAAGAACTGTATTATTGGAAGGACTACACTTGCTGTTTTACTACGGATTGTCTACTTTATAAAGATGAGGAATAATCGTGTGTGGGTTTTATATTCTGATGCATGTGGATACATGATACTGTGTAAATTCTTTATTTTCTGATTAGGAAATGTGTTTTCCTATAATGCATTATTTTAAGATTATCACTTCAGACCAAATAATTCCTAAAAAATATTACTCTCTTGTTACAGAAGTAAGAGATATTTAGGAGTTAATAAATTTGCTATTAAATAAGTCAAGTATCTGATCTTAATTTTTAATTACCTCGCACTTGTTTAGCAACCCAGTTTCTTGCAGCCTTGACCAGATGCTTTGGATTCTTCCAGCGTGTTCGGGGTGATTGGCGTAGTTCCCACACATGCACTGGTGTTTCAGCATCAGACTGTCATACACAACACCTGCAGCACAACAACAGCACAATAAGAAACAAGTGAAACAAATGCAAGTTATACAGTTCCCTGTCATACATACTTCAGAAAAACTGGATTTTATTGAAAAGGAAATTCATTCATATGAAAATCACAGGATCATTTAGGTTGCAAAAGACCTCCAAGATCACTGAGGCCAATCTTTGACCCATCTCCACCTTGTCAACCAGAGCAGAGCACTGAGTGCCATGAACAGTTGTTTCTTGAAGATCTCCAGTGATCGTGACTTCACCACCTCCCTGGGAAGCCTATTCCCCTGACAATCCTTTCCAAGAAGAAATCCTTCCTGATGTCCTGAACTTCCCCTGGCAGAGCTTGAGGCCATGTTCTCTTGTCCTGTTGCTGGTTGTCTGGGAGAAGAGACCAACCCCCACCTGGCTACAGCCTCCTTTCAGGCTGTCCCAGAGAGCGACAAGGTCTCCCCTGAGTCTCCTTTTCTAAAGGTTAAACACCCCAAGCTCCCTCAGCCACTCCTCATAGGGGTTACTCTCCAGGCCCTTCACCAGCTTTGTTGCCCTTCTTTGGACCTAAATTCCTCTTTCCTTTGTGAGACACTCTGAATTTTGATTTATGAGGTGAATCTTGTGATACAAACAAGGCAAAAATTAATTCTCTAGAAATTATATGAATAAATACAATTAACTGTAAAGAAGAAAAGAAATTAGGTGATGTCTTGTTGAAGTTTTTATGGCTAGAAAAAAACCAGTCATTACTGAATCACTTGTTTTCTCTTTCTCTAGTGGGTAAGGCTAGTTAAAAATGTTAACCTATATACAACAAGAAAATGGTATGTATAGCAATGTAAAAAAAATAATTTAGAAAAACCTTTAAAAATAAATTTTAAAATGGCAATGCCACTCTGCAATTGTACTGCTTAACTAATACTATATTAATTCCAGATCTCAAAGCATATAAAATGAAAGTTTCAGAGAGTCGAAACAGTGGCAGGGTCCATTTACATTGAAAAGAGGAGTTCCACCCACTACTCAATTAGGATCAAATCCTGTTGTTTGACTGCAAAACAAGATACCTTTTGAATTTTCTATGGTCATTTATTCAAGGACAGAACAGCTTTATATGAAACAGCTATCAATATCATATTGCTCTGTAGCTGTGTATTGGGAGCAAAAGAGAAATTTTAGTGAGTAGGCTCAAGCTAAATTCAATTTTCAAGGCTTTCAAACCAAGTCTGCAGCACTGAAAAATGATTTTCTTTATTTACTTATTCTTTGCATTTCCCTTAGACATGTCTGGAACAAAAATTATTTTCCTTACCCCTATGTGGACCATTTTCATTTTAGAAACATTTGGCTTTTTCTTTCCCTTACAGTTGAAAGGGACTCAAATTAGCAATTTCTCCAAGCTGCAATACTTGGCATTCAAAACATCTTTCTTATGTGCCACCACTACTGGGGATGCCAACACAGTTCTGGGAAAATTGTGTTAGCCTGCTACTGAAAAGTCAGCCAGGTAAAAAAATACAAAATTTAAGTCCAGATTCAATAAAATGCTCAATACCACCTTTATTTAGCAAAGTTCTTTAATGGGTATTGAACATCAATAAAGTCTTGAAAAGCTCTGCTGAATAAGAGCCTGTATACATCGTGGGTGATTCAAAGTTAAGGTTCTGAGATAATTCAGTTAGAAGCCAGCCAGAAGTTATGCTGCTCCAGAAATATTTATGCTGCCATATTTCTTAGCTCATGCACTTTAGAACTGATCCTTTGGGATCTTGCTACTTAAGCCAAAATGATAATACAGTTATGTTTAGCATAAAGAGAACGCAAACATGATACCTAAGTGCAGTAGGACTAAGTTTATGCTAAATTATTATCTAGCAAACATAATAGCTCATTAGCAACAAATTTTTGTATTTACTTTCTTGTTCTGTTTTCTTTTAAAGAAAAAAAAAAGAAACAGTGAAAACCTGAAGCTAATAAGCTAATGCAGCTTAAAATGTCTGCTGGCATTGTCAAGGCAGTTAATAATTTCCTTTCTCTGCAGTTCTTTGCTGCTCTATCATCAGGTCTTGTAAGTTATTGGAAAGTATGCACACAAATAAGTGCATGCTCACATACTTTGCTTTCCTTTTCTTGGCACCCACAGTTTTAACTTCTACAGTCTGTTGCCTACCCAGCTTGTCCAGTTTGACAGTGGCCTTTACACCAATAGTTAAGAAAACATTTCTTCCCATCCCCCTGACCAACAGGGAAGGTGTTTAGATGCTCCATGTACAGGCATCAGGATTTCAGAAGGTTTCAGGCAGAATAGGCAGTTATATTGGATGGATTTGCCTAGAAACTCTCATTAAACATCAAGAAAATTAGCTGCAAGTTGAAAGTACCTTCTACTTGCCATTATTTCTATTAGTTTTTATTCCTATTATTTGAATAGTCTAAATGGCAGGTAATAGAAATAAAATATATATATTTTACTATGTTATTTTTATATGGAACTGAGTGTGATAATGACGCTTTTTGATTACCTATATCAGGGTTGCAACAAATTTTCAAGTGAAACACTGAAACTGTGTATTCAGAATGCTTCCTCTGGTTGATGTAAACATCCCTTTCTTAGCACTTTTCCAGAAATAGAATATAACTAAAAATGCAATTTTATTGTATGTGACTTATTTTGTCTGAAATTGAAAATCGGTTTAATAAGGTTACGTCAATATTACATGGCAGAAGCATCTGCTCCAAACTTTTATATACGAAGATATTCACACCACTGAGTGTAAAATTTGTTTCTAGAAGGATTAATTGACTTAAGAAAAGAGTGAAATATATGTTTTCATTTATTGCAAGCATTTAAATTGATTTAGGATGTGTAAGTGATTCAGATGTGTGGCTGCTGGTCATACAGCACATGTGCTTGGTACAATACCAGAATGCAGCAGCAGAGCTTACTGCTAAAAATAGCCTGGAGGATTTCCCTAACAGCATTCAGCCAATAATCTCCCCACCCCCACGAAAAAGCAAAAAAAAAAAAAAAAAAAGAGGGAGACAACTGTTTTCAATTGCAGACTGCTGTGAAATATTAATAAAAGATGGTTATTCTGTCTCTCCAGAACAAATGCCTACAGCCAGATTCTGCTATCAGATTCCTTGTGTAAATCTGAGCAGCTCCACTGAGACTGGTGGATTTATGCTGGATTTACACCAATATTACTGAGGTCAGAATGTGGCCCCGATGACAGATGGGAATGGTGCCACCACTGAACCATGTAATGATAGGGGACATAGGACAAAAGAAACTGAATTTGCATTAAATCAGTAAAACCCAAGATTTTCCTGGTGGGGACTCCCTAACACTCATTCATTTCCAAAACACTTTATTTGGGTCAGTTTCTTTTAATAATAATTTAAACAGAGGGGAGAGCAAAAGACCTGAAAGTCATTGGCTAACAGCATGCTTTGAACAAGATTAAGTGCCCTGGAGAACAACAGTACCAAAAAGAAAACCCAAGGGATGAATATCTAATAAATTATTCCAACAAAAAAACTGAACTAAATAATGTCCAATATTCTGTAAACTGCCTAAATGAAAATTAAGTAGACTTTTTTCCCTCCACCTTTAACTTACTGTCTTGTGCATACACTGTGTATATATTGCTTAACTCACACAACAATCACCATTCTGATTCCTTCAGATATGTAGCTAAAAGCATTTTTTCTCATGACTCACAAAAATATGACCTCATTTTGATGCCCTTGTAATAATCTGCCACCACAGTTTTCCTTCTAACTTATTTTCTCTTCCAAGAATACATTGTCTTCAAATAGGAAAAAGAAACCCCAACAGTAAATAATAACTCGAGGCTGAGACACGTTATTACATTAATTTCTGGAGTCGAATTTGCCTTTGCTTTATGGTGGGCTAGAATTTTCTCTCTTTCCACACACTCATTCCTTCCTTCCATGCTTTTAGAAATGGTAGTGTTGCAACTGCTGTGCACTATGACTGGTTACATCTTGTGCTCTCTTAAGGGAGAAAATCACAGAACCACGGGATAGCTCAAGTTAGCAGGGATCTCCTCCAGAGGTTTGTAGTTCAACTCTGCTCAAAACGGGTCAGCACTGTCATCAGGCCAGGTTCCTCAGAACTTTCATCCTAAAGGATTTTGTAAAGGCCATATAAGAATAGATAAAAACTGGATCTGGGTTTCTTTCTTCCCACTGATCGATTAATAAATGCTAGGGCATAATTCAGATCCAGGAAATAGCATGCACAAATAAAATTATTCTATACCATAACATACCATATGTTAATAATACACAGATTGCCTTTTTTTTTTTTCCCACAGGAACTGTATTAGAACTGTTGCAAAGTCTGTGTTCATTGTCACCCTGAAAGTGTCAATCTCATAACATAGAAAATAGCTCTGTTTTCGATGTACTCCAAAAACTCCAAAACTGGAGTGATAAACCTAGACACACGTCAGGGAAAGAGATTTCTTTAAGCAGAAAGGAAAGGCTTAACTGTGAATGCAGAGCTATGTGCTCTGCTGGACCTGGTCAATCAGCCAGGGGGTACTGGCTATTAGCATAGATACAGCTTGCAAGCAGGTGCAGCACCACACTGCCTTCAGCTGGTACCTAGAGGATATGAAAGAGGTGAGGGTACAGAGCAGAAGTGGAGAAGCTGAAGCATAAAGTTGTAGGGCAGATGGAAATAGGAGGATTTTTTTTTCCCAGTAATGAGTAGAGATCATTATCTTAAAGAGCAGTGAAGGGGGGAAAAATTATTCAGTAAAAGAAGAAACAAGGATTAAAGAAAACTATGTTGCAGATTTGGAAAAAGGAATTCAATGAAGGACTGATAATCTCAGTTGGAATAAGTTAGCTGTTTCTTTTTCTCCTTTCTTTCTTTCTTTCTTTCTTTCTTTCTTTCTTTCTTTCTTTCTTTCTTTCTTTCTTTCTTTCTTTCCTTTCTTTCTTTCTTTCTTTCTTTCTTTCTTTCTTTCTTGCCACTGGTGTTGTTCATGTAGCAATGCTGTGCTAAAAGGGTAAGGTTAGACTCTCTGCTTAGTCTGAATACACCCTGACTGTCTGCATTTCCATTGCTGAACCAATCGGGCTTCTTTGTGTCACATCTTGAGTCCTTTATGCCAGGAATATCCCATTCCCATCACCATCTCCCTTCGGTGTTTATCCTACATAATTTCATTCCTTCTCTTATTCTTCCATCTCAACTTCACATCTTCTTTCTTGACTAGTTCCACAGATGCTACAAGTCCACAAACCTATGTAACCCCCTTGACCCGTTACTGGGGATTATAAAGGGAGGTGTCAGTAAACCTTCACAATCAGACTGAAACAGCAGCTTTTATATTCCAAACTCCATTCAATATTTTCAGTGGAACTGTAGATTTTTGAGTGGGACAGTGAAGCCTACACACAGTGAGCTCACTTTTGCTGTGCTCTGTGAAGGTCTTAGAATGAATTTACAACGTTTTGGGGACCCTATGAACCACAACTGAAAAAACAGTGGTCTGGTTTAAGAATCCTGTCTATACACAGCTGTTCTTCTTGCAGAAACTCATGAAAAGTGAATTAGTATGTTTGTTTTTGTACAATCTAAATGTTTGTTACTCAACAAATAATAATACATTTTTGCTTTTCAAGTTCATACTCTAGTTGGAAAGATGGGTGAGCACACTGTCTCATGCAGTCACATACAGTGCCCATTAAGGACTCCATCCTACATCAATCCATGGTCATGGCCTGAGAAGCTGTAAACTTTCAGGGCATGGCAAGTTCTGCCAGCTGATATGAAGGAATTAATACTTCTGGCATAAACCTTCATAAGCAGTAACTCCAAGTATTTTTATTTATTTATTTGTGCACAAAGTGAATCTTTACTTCTAACCATGCTCTAGTGTTATACTGACATCCAGGCTTTTAAAAAGGTAAGCCCTCATGTGAGGTTAGATTACCCATAATAAGAAATGAGGTTTCTGTGGTCATTTTTCTTCCTTTGACTGAAGCTTTTTGAGGCGCTAATCACTTTGCTTTGGACAGCCCAGGAGATGCTCCTTGAGTGACTGAAATGACCAGGACCTAAACATAAAACCTGCTTCTGTAGACTCCACGCAAGTGCTGAACAACACAGAAGTTGCAGCCACCATCACCGAGTCATCCCTACAGCTTTGCTCTTTCTGTAGAAAAGGCAACCTTGAAGCAGAGACTGACTTGTCAAATGAAGACATTGAGAATCACATCACAGTTTTCCTCCTTAGTGGTGGTCTTTCTTCAATTTATTGGTGGTCTCTTTGGAAAACAGGCAATGAGAACACAGAGAAAAGAACCAGAGAATAGGGAAATGAAAGATAAAGCTATAAATGACTTAAAGGCACCAAAAATGCACCTGTTGCTCTATTGCCAGAGCCAGTCAATGACAATAATTTATGACTGTGTGAATTAACACAGTCTATATTAACCCTGTGATTTATCAGCTGCACTGGTTGAGTTGGTGCCAGTATAGCATCATAAAACAGAGGAGCAGTAGGGCTAAAACTGAATGCATTGCTGCAGGAGGTATTTGAGGCATTTAAGTCTGTTGATCTCACATGAACAAATGCATTTGCCCTGCCTATTAAAAGCACTCTTTGGGGAATCCTACCAGTTGTGTAGACATGCTGGCTGGGCTGGTCCATGTCTGGGTGAGGTAATGTGGAATCAGCGGGGGAAGATGGGGTCCTGGACAGTGGTCGATGTTTATCTGATCCTGCCATGCCAACTGTAGACATCTGAGCCTGGTAGATCTGCAACTGGTGGACATGCTGATGTGCCAGGAACTCCTGTTTCCAAGAAAACAGCACAGTAGAAAGAAATGTGAGATGCGATAAGTAAAACACTCAGGGAAACATGTCAACAAATTAAGTTCATTAGGTCAGGACTGTAATAAACAGTGTGGACCCCCACTCCCCCAACTTGCACCTAAGACCCAGTCAATAAATCCATTCAACAGATGTTTTCACACTGAAAGCATGGGCTACTGACTTTACTGGAGAGTAGATGATGGCAGGCAACCTGTCAGTTCTCCCTGACAGGAAAGACTGTTTCACATGTAAAGGCTTATAAAAGACAGTTTTTTCTAATATATTCAATACATAGTATGATGTTAGAACATGCATTTTATGACCCTATACAAATAAAATTCAAATTTTCCCACAGCACTGAAAGTGAAGTGATTAACTACTCAGTACCAAATGTGCTGAGCAACTGTGAGTCAAGTTTCTACAGAGAACTCAGTTCCCAGAGCTCCCTTAAAAGTAGGAACGATTTGCATATAAGTTTTCACAAATCATTTAGAAACTCAGGAGTTGTTACCTGAGATCCCACTTAGGAACCATCTTTTTTTGTTATAACTGCTGCTGGCTGTGGGCAGAGCCAAACACTTCGGGGAAATAGGCAGGTGTGAAAAGACTGTGACAAAGCAGAAAGGAAGATTTTCTCTTCTGTTTTTTTTTATCAACGAGTGGTCACTTTTGCTGGCATGACAAAGGCTACAAGCCTACGAAGCCAGTATAAACCTTGGCATTCACTCACTTCACAGAGTAGGATTGCTTCTCAAGCCCCTTTTTTTCTGTTTTTCTTTTTACTGCGCTAATAGTCCTAGAACCTCAACCAAAAATGAATGCAAGAGAAATATTTTCAAACCACTTAATATGAATTCAGTTGAAATTCACACTTGTGACTTTTCCTCACCTGGGCTCAGTATAAATATGTGCAGGAATATGTATATGTATATTTGGCTTTTTCTTTTTTTCTTTTTTTTTTCCTTAAGCCCAGTTACAATTAGCAGTGTTGTATATTGTTGCTTGGGACAGCAGCTCAGAGGCCTGACTTGGACAAGGAGGGATTGCTGGAAGCTCAGAGAGGTGAAGCTGAGTTCAGGCTGTGTGGAAAGGCAGGTGGGAGTACCCAGGAGTACCCCAGCCCCTTGCAGACTGCAAAATAAATGGACAGCTCATGGGATGTGAGAATGTCTACCCTACATGTAATAAAAGAGGTCTTTATGCAAACAAGTGCTCATCAATAACAGCTGAAATGAGACTAAATGCTTTAAAAGGCAGCCTCACAACCCACATTAATATGTAAGGTCACTACTTCAGTAAAAAGACATAAGGTCATGGGAAGGGTAAATCACCTGAGACCTTGTCATAAGTGACTAAATAAATAAAGAAAATATGAGTAAGCAAAAAGAGGTTTTACATGAACTATCTTGGTTTGGAGTCAATGAACCAATTCCCTTTCTTTAAATACAGTCTCCAACTTTTCTTATTGCTTTTTTAATGTACAATGACAGGATAGTGTTACATATTCCAGGAAATATTTTGAGGTATCTGAAGAGGTCTGTGTATCCCCACATGAACATGATAAAACATTCAGGACTTTTTTCCAGAAATGTCTTTTTGCTTAGTTTCACTAATAATTTTAATTGTGATAAATTTTCAAAGGAGATACTTTTTATCCTCGTAGGCATGAATATCTTTTGCAAACTTTGCTGGGAGTGTGTGTGATTGGAGAGAAGTGAAGAATGCGTGGAGGGTATTGTGTTGAATATTTCCCCTATGGAGAATAGAAGTAGATACATTCCTTTTTAGGAATTCAGTATTCACTTTCCTCAGTGCTGGCTTAGTGGTCAAATAAAGAAGGCACAGAAGGCTTTCTGCTATCTGTGTCACAATTACTCCCTGCATCCTAGGATCAAGTGGTGGTAGCAGCACTGTCTGTCTGATGCTAATGTATTCCCAATTTCCTGCCTACTCTCCTAAATTCCCAGCTGAGCAGTTTGGAAGAAGCCAAACTGCTGCCTACAGGAGCCATTCATCACACAGAACATTACTGCCATACAGGAAATCAGCAGAATAGTGTTATTTCTGCCATTCTCCTCAACTCATAGGTTGCCTTCATTGCATTAGTTAAATACCTGGTGCCTGTGTAGCTCTTTGAGCAAGAGGATTTTTGACACTATCTTTCAGCATTCACACTAACTATTGACAATTCATTAATTGAGTTCACTTTTCTGGTAATTACTAGAGTAGAGAAGACATCTTCAAGCTCGTGAGGGTCCACCAGTGGATTCTGGCGAGCTTCATTAAACAAAATAACTTAAGCATACTTCTTAAAGAAATCTTGGAAAGTCAGCTATCACTGAGGGGGGATTGATGCTCTGCACAAATGTTTCTGTTTGGACTTTTCTAAGTGCTGGTTGACTCTGAGGTCTGAAGCTTTAGAGCTGCCTTGTCGGCCTTTTTGTTTAACTTCCAGACCTGAACTTCACTTGTGCAATGCCTGCACATTTTTTTTAATGAACCTGTAAGTTTGCAATTCAAACAATATCTAAAATTATTGCAGTTTCCAGGTCTCTGTTCTAAAAAAACCCATTTAAGCGGGTTTTTGGTGGTGGTGGTTTTTGTTTGTTTGTGGAGGGTTTTTTGGAGGACAGTTGTTTGTTTTTCTTTTATTTTAACAGTGTCTTGAAGAAAATAAAAAGGTCTGGGTTGTCACAAAAAACATAGATAACTTGGGAAGATGTTCCTAGCTTTGCTTCTAAAATGATTGTGTGTCTATGTAGTCAATAGAATCACTATTTTTCAACAAAAAATGAATTGAGATAATTTTCTTTTAATGCTAATCGACCTGTGTGAACATCACCTAAACCAGACAGCTATCTATTTCAGCAATTTGTTGGAGACTAAGAAGAGAGCCTATCCTTGCTCTCCTGCATTTTGCAGTAAAACTGTGTTCTGTTTATCTCATTCACCCCTCCCCAAATTAAACCAGACATGCACTGTGTTGGACATGTGTTTATCAACACAATCAGTTCAGGGAAGGAGAAGAAATTTGTGCAAGGTTCCATAGAAAGTTGCATGACACCTGCCTTAATTTCTGAGGTCACAGAATGCTGTTTGCCTGTGAAAATCTTTAAAAATTTATTAGAAGTAAAGTACTTTGTCTCACAAGGCTTACATCCTCTGGTGACATCCAGATCCTTTAACTGTAATATTACACACTGTGGGCATCAGCAAAGTTTAGACTTGTTTAAATTTCAGTCAAATTTTCAGGCTAACTTCCTGATTAGATTTCATTTTGCAGACAACAGGCACTCATGAAATACATATATTTTTTCCAGCCACCTGCATATTTATGCTGTGAGCATTTCAGATACTCTGAGTCATACAGAGAAGTGGATTAATGCAATGAGTAATGTGGATAATCAACACACTTATCTGGCTCCCCAAATGCCCACCTGGCCTCTGGAAGGGATTAAAGAAACACAATGAATTCATCTTCAGGTTTTATGTGCTACAGCCTTACAAACACATGTCCATCTCCCCAGCAATATGACAAAAGCAGTATTTGCACATCTGCAGGGCTAGTGACTTGTGTGAATATATTTGGAGCATTTCTTAGGTAACCTGAGCCCTGTCTGCCCGGCATGGAGCCTGCTAGTTCCAGGTGCCTGAGATTAGTTTATTGGTAGAGGCCAGCAATTAGGGCTTCTGCTAGGGCTAGTGGAGGGCTATCCATCGTCTTCCACAGAAATCAGCTCAGGCTCTCAGTAATTATTTTGAGGAGGAATTTTAGAATAAGTATCTAAAGAGAAGATGAGCCTTTTAGAAGCATGGGAGGTAAATATTTGTTTTTCTCCTAGTATTACTGTAAGGTTTATTTAGCAGGACTTGGAATTAATTTGGGTTGGTGTGAGTATTCCTTTCATGTAGATGTGTGATTTGTACATTTTGGTGCTTAACATTTTGTAAATTCTGAGCATTTAAATTAGAACTATTTCCTTATTTCTAGTTGCTGTGAGAACTGTTAAGCCACAAGTACCTTCTGTTGAGTTCTTAGATGGTCTATGCTGGATGATAAAGCATAGGTGAGTTGTCTATAAATTAATGCTCCTTCAAACTGTTATGTTTTATGCAGAGAAAAAAATATGTGGGATTCACTCATAAAATCTTTTCTTGCCTCTCAACAGTCTGTATTTAAATTTAATTTTTTATGTTAATATTTAGTTTAAACACAGCTAAATAAATCCAAAGATGTGTATGTCTGTAGTATAATCTGAAGAGTGCATGGGCATATTCACAGGTCTTTACAGGTTTATGCTTTGGCTTTTTTTCATTGTGGCAGAATTTTTTTTCTCTTAGGAGTAGCAAATTTTGTATTTTATTAATAATGAGATTACTCCTTATAGTCTCTCATATATTTGTGGCCAGGTTTATAGCCCTCTGTTGTTGTGCTTCTGATGCCTTGTGCTGAAGTATGAAGCATGTGCTGATGTCTATTAACTGGTAAAAGTTATGTTTTGCCCATCCTACTCGTCTGTCCCAAAAGACCTTCAGCACTACTAACCTTACAAAGCTTTTCCTCTCAAAGAATTTTTGGTGGTTTGTCTGCTAATTTCCACCTTGTTTTCAGAAAATCACCCAAAGGATGGGTAATTTCCTGAAGGGGAAAGCTACATGTGTATACTGCAGAAAATTTTGCCCTAGCTAAGGATGAAAACAAGACCTGCTGCCTTCTAGACCTGTACATCCTCTATCTTCTTCTGAAGGATATTTCTGACACTTGCTCTGCTGCCTTGTCTCACCCCATGGCTTCTGTTGGAGACCCTACTCCTTAGCTCTGTCCAGACCTGTGGAGCAACATGGGAAAGGAGCAACTTCAGATCTTGCTACTTGTCTTCTCTACCACTCTCCTTGGCTTCCTACCTTCCCAGTGCAGTTGTAGCTGAATGAATCCAAGGAGTGTCCAGGCCAGCCAGTGGCTGCATCCAGTGAAAAGGCATCTGCTTGCAGCAAACAGAGCTGAGTCCTGCTTTAAGGTCCTCATGATGACAGCCTTGGCCCCAACCAAGACAGCATCATCCAAAGTCTGAGTCAGAAACTCTAGGTACCCAGAAACTTCTCCTTCAGCTTGGATGTAGGTAGTTAACAGTGCTTCAGAAATCATGGATCTCATACAATATATTAATAGGTTTGACCTTGGTTATCCTCAGAAGTGACAGAAAAAGACATAGAAAGCAATGAATTCCTATACAAAGGAGTACTGGGACAAAAAGAACTGTAGGTAAGTGGGCGTTTTAGCAGTTTTCACCCAGGAGTTTTGAAAAGTACTATTTTGTTTACTGTCTTCAAACAGAACTCTAATTAGTTGCTGTCAGAAACAGAGCAAAAATAGGTCCTGAGGTCTTCTGAAAATACATGTGTGAACAAATGTGAAAGTGCAGGAATGGTATATCTCTGTCAATATACACAACCTAAAATAGAAATTAGTCTGAGATATCCCCGAAAATGAGTATGTTGTGGCATCTTTTAAACTGCTCTGTCACTTGGAGAAAACACATCACCAAGAAACCCTACCAGTACTATTTTTGACAAAACCACATGTAAAGCCACCAACTTCCATGGTCATCACTTTCAAAAAACCCCAGTATCACCATCTGAAATATAGTCAACCACAAACTCAGAATCAGCTTTTTTGTGAAAAGTGAGTAAATTACAAGTATGGATACAGACACATAGATTGAATAGGTAGAAATGGATTTAGGGCAAGCAAAAGCATAGACAGGAAGAAACAGGACAGTTAGCCTTGAGGTATCTGGGTATATTAGGTCACATATTATTTGGATGTTTATAGAATTTGGATTTCTCTTGCTGTAATCCAAGGAACGCAGTGTTGACTAGAAAATGGGTAAACAAAAATTAAGTCTTATCAACTGAATATTAGATGCAGATACAGACCAGTGCAATGGAAGCCATACCCCAAAACTGCCTGGAGTCCCAGGCAGAGATTTGCCATGGGCTGCTTCTTGCAGCAAACCAATTCCAAGCCCTCTGCCTTCTCCTTGCCTTCTGAAGGACTGTAGAATGGCTTGCTCCAGCTGCTGCCAAGGTAGAACTTAGTACCTGGAACGGCCCTACTGCAGTGACAGCCTAGGAAATGGTCACCACCCTCAACCAGTTTTGGTTTTCTCCTCTGTTCCTAGAGCTGCAAAACTCCTGTTGTAGAGGTCCCTGCCCCTCTCCTACCATCCTTCCCTTCTACGGCAGGAGCACCTTTGGGGTGACAAAACATGTTACTAAAATTACACCACTTTTGGGCCAAGAAATAGGGGAAGAGCAAAGACTCTTAATGGGAGTGTGCTCCTTCATCAAGACATATAGGAGGAGATGCATTCCTAACCTTGGATTGCATGGCTAAATGTGTGAGCCCAGGCTAGAGTTACACCCCTTGCTTCTGGCTGTAGGACCTAACAGCAGGGTCAGGACCCTCCCTTTTGCTTCTACTGTTGCATGGGGAGGTGGATGGATTGCTGCCTCAAGGGCAGAGAGGGTAGAAGTTACCTATCTTGGATGAAAAGTTTCCAAGAGCCTGAGCAGCTAGACATGAGCTATGCTGGTCCAATGTAAGTGAGAAATCAAGATGGCCATAGGGGTTGAGAAGTTTTCTGCTATCTTTGTAAAGATATATGATCCAGGCAGTCATTCTGTTGAAGCCTGGCACGATTAAGAGAGAGGAATGATGGGAGTGACAGAAAGGAGGGCCCTAAAGTCAGAGCTCTTTCTGCTAGAGGGAAATTCCAGGGGTCCAGTTGAGCTGCTGGTTTCACTCCTGGTTCCTGCTCCTGTGAGACCTGCCTTCTGTGCTCCTGACATTGGCAGGTACTTGACTTCTGTCACTCCTGCTAAAGTGCTGACTGCAGTGTGTACAGCACTCATCCAAAGAAAATGCAGCACCTCAAAAGCTTGCACTCCTGGCTGAATCTTTTCCTCGCTTTCTGACTCTCCCAGAGATTGAATATAAAAGTATAAATAATTGGGGGTACAATGAAGGGGAAAATAGACCACTTGAACATCTTGTGTGTTTCTTTTTTTTTTTTCTTTTTTAAGAAAACCTCTGAAGAGTGTTCTTTTTACTTTACTGCTTTTACTAGAAAAATCATGACTTTCCTGAAGTCACTTGGTGCTTTCCAGAAAAAGAATAGAGAGAAGCACAGAAATGAATGCCAAAGGGAAAATACAATTGTTCACGTCTCGCTCTGACTTTCAGTATTAACAAGTATTTTCTTCTTTTACTTTGATGTGAAGAATAAATAGGCTCTATAATAACATTTAATGGTTACAACTACCTAATACTAGCAACTTTCCAAAATCATTAAGTTGATGTGTTGGTTGGCCAAAACTAATTTATGACAATATCACCTGTCCCACATGTTTCATTGCTCTGGGAAATGTCACCCAGCTCTCTTCAACAGTACTGGCAAATCACTTTGGTGTTACTTTATGCAGACCATTTCAACCACTTCAATTTTTCTGCTGTTCATCAGAACTACTTTACTTAGTAGACTTGTATGGTTTCTTTTTAAGTGAAGAATCATTGCTTTGGCATTCACACAGAAATATAATAATCTCCAGGCAAAATTCAGCAGCAGTCCTGCTGCAGATCTGTGCTTTCTGTGTATTTCAACAGATTCTGCTTTGGGTTTATAGGAAATTCTTCTGAGTTCAGGATTTATTGTAGAATTAATGGAAATTACTTGGATCTGACATATAAATAGAAAATCTTGGAAAACCCTGCTCGTCAATATATAGTCCAGACACACTAACACATCAGTGTCTAAGCATAAAATTATGAGGGTGTATAGATACTTTCTGCAGATGCCTCCTCTCTTGTATGGAGGTACAATGAGGTCAGACCAGGAAGCATCAGTGAGCCATATGGTCAGCAAATATAAGAGCCATAACCAAGGTATTTGACCAACTCTGTTCTCTCTCTATAGAGTACTTGTGCAGGTCACTGTATCTAATGCACAACCCTCAACAGGTGTGTGTACTGCAACTGTCCAAAACAGAGCTCTTCTGTACAAACTATCCATTTCTGCTGGTGCCTGTGTGACAGCAGAGCTGCAACCTGATGGTTACCATGTTCCAGTCCTTTGCTGGAGGACTCATCTCCAGGTATCAATATAGACTTAGGGAGGAGAGATTTAGAACATCGCTGCCAAGAAAGACTTGGTGGATGAAAGGCTGGACATGACCTGGCCATGTGCACTCACAGCCCAGAAAGCTGAACATGTTCTGGGCTGCATCCAAAGCAGTGTCAGCAGCAGGGTGAGGGAGGGGATTCTGCCCCTCTGCTCTGTTCTGGTGAGACCTCACCTGGAGTGCTGCATCCAGCTCTGGGGTCCCCAGCACAGCAAGGACACTGATCTGTTAGAGTCTGTCCAGAGGAGGGACACCAAGATGATTAGAGGGCTGAAGCATCTCTCCTATAAGGAAAGGCTGACAGAATTTGAATTGTTCAGCCCGGAAAAAAGGAGGCTTTGGAGTGACCTAATTGCAGCCTTCCTGTAACTGGAGGAAGCCTAGAAGAAAGATGGAGAGAGACTATCTACAAGAACACATAGTGACAGGACAAGGGGGAATGGCTTCAAAGTGAAAGAGAGTAGGTTTGGATTAGATATTAGAAAGAAATTCTTTATTGTGAGGGTGGTGAGGCACTGGAGCAAGTTGCACAAAGTTGTGGATGCCCAGTCCCTGGAAGTGTTCCAGGCCAGACTGGATGGGGCTCTGAGGAACCTGGATTTGGAACTAGACAATCTTTAAGTTCTCTTTCAACCCAAGCCATTCTATGATTCTATGACTTCTACCCCTCTGAAGATTTCAGAGAGATATATTACCAAATCTCACACCTTACTTCACAATGGCTAAAATGCCAACAGACCTCCTTTCTCCAACACATATGTAGTAAGAGATACAGAGTTTCTTGAAAAATTATATATGTATACACTCACATCTTCAAATATCACAAGGTATTTTTAAAACATTTTTCTCCCTTCAGTGCTGAGCTCTACGCTTTCCTGATTTTGACTCACAGAGAAATATTGATATATAGTGAAGTGGTGATATAATTTGAGACTACAAAATAAAGGATTTGAATATAGGAAGGATGCTGTGGATGGAAAAAGAAAGAAACTGACACAAAAGAAATCTTTTCAGATATCTTCTACATACCTAGAATTCTGTGTAATTTTAGAATGCCTTATATGTTTATAGAATAAATAAATATATTTCTGCAACAAACAAGTACAGCTTGTTGGGGTTTTTTTAGTTTTATTTGGCATAAGATCAAATTATTTGCAATTTGAACAGAAATTGAACTGAACACCAAAAGATTACTTTCAAATATTTCTTGAAAGCAGGAACCAGAGGCTTTCCCACTCTGTTTTCTCCGCCTAGAATTCTCTACTTTTAAGAAAAGGGAGAATTGCCAGAATGGGTAGATTAAAATGAGAGACAAAAACCCTTATATTTGCTGATTTAGGAACAAGTAGAGAGTTAAAAAGAAACAAGGAAAATGTTATGTTCTAGCATAGCACTAATCGTGTAATGCAGACTGCAAAATGAATTATTCCATTTCTTATTTCTTAAGTAAATCTTGGAACTTAAAGTGCAAAGTAATGTTCAGAACAGACCACAATACTTGTTATATTTCACAGGAAGGATGAATGAATTTATTTGAAATTGTTTCATTGCAAT
This sequence comes from Climacteris rufus, assembly GCA_013398175.1. NCBI lineage: Eukaryota > Metazoa > Chordata > Aves > Passeriformes > Climacteridae > Climacteris > Climacteris rufus. Next base: position 43,042 of record VZRZ01006016.1, on the reverse strand, counting down.
GTACTTCAAGTGGGGCTGGATTGCTGTCACAGGGGTTGTAGAAGCCTGGGTGGGACTAAAAGGGAGAAGAGAGAGGGAGCAGTATTACAAAATCCAAACATCTGAATAGAATAAGGTCCGACCTCTTCCCTTCTTACCATCTTTCTTTTTTTGTGATAATACTTTCCACTTTCTTTCTCTTTTTAAAACTCGGAAGCTGCTATCTTTGTATGTTCAACTATCATTTCTTGCCTTTGTACCTTTCCCAATAAAAGCTGAATCTTTCATAAATTCATATTAATCCTCAAATATCATAAGATATTACAACAACTTCAAGAAATGGAAGCAGAAAGAATACTGGCTGGGGAGAAGTGGGGGCAACTAGAACACTTGTCCCATTGTAGCACTTCTGGAAGATGGTTCATTGATTTGCTCATGCTACATAAGGATCTCATCACTGCATTAGGCAGTATTTTTCTTTATCTAAAAGAGATATCTATCCGAAGTATCAAGGAGTAACATACAAGAAAAGAAGTCTGAATGCTTAGAAAACCAAATGACACAAAATTACAGTCCAAACCCACAGTCTGTATTCCTCATGTGGGCTCTGTTACTCCTTACTATGATCCATGTCCTTCCTGAAACAAAATACAACAATCTTAAGTATATTAATTAAAATTTTTAAAACTGCCTACATATAGAACAAAAATAGCTTTCTACTTTAGAAAATGGCTATTTTTTTTTCCAGAGGATATCTGCTTAATATTTAGAATTACTACCTCTTTGTTTTAAAGGCCAGCTGATAATAGTGGTGTCTCAATTCATATATTGGGGAAGGCAGCCCTGAAGATCAACTCCATTGCTGATGCAGTTGCTTAAGACACCTCTCTAATTGTGGTCTCATGGCAGCTTGGGAGGACATCCACATATTAGAGATTGTCTTGGAGCCAGTGGCTGAGCAGGAAGAGCAGAAGCAGTGGGGAAGAGACAGATGAGCCAGCTGAGATGCATAAATACAGTGTCCCGAGAGCTGTGTGGGTGCAAAGAGCAGAGGGCTTCCAGTGACTCTCAAAAGGAAGGACCTGGCAGTCAGTGGAGCAGATAACCTCTTCCAGCAATGTTATAATACATTTAGCTCTGTTTTGGGGTCAGAATGGATTATTTACACAGATCTAAGTCTAGATAGACTAGAAGGGAACCTATAAACTTATTGTGGGGTTTCACTGGGGTATCTGAGAGAAGGGTTTGGCACTTCAATAGCTGCTTCTTAAAGCATTGCCCCCAAAGGAGGGAGACAATCTTCTTGCAGCCACACAATGCTTGGAAAGAATATATACTGGAAAATATTGCACCAAATAAATAGCTACAAGTTTAACTAAATCTAGTGAAACCTGGGAGGACAGAGTGGGGGAATCCTGAGAACCAGTCAAAGCAAAATGTTAATTCTAATTGTTGTGTTTAGTTGTCCTTGTGTTGTGACAAGTTTGTTATTATGCAGATTTCCTACCTGCCACCTTCTATGGGAGGATTTTACAAAGTGAAGTTATGCAGGCAATTCCCCTTGCTTCTTACCTCTTTATTCCTAATTATCTTGGCCCTGTGTTCACTCAAGATAACATTATAGCTGTCCCCAAATGCTCTAGATTTGGGGCCTGTGACAAACAAAATCTTTCAGTGCTTGGAGTATTTTTTCCCTATGTTGTAGAAGTTCAGCTACTAACATGATGAAAACAAAGCTGTGCTTGCTTATTGTCTGCCAATGCGTTAGCAGTTTTTACATATTTTCACAGGTATAATTTCTTAAACGTCCTTTTTTTCTTCAGACAGATATATAATGTAATATATTGCCCTTAAGAGGTTTTTTTGATTGTTGTTGTTTTTGCTAGGAATGTCATTTTTCTTGCTCTGTAATAAATTTTATGTATATCAGTTGCATATATATCAGTTGCATGATACCATCCTATTAAATGTTGTCATGAAAATAATCTGTAATTAATCTGATAATTAGAGAGTATTCTTGTGTGGAGAAGCTAAGGTCTAGACATTACAGATCCAAAGTGCACAGGGCTTAGAAATTCTGATTTTTAAGTCCTTCCTTTGCATCAGTAATAATTGTATTGCATCAATAATATTCTCCATTTCTGGCTGGTTTAATCACAAAATAATGCAGCACTGTGGCTTTCTGTGTTTCTTATTATAACAGATACCAGTGGAGGTACAGTCAGGAGTTGTTTTGGTTTGATGGTGCTGGATTTGAGAAAGGGTAGGAGAATGTTCAGAGCAGCTGGCACTGTAGAATATCACAGCTTTTAGGTACTACTCAGACAAATTAAAGCATTCCTACTCTGTAGCTTTAAGCTGGATGCAAAAGAGCTCTAGGCATACTGGGTGAGGAGAGGGAGGCTGATTATCCCTGTGATCCGCACTGAGGCATTGTGGTGAAAAGGCCCATGAAACTTCTCAGCTGCTGTGTCTTTGGGGTCATTGTGGTCCTTAATCTTGTTGGGAATATCCAGTCCATTTCTTTCAAACCTCTGCAAGCATTAAACCTACTCAAAGAAACCAGGAAGAAAGGTGATCACACAACATGTGTGTACACATCGTGTCACAGCCAGTCCTTAGGGCCACCATGAGTCCCAAGAAATGTGCTGACAGCACTCCAAGGCAGTGCCAGGCAGTGCCAAAGCACTCCAAATAGCTGGCATCCCACATTCATGCCATTGCCTTCAGAATGGCCTGGAAGCCCTGCTAGCAACAGGGCTGAAAAAAAATGGCTGAAAGTTTTGAGGCAGGGCTCAAAGCACTGGGTCCTGCCAGCCCAGAAGTTCCTGTTGGAACTCTATGAGACATGTTTGAATGTTTCTTCCCAGAAACCACAGGGGTTAAACCTGACCTGATTGCAGTATCAACAGATATGCTAAAAATAACAGATTTAGCTCTGAGCTTGACCAGAGAACCTAATGCTGTCCAGGACCCCAGCTGCAGGCAATGAGCTTCTCAGTTCCTTGCCTCTCTCCTTTTCTAAATCCTCCTCAGACTATGGGTATTAGGGTTTCTCTTTGCTACTCTTGGTGCAAAAATGTAATTAGAGCAATTAAACAATAGCGACATTCAAAAAGGGGGAAAATACGTGAGATTGGGGCCAAGCTTCTGACTTTCAATAATAATTTTAGAACTATCCCTGGTTTTCATCATAAAAGTTCAGATTCACATATCCAAGTGGCTCTTTTGTCATTGAAATGTGCTATACATATGGATATAATTTAATTCATAAGAATCTGACAGCTGCTACCTGGCCTTCTTTGCTTATTTTTAGTCAGTCTACAGAGAACTTAAAAGTCTTTTACTGTATCATTGGAAATAAGAGATAGGATTGGTTTTCTATTTTTCTCAGGTGCATTGTGAGGCATCAATCTAAGCTATGACCAGGCTCGATTTTCATTTTTTTTTCCCCCCAACCTGAATTTAAGCCCTGATGACTGTTGTTGTCACACAGCAATATTCTCCAATGTTGCAACACAATACACCCAATAAGTTCCACCCTTAAGAAGTTCCTGGGAGCCATTCTGTTTGGGAGAAGGAATCATGGAAGTTGCATTACTTCTAGTGTATTTTATATAAAGATGTTAATTTGCTGAAGAAATCTGATTTTAGGTACATCCAGGAGTTGGTCCAGATACAAAACCCCAGAAAATGCTTTGAATATTTGGGTTCAGTATAACTTCAGATGGAAGCACCTTCTACCTCATCTAATTTCTAGCCTTTTGTGTGGGTGACAATAAACAGTTACTGAACTACTTTTCAGAGCTGGATGTATTTCTTGGGTAACATCTGTAATATTTGGAGATTCAACATATCACTTCAGTACAAAAAGTGTTACATAAAGTTACCCATGTTAATTTGGCAAAAATGCTTTTGAAAACAAAGTTCTGCTATTTATACAATGATTGCTAAGAGCAAAATTCAGTTTGTTACAATGGGATACACTCCAACTTCATGTTGGCAGGAAGGAAAACTGCTAATTTATGAGTAGCTGCCATCTGAAGGCATTGAGATTTTAGGCCTAACAAATCTTAACCGAAAAGACCAGGGGAACACCTGAGGCAAAAGTTAATAATTATGTTTTCGTTTGTTTCATTTATTAAACTGCTCTTCTGTCAATCTAGGAGTTTTACTTTTTTCCCCTGATTCTCCCCCCACCATCCCACCGGGAAAGAGTGAGTGAGTGGCTGTTGTGGTACTTAGTTGCCAGCAGAGATTAAACCATAACAACATCACAGGCATCTATTTGTGCCTACACAACCTGTCCAAGAGAGGGAATACAGATTGTCAATGCTGTTGTAGGCAGTGGAGGGAGCTTGGGGTCACCAATTCACATATTTTTTTGCCTAAATCAGAGGTGAGTTGTCTCACCTGGTCTTTGTATTTTAATGAGAAAGAAGGGAGTGAAAAAGCCCTGAGCAGGGGTCCATGGCTGGCTCCTTCCAGCTGTGAAATGTTTGTGTCCCTAGTGGCTCTCTTCTCCCCAGGGGTAGAGGGGGTGTGAGAGTCTCTCCTTTCATTTAAGAAGGGTTACAGGGCCATGTTGCTGAAAGAGCTGCACCAGGGACTGAAAGTCCTGAGAGAGGTTTGGGTCAAGTCAGGTTGCCTTTGGAGGATTTGGATCTCTGAAGATGTTTTGTTTTCATTCTTTGAATTAAAATTTAATTTAAGTAATTGAAATACATAATCCATCTCTGAGGAATGCTGTCTTAATCTTGTCTTCTAGAAAAAAAAAGCAGGATTTTCAAATTTTATCTGTTACTGATCAGCTATATGAGTTTACACTGGTCTTCTAATGTCTCTGAGCCTTTGTGTCACTTTATCTCATCCCAGGTTTCTCTCTCCTAACTATGGAGATTTCAAGCAGTTTACCCTTTGCAATGTGACAGTTCAGTGCTCAACACTGAGGATGCTTGACTGCAGTTGGGGAGCTAGGGCACATAATACTTAATGAAAAACTACCTCAAAAATTCTCTTCCTTACACCCCTTCTTTCCCCCTGAAAAAGTTAAAAGAAAAAAGCTGTGAGTTGCCTTTAGTTTGTTTCAACATAGTAATTATCCATATAGGTCCAGTTACATTTTATATTTTAAAAAAAAAAAAAAGTTTAAGAGGTCAATGTAAAGAACAAGAGGGAAAGGACAAAAAATGAGAGAAATTAGATGGGAGAGGGGTAGAGAAAACAAGAACCCAGCTTTAAAAAAGACAAATCATAAATAACAGGCTCTGGATCCAGGCACCAAGATTCTCATCACCTGGAAATAGTCAGAGCACCACAACTGTGGGTTTTGGATATTCATACTCCTTGAGGTTCAGTTGAGAAAACCCTGATCCCTATGTCCCCTTGCAACGATTACATCTATAAAAGCTTTTAAACATAGATCACCTTTGTTGTAAGATGAAAGCTTTTGAAATCTGTGGTTATTTTGGAAGCCTTTTGTTTACTGCTCTAGTCTACTATACAGCAGTATACACCCTATTTATTCAATTCCTCCCAAAACCCCACAGAAATGAATTGCTGTAGTGTGTGGTTGTGATAGCCCGATGGTCAGACAAAATCAGCTGAGAAAGCAGGGCTGGTTGTGCACCAACTGAGCTCCCGCCCACCGCCAGCCACAATCACTAACCTTTTTGGGAAAAGTCACTTCCATCAGTCAGGCCACTACAGGGCAGTGGCCGCAAGGCAGCAAAACACTGCTTGGAATAATTCTTTGCAGATGCCAGGAACCGGAAGTTTCAGGGAGAAAAATGAAAGCCATTCACTCTTCCAATGACACAAGCCTTTGATACACCAAAGTCATTTGGACAGAGAGCTCCAAGGTCAGGAAGGCACGTAAAGATTGGTGATTAGAGAAATACTATATCAGCAAAGTGTGGCAAGCTATTAAAAGAAACTGTAGCTTTTATGATTGTGTTGCTGGAGCTTCCCCAGGGCTATTTATATTAGATATTGAGTTAAGCATAACTTATTTAGTCTCAGCATTCCAGAAAACATTTTGATGTCAGCTACTGAAAGAAAGTAAACACAAGGAGGAGGAAACAGGGCTGATCCCAAACAGATAAAATATTGTAATTTAATTTCGTGAACCCATGCATGTTAGAGCATTAAGAAAGAGGAATTTTTAAAAGCTTGATTCAACTTAAAGCTTGGTTGATAGACATATTTAGTCACTGTGCAGTTGGGGGAGGATGAGTGGAGAAACAGGCAAGTTTTATCACCTTGAGTACTTGCTACACCCTCACAAAGCGGGAACACAGTTTTCTGTAGACATTTTCATCTAGAGCAGATTTTATGCACGTGTGTGGTTCTCATCTAATACTGTGGGCTTGTGTGTATGTTAGGCCAAACTATTTGCTTAGCTGGACTGTTTGCCCAGTGGATGTCCTGATGGCTGGTAACAGGGATTTGCCTGCCCTGTAGCAAGCAATTAAGAGTCTTTGGGACTGTAATTTAAGAATCACTCTATGAGCCTGGACTTTTGGTCACTAAGCAAAGAATGCAAAGTCTGATCTAAAGGCTGGTAATATCTGCACAGATACTATCTCCCAGCTTAGCAGCTCCAGTGCAAGAATCATGCTTTTTTGTTTCTGTAAGAATAAGTCAATGAATCCATTGAGGAGTTCTGCTCATGTGTTCTCCATTCTCTCAGAATCACACTGTGGACCTGAGGAAATCACAGGTATGAATTTAAAGTCAGGTGTGGTATTCTTTGATTTGCCAGAAAGTACTGTTTATTTAAGACTGAGGAAGTGGGAGTGCTGAAACCTCAAAGTCAAATACAGCTCAACCCCCTTAACACAGGGGAGACACCTCAAGAACAGCTCCTTACAGAGCATTTTTTCATACCATCTTGAGTGTACTTTGATTCTTAGATTTATTTTTTTAAAGGTGCTTTTAGGTGGGAGGTTAGTACTTAGTACTTACTTTGTTTGAGATCTGCAAAAAAAAAAAACATGTGTGAAGGAATAGATTAGAACTAGCATAATATTACAGGTATCACTCAGTAGATGTTATGTGTCCAGAAACACTGTCCAAGAAATAATTTGTACTTCCCACTACCTTGTTCTGACCAGGAGTTTTAATGTCACTTCATTTTGGTTTTAGGCAAGTTTCACTCAAATTGTATAATTCTGCCTTTCTGTGTTCTGAAGAAAACTTCCTCTTCCTTCTCACCTTGCTATGTAATTTTTTGGTGCTAATGTTTTCAACTGCAAAGAAATTGTTCACTACCACAGGAATATCCCAGCTCTGCAGGTTACATATTAATGACTGGTTCTCCCAGATAGAGGATCATTTTCCATTTAGAGTGCAAATGTTTTGTCTGCTGGTTACCAAACATCACATATAGGATTTAGCAACTAAGGCTTTATTTGCATGCCCTCTGCCTAAAAACATACTATTTATTACAAAAACTTCCCACAGATACAGTTTTTCCCCTTAATTACTCAGCCTTACATATTAGTCCTAATTCTTGACTTATTTAATAAAATTATGCTGGGCTATAGATTTGTTATCTCTTGATTTGTAAGTTACCACCTTCTTGCACTTTTAGGCTGTCTAACAATAGTATTTTACTCAGGAATAAAATTGATGCATTTTGCACGTTGTGAAGACAGATTTGAAGCTTTTGGGGACCCACAGCTAAAAAGTGAAAAGGCCTGTGTTGTTGACTATTCATCTTGACAAAGATAATTCATGGCTCAAGGAAAAAAAAAACCAGAAATGCATTTTACTCTAAAGTTAGACAGAAAACTAGTATGCAAATTTAATAGAAGGATCTGAGTTTGGCTATAACTGAAGGACTAGATGAGCCAAAAAAGATTCATGATGATAAGAACTTAAGAAATGCCTTACTGCATTAAGTCACTCTATCATGGCCAATACTGTCTCAGACAATAGGAGATGCTATTTAGTGAGAGCACATGAGCATGGCTGCTCTTTCCAGGTTATTCCCCTCATACTCTCCCAGCACTCAGAATTTATACATTGTAGATGTTAGGGGTATATCCCTCTATCCCTCTCTCTTTTCCTTAATATCTGCTTATGACTCTGTTGTCCATGAATTTGTCTAATCCTGTTTTGAACTGCTCATTCTAAAATTTTCCATGGCAACAAATTTCAGAATTTCACTACTCATGGTGCAAAGGGAAAAAAAAAAAACCAAAAAACCATAAACCAGCCTATCAAAAAAACCCCCAAGCAACCATAAAACAAAAACAAACAAACAAACAAAAAAGAAAACAAAAAAACCCAAACCAAAGCAACAACAACAAATCCCAAACAAAACAAAACAAACACCAAACAAAAAAACCCCACAAACCAAAAAACCACAAACCAACAAAAAAACCAAACCAATCTCAAAAACGCACCACACCAAAATCTTGCCTATTTTAAACTGAGCTCCTCATAATTTCAGCAAAAACTCCCAAATCTAATATTGCAGGATTTGCTGAATAACACTTCCTCATCCATTTTGCCTGCTGCCCCTCCGACGTTGTGAATGTTCCAGTATTCTGTAGCAGAGTTAGAGATGTTTACCCAGAAGAGTCTGTGTGCTTTTTCAGCCTTCCATGGTGATAACGTGGCCCTGTTTCTCAGTTGTACAAATTACCTTTCTGCTCAGCATTGTTGAAAATGCTCCTTTAATTGCTGTTCATGCTGCAGCTGCCTGGTGGGGTGACCCGCTGAGCGGAGAGAGGACACTGCCGGCTCCTGCCAGGCTCCCTCCTGGCCCCAGCATGCCCCAAATCTGCCACCTCTGCTCTGGACCAGGGGAAGCCTGGCAAGCAGACAAGGAAACGTTATTATTTAGGTGATATTCTCATGGGGAGCATTTGGAAGGTGCATTTTAGTTTTATTTAAATGTTTAAATGTTTCTGGTTTATAGTGCCATAGATTTGCATGTATAAAAGCCCCATGTTTAATACAAAGTAATGTATGAGCTTTCCAAATGGTTTCCTCTACACTTCTGCTTCTATTTTCCAAACTCTTAATTTGGTCTGCCTCTCTCTCTCTTCTTCTCTCTTCTCCCCTCAGGGAGAGGATGGTGTATCTCTGCACAAATCATTAGTGTGTCTGCATGAGTACTTGCAAGCAGTAGGCAGTAAAACTTTTAACTATAATGCAATTTAGTCCAGAAATAAGAGACAAAGCCTAAAGGCTGAGACCAGCACCAGAGTTAGGGTTTTGATATTAAATATATTGCCACTTTCTAATATTTTCAACTAGGAAATAAATCTCCTTTCTGTTGAAAGGTACTTCTGCCTTTGAAGATAGAATAACGTTTACGTAAATGTTAAGGTCTTCTTTAATGTAGCTTTCATTATCTCCTATGTTCCCCCTTTCTCTGAAAGCCCAAGTGACTGATGTCAAGATCAAGGGAGTCAATCAATGCAGATACACTCCAGGACCCCAAGAGGGTATAAATCACCCTTACTCCTAACCACAGTAGACACCTAGCTGAAGGACAGAAGTTTACATACTCGCCATCCTTGTGGGGGAGGCTAGATTTCCCAGCCACTTACCTCACAGGAACCCCTCATTCATTAACCAGTTGGGGTGCTTAGTATCACTTATCAAATAGGCTAATCAAAGTTTGAGAGAAAACAGTTCTTGACCATTTCTTGCCCTTTGAGCACTCCAGGGCCATCTCCCACCCCTAGACTTTTATCTAATTAAAGTTAAAGAGGGGAAAATTAATCCATGGAAGAAAATGAGATAACAGCCACCACAGCAGACCATCCCAGAGCCTGGTTTGGCTTTCATCTATTGCTACCTGACAATTAACTCTTCAGCAACACAGCAACCCTGTTTTATGGGAGCAGAATCTGTCCCTTCACACAATGATGGGCGTTGTATTTTCATTTCTCATTGCTCCATGTTGTAGTTCCTCTACTTGTAATGGGTGCGGGTGAATTAAAAAGGTCATCCTTTACTTTCCCTCTCTCAAGCTTGACTTACTGCTGTTTTCACTTGCAGCATAACAAAAGTGAAAACTGTAATTTATTACAGTACCAGCAATTCAAGATGTTTTGCTTGGATCCTGTGCTTGCAATTGGTTACCAACATTCCAGCCTTTCTTGCTTTTGTTGGCTACTAGTTTATAACCCTCAATTTCATTCTCTAAATCTGTGTTTAAGAAGACATTTCACAACACAGGGTTGTGGGTTTTTTTACCTTGGAAAAAAAGTGTGGAGTGTCCCTTTTTCAAATTCACTGCCATTTTTGTAGTGCTACTTGTGCTTCTCTTTGGTGTTCTTTTGTTTTAAATTCTTCTCTTTTAAACCACCTGATGGTAAAGTTTCTGAATCTCAAAGGATCTTTCCTTTATGATCACTTGAATTTTTCAACCGCTGAAACTTTGGCACTGCAAATATCAGAAATAAGTTAACTCTGGTAACACAGCAGTTGTTAGCTGCATTGTGAATGTAGAAACTTGTGTTTTATGGGGTACTTGGGAGTCCTGAGTTGTGGCCATGCAGCAGCAAGTTCTGCTCCTCCAGCTTCAGCAGCACCTGCCAGCAGCAGCACATCGGGGTGCGGGGGCAGGTCCAACATGTCATCCCCACTGGCATTTCAGGATTTGGGGCACTGAGGGAGCAACAGCAACAAAGTTCAGTTTTCTTTCTAAAAATACTCCGATACTTTGAAGGCTGCATTTATACTTCTAGAATTTTAGCAGGAAGCATTGGATTATAAACTTTGTGGGACAGGCACATATGGCCAAAATTAGAAGTGCTGAGGAAATCCCACTTGCACTCTGTCTCAGTGTTGTAACTTGCACCTTGAGGCACTCAAAGTTGGGCAAGTTAAAGTACCCCAAAATAACCCCATTTGCACTCTTTTGTAGACAATGAAAAATGTTGTAATTATTACTTGTATATTTTGCTTTGGAATGGGTCACTGTACTGGGTTTTTTGGTTGCTTTGTTTNTTGCCTTTTCGGCCATTTTGTTGGGTTTTTTGTTTTTTTTTTTTTTTTTTTTTTTTTTTTTTTTTTTTTTTTTTTTTTTTTTTGTTTTTTTTTTTTTTTGGTAGTGTGTTAACTGTTGTAATTTTTAAGCCTGCAAAGACTATGTGCATCTATAACACCATAGCCAGGAGTAGTAATTAAATCCCTTACAAGACTAACCTTAATATTGTCAGTACCCAGTCCCCAGCACTTCATAATGGGCATTCTGCAACGTAGTTAATTACTTGCAAATGGAAGCTGTAAAAGATAATAGGGTTCAAACCTTTTCATTTAAATCAAAAAGAAGCCCTATGCAAGCTTCCAAATCTCTTCCAAACTTTGGGAAAATTTTAGTCCATACCAATGTCTGAATTAATATCTGGCCTTCCCTTTAGCTACCCGAACTAATCCATCAGCCCAAAAATTTAGAACTATGACCTGCAGCTGTTTGGTTATGGAAGGGACACTGGTAGGGCTTTAAAGGGGGATAAGTGAGGCAGTGAAAATGAGATTCAGTAATCCTCCTATATTTTAAGGTATTTTGTACAGGGTGGGAAGGAGCTGAGACTTTTGGTTGCTTCCCCTATGCCAAGGCAGCAGCAGGGGGACATGGGAGCTCCCTGGGCTGCTGCCCACTCAGTGCTCCTGTGGAGGCAGGTAGCGGAAGGGTGTTTGCCAAATCCCTCCTCCAGCTGCAGTGACAGAGTGGGGAGTTCACCAGGACCCGGTTAAACTCAGATATCAATTAATACCAGCTGCTTTACTTTGTAGGGTGGACAGGACCTACTAGGAACTGGAAAATCTGTAATCGGGAAATATATTAGAGAGAACAACTCTGTACTGGCAGGGGGATAGGCTGCAAGCTGTAACAAATATTTTTCCATCTCTAATTTCTACATATATAATTTATACAGGGCATTGAAATCTAAAATTGTAGCAAACTTTGGTCACTATCCACAAGAGACAAATTTGATCCAGTGACCCAAAGGCAAAAGGTTCTGTATTCCATTAACAACCCCCTACAAATGAAGTCCTTCACCAAGGTTTTTATATCAATAACTAAATACCACCAACCTTTACAAGCTATGTGGTAAGATTTGCGGTCTCATAATTCTGAGTCATTTCCCAATCAAAGGGAAATTTGAGTTTGTCTTAAAGATAAAAATGGAACTTCTTCAACATTTTGTCGTTAGACATTTAGGAATTCAATTATTTTTGAAAGAGGGGGGAAGAAAAGCAGGTTGGATTATGACTGTGTGTTAGGAGTGTCTAAGAGGCATTGCCCTATTGAGAACACATTAGGCACCACTCCTATACTACTTTTCCCACACTCTCCAGTGACTGATTGTGAGAGAAAATTCTTCTCTTCCCCCTTACCAGCAATTTTACATCTTCTACTCTGTTTCCTACTAGAATGTCCCTTGGAATTCCAACCAGGATTCAGAAGTTAAGAGAGTCTTGATACTAGTGAAACTTGTAAGCAAGATAAAACTATTTCCACACATGATATTTCGGACGTGCACAAAAATGTGTACAGTCTAGGAAGATATAGTGCTATTTTATTTCTATGAAACTCAAAAATGTGGAAATAACAAAAAATAAGTTACATAAAATAGCAGTTGGAGGTCAGTATTCATGTCAGAGTTGGTCTTGTTCTATTTTTTTTCTTTTTTTCTTTACCTACAAGCCAAACACCACTAAGCCAGAAACCACCAACCAGTACAGTCTCACAGTAACAAGATATTAATAGCCCATGGAAAAATCAACATATAATTTTATATTATGGGACTTACTACAGTCCCTGTATTTTTTTAGTTCTGACCTAACTGTAATAGGAGAAAAGGCAGTGGGGTGGGTGACATACAAAAACGTGTACTCATTTTAATTTGTAATATATTCAAAATATTGTTGGTAATTTTTCATATGATATGTTTTTAAGAAACTCTCACTTCATTCTTTTGTTGCAGAAGGCTAGGATTTTGGCATACAAATTTTAGTGTTGTTGCTTCTTGTTTAAACAAATCTATCAAGCTTTAACATGCAGAGAAGTGTATAATAATCCTCAGAGTCTATAAAATACCTTTGAGACTGTGATGCATCTCCTACCTCAGTCTATGGACCTGCTGTCCCCACCATTAGTTATACAGGCTCCTGTCACACATGAAATCTTTTGTTGGTGGTTTTGCATGCTGGAGTAAACAAACAAATGTTTTTGTTAGATAGCAGAGAATGCATTTGCACCACCTGCATGGACCTCCGAGGAAGTCACTCACATTACTTGCAGGCAAGTAGATGTCTTCAAAATAGGGGCCTAAGCATTTTAGTGGTGTTACTTAAAATGACTTCACAGAGGTTCCTGTCTGTTGTGACAGTCACTGACCTGAATTGGGTCGAAGCATGCCTAATGCCCAACTTCTCTTTCTTCATATCTACAAATGCTTTATTGTTCCCTGCCACATGATTTAGCTTTGTCCCTTTTTGCACACATTCTCTTAGGCATCAATGGGTTTGAATTGCTTATTCCTAGAGTTCCTAATTCATTTTATATCTCCTAATCTTCATACATGAGCCACAGATTTTGTTTGTTTGTTTGTTTGCTTAAATTATATTGATTAATCTCTTGATGTTAAAAATGCCAAATCCAGCAAAAATAATAGAATTTTCTGGTTAACTTTAAAAAACCTTAATCTGCATTTGACTAGCCTGGTCTCCTTGTAGAGGTATGCAAACAGTTTAGCAAACTTTCAATCAGTGTCTCTCAGCCTTTGCCTCTTGGAAGGACTGAAGCTGGTTCAAGAGTGCAAAGCTCTTCCCTGACTTCAGGAGTATTAAAATAGTAGAAAAAACATCAAGCAAAAGAGAAGGGACACAGACAGAGTTCCTCCAAAAACTCTTCCTCTAGCAATAAAAAGCAAGCTTGAAAGGAAGAATCCACTCAGCAGGCAGGATTTAGAGGATAAAATGTTATACATGTAACACCATTCTCATAGGCAAGCCAAGAGCTGCACTCTGTGTGCAAAGGTAAAGGTTTAGGTCAAAGCAGAAATGTCAGAACTTTCCAAGAATTCTGGATAGTCTAAGGGATGCCATGGAGCCCGAGGTAATGTGAACGCCGACTGGGGCCAAATTGCAGGCTTGCTTCTAGGACTCCATGGGTCTTAAGGATGCTTTGCTGCTGTTTGTATTCTGATCTTAAAATGAGATTAGACACTTGGGAAAACACTGTGTTGATCTGCTCCACGGTGATTCACGCTGGTCACCAGACTGGAGCGAAGTCCTGCTGAAAAGCTTTAAAACTAGGCAACAATGTTGGAAGCAGAGCCAAACCAGCAGTGTTATTTCTAAGGCTGAGGGCTCCATTCCAAAACTACTGTCTCCTTTTCTCAAGCAGCTTAGTCTTCAAAAGAAGTCCATTTAATACAAAAAATTACCATGATTTGGGGGTCAATAAATCTTTTTTTTTTAAGTGATAAACCACAAAGTGCCCCACAAATTGATCTACTTCATGTTGCCATGGAGTTTGTCATCTTTTTTTTTTTTTTTCTTCCACATACCCAAGTATTTCATTTTGCTCTCTGCTTGAAATTTGGAGGATTTGGGTTTCTCCCTCTCCCAAGATAGTTATCGTTGGCTAGTGCATCAAACAACTTGTCTAGTGAACTCCAGCCACAGAAGAAATACACCACCTACCAAACCAAAGGCGCCCTCTTCAAATCACAGTCCCTTCTGGCAGCCAGTTCCTCTCATACCATTATACCCAGAGCAAACTATAAATCTTTAGCCTTGGACACTACTCGCTACCTCAAGTGCATAAAACCAGCTATTACAATAATCTTAGCAAGATGATCAACTGCTAGAAAGGAATTGTGCTGTAGGTGTAACACATTTCACAGAAATAGTTTCATATAGCTCTATCTTTTATTTTTCAAAATTCAGGAGCTTCTCTTTAGTAAAATTAAGACTTTTGGGTTTTGTACCTCCTGATGTTTTTTCCGTTTCTGTTTTCTGTATCTTTGTTTTTTCTTTCTTTCTTTCTTGATAATTTGGTGGTGTTGGTTTAGGTTTTTGTTTGTTTGTTTGTGGGATTTTGAGGGTTTTTTGGTGGGTTTTTTGATGGTTTATTGCTGTTGTTGTTGTTGTTTTTGTTTGGTTGGTTTTCCTGTGTGGTCTTTGACATTCCTTGTGAGCTAAGAAACATATTTTACCATTGCAGAAAACATCACCACACATGGTTCTAGGTAGAGGAAGTACCTCACCATTGCTGTCTTAGGAAAAGCAGATTTGAAAATGCCAGAAAAAAATAATATCTATTGAGAACAAAATCTCACTGAATTGTCATAGAACTTTCTTTAATCCTGAACAGTGTTGACTTCAGATTATTTTAAAAGGAATTCTTGATGCTGTCGAAGGTGTGAGGAAGTAGTAACTATTAACAGCTCCTCGCTATAAACTGTCTGAAGAGCTATGCACAGAAGGGTACCTTCTTTTCTTTTTCTCCTTAACAAAAATAAAACTAACTTCTACTCCACTGGTATATGCTCAGTTTAAGACATGTTTTGAACTGCATTACTCCATACTATACACTAGAGTTGTGAGTTTGATAAAGCCTGTAACATGGTAGATTGTTCTAATCCAAATCCTAGTTTAGTACAGAAGCAGAAGTTTCAGCAAGGCAGTTAATATGATAATCTGAATGCAGTGACTTTGGATTATATGGCCAGAGCTTTCACAGAAGTTGTCAGAAGGCACACACGTGTCCTTGCAGACATGAAGGCAGCTTCACAACCAAGGCATATTTGGCTGTTTGTCCCCTCCCTCACCATTTGCACTGCTCCAAAATGCTGGGTCCTACTGCCTCAGTCATACATGTGAGAGAGGAGGGAGGATAAATACCTTGTTTCCAGGGCTGTGCAAAACTGCACAGTTTACTTTCCACTTCCTGAATCTGGCTCACATCCGTTTGATTACTTGCACACTTTGTACTTTGAGCTAGCTTTTCTGCCTTTCTAGTTACTTGGGGCAAGGTATTTTTTTCCTGCTTCGTGTCAGATCCAGCTAACAAGAATTCCTTTGCTACAGGGCAAGAATGAAACATCATTAAGTCATAATTTCTTTTCCACAAGCATAGCAGGTATAACCAGGCTGCTTTCTTCCTAAGCCTCCCAGCCCTGAGAAAGGGAAGAAACTAGCCTAAACGTACTGTATTTCTTGGATCACTATAACTTAGATTAAAGCCTTTTGTCAGGAGAGAACAAAGGTGCCTTGAAACAACTATTTTATCTCTCTCCCTTCAAAAGCAATGCAAAAGTTCACACCGTGTGCTTTTACAATCAGACTGAGCAGGGAACCTTTCCCTACACAGACAGCATATGCATCAACAGGCTGTTTTTACTGCAGCAAGCCCCAGATTATGGCCTGAAGATAAGCTGCTTTCTTGTCTTGCTTGCTTTTCTATGCTGTAGCTAAACTTCCTGGAGCTCATGCTTAGCCAGTAATAGAGTGAAGAACTTTTTCCCTTCCTAAGCAGGCTTTGCTCAAGTATGTTCACTGACAAATTTAAGTAACTGTAGGAAACTGGTGAAAAAGAAGCAATTCACATTTAAGTCCTGTCTACATGAAATGTAAAAGCACCAGAGGAAATCAAAGTCGGAAAAATTAATTACATTTGTTTAGATTATATGCAAGATAGCATTTTTATAAACAAGCAAACCCTTTGGCTAACATCTTATTTCAACAACCTTTTTCTTATTTTATGTTTAAAATTAGATACATTTTCTCCTCAGATCCATAATCCCCAATAAAGTAACCTGTCCAAATAGCACATGTGAAGGATAAAACCATATCTTTGATTTTGATTACTTTGCTTATGGTTGCAATTTAGGTAGCCTTGATTCCACCCATTGTTGTTTCTGTGGACTTGAGCACCTTTATACTGATGAGAAAATCTCAGTTCTTACATGGACCTAGTTAAGTTGTTGGCTGCAAACAGATAAACATATCTTTTTTTGTTGACAAATTACTTATAAACATAATTTTGCAAATATGGTGCTGTGTTTATGGTATATCATTGCTCTTTTACAGGAACTATGGATTTACACTGTTGTAAGCTGGAAGAAATTACTTGTGAAAGCAAATGGTTTTATTTATAAATACAATTCCCAAGCACCCAACAGAACTACAGGAAACATTACATTAACTGAACTGTTGCACGATACAGCAAAACTGAAACTATTAAGGCCATGGAATTTCTTGAGACCCCACAAATCAGCAATCAGGCTTCTGTCTCTTATGAGATACACCTGATATAACAAAATTAGCTTACTAGCAAAAATACCTTGCTCCCTAATCTAGTGCTAGATACACTATATAGACTTCATATGACAATGTAAAACTTTAATACACTTTACTAGCAGTTCTTTGCATTAAAATAGAAGAAATAATGCTAAAACAATGGGTTGTGTTAGAATGTGAAATGTAAATGGAGAAGAGCATCCTTCCAAGGCAAGGAGTCTCACCTTCCTTGCTTCCAGGGTCCCTTCAGCAGGAGTACAGAAGTACATGGACAATGTGATAGGGGATAAAGATGTAACCAACCCATATTCCCACAGCTGTGGGAGATCAGGATTAAAATAAGTGAAAAAGAAAGATTTTTAGTATTTCAAATTTAGATTATTAAAGCAAAAACTAATTCTTACTTTTTATTTGACTATGGGTAGTGCACTGTCACAATGATAGGTGACAACTTGACTTTGATGCCATTTAAAATAATCTTTAAGTATATCACACAACACATGTATTAGACTTATAGCACATACAGAAAAAATGTGTTATAACCATTGAAATGAATGTTAACAAAGCAAGATGCTTGTTGACACAGGCACAAATAAAAATGTATCTGAAGGTGCTATTATGCCATTTCCATATCCTCATGCCCTCATCCATACAATTTAGTAGTGTAAAATTAACTTTGGAGGAGCTGTTTTTCAAGCAGTCTGGAGCTTCTGGATTTCTGGAAATCAGGCTTTTAAAAACGTGGGATTCTTTCCACACATCCTTCTGGAAAGTTCATTCTTCCTAATTCAAAAACCGCAGCAGCCGCACTGGCTGCCTTATGGATATGCATGACAGCCCTTCTCTGTCTCTCTCCTCCTCACAGTTTGTCATTTTTGGACTTGAATAGTGCAGCTTACTCTTGTCTAACTCCTCAGTGTGATATTTTTCTCCCTGCCCAGCCTTTCCAGAATCACACTACTGAAGCCAATACAGTACCTTTTTTGGGGGGGGGGGGGGGAGGGGAGGAGATAGGGAATAAGGGGAATGTTCTCCATAAACTCCAGCCTATTAAGTTTTTCTTGGACTTCTTCTGGTTTCTTTTAAGTAGAGCTGTCATTGACACTTGCTAAGTTACAACACCCTAAAGACTCACACAGTGAGTTATGTGTTTTCTATAAATCATGCAAAGATGTGCACTGCTTCTGTACACCGCCATGCATACAACTAAACATGTATATGTATCTATACAAAATTCATCAAAATGTATAGTGGTGAAGGCAACTCCTGTACAATGTTCTTTTTGAAGTTTTTTGGTTGATAAGCATGTAAATATATGAGCTGTTATATGGAGAGACTGGAGTATAGGCCCACACCTGTTAAGTAAGTGGGAAGTAGTGTCATCTAGTGGTTAGCTCAAAGCTAAAGGGGACAGGAACTGTAATTCAGCACATAGCATAAAAACAATGTTTTTAATTCTCGCACTGCTGCACTGTGCACCTTAGAGGAAATAAGTGTTATCTATTGTATCTCATTGATCCAGCTAGAAAAGTAAAGCCAGTTGGGGAACCATACAGTGAAATATCAGAAATAAGTAAACTGTTAAGGTGCACACTTTCCTTTTGTGCATCCCAGTCCATCAATGTTTCCCTCTGATGATCCAGACTTCTTCAAAGCATTTTCATAGATCTTCTACCCATCCTCTTCCATATAATACAGTTCTGTGCTATGGCAGGATACTGTAACACTATTGTATAAAATGGTAGCTTAATCTACTGTTGAAACATACTAATTGAAGTTTATTCAGTTTCCAAAAATATGAGTAGCCAAGTCTTTCTATGTCTAGTAATTCCTTGTAAGATGGAATTTGTTTAAAAGATGGTTCTTATTGTCTCCTCTTCTGACAACATGATTTTTAGAAATAATATCCTCATATAGTCTAAAATACTCTTTAGTATCACTTCTGGATGCAGGAAAAGGTGATCTTGAGTACTTGCTTACAAGCAAAGGAAGTGGTGGTGTTACACATATACTTAAGGCTAAGAGTGTGATTAATTTCTCTGTAGATTTGTGTGTTATAATATGAATGGAGTACTGTAATCTATCTGCTCTTAAATTTTCATCCAAAAACTTAGAGCTGTAATTTGCAGATATTTCTTATACAAAAATAGCTGTAAATTAACATAAAAGCTAACTTATACCTGGCTGCAACATTACTGGTGTGAGTATTTACTATGGAATCTTAATTAGCTTCACCCATAAGTTTCATCTGTTGAGATGAAAGAAATGAAAATCTACTGGAACTGTTGAATGAAGGGCTAACCATATTAGAAAGGAGCAGCTATAAACAGGACTTTTCCAGCTGCCCTTGCTAATAGGCAGTTCTAAAATAACAGTGATGTGTGTCTTAAGTTTCTGCTAACAAAGCTGATTTCTGACCAGAAGGCTAGAGTATTCTTTTTCATCTATTAAGCCCTGAAAGTGACAGTTCTTCTTCATATCCCTAATATTTCCTTTTCAGCTCACCAAGGCCAAAATGTCATCTTTTCTTGTAAAACAAAAAATCAAAGCCAAATGGTTAAAATGCAAAGTTTTGGTTAAACAAACAGTCAGTATTTCAGTGGTTTTATCTGCAGCCTGCAGAGCAACTAAACAAAGCCAAGATATTGTCCATCTCTTTGACAGACAAAGAGCCTCAGTGGTCCGGAATGACATGCCCGGGGCTGGCACGTGATTAGAGTAATTAAATTAAATAGCAGGAAACATGTTTTCCATATGCCATTGCCTGGCCACACACAAACTGTAACAGTAAATCTTTTATATTACATTGGTTCAGGGAAATGTATAACCATTTTAAAAATGCATGGTGCCCACAAAAATAAAGGGGATATAGTAGCATACTCAACAGGCTCCCTGGCTTTGGTCATTGGTCTAAAATGCCAAACAAGTTCATTTCTTATTTTTTTTATTATTAAAGATGCAGCTCAAAATGCCCTCAGCACATGAACATTCTGGATACGTTACTGGATTTTTCACTGGAGGGTAGTGCTGATGCTTCAATTCAGGGGGAGGAAAAAGATCCTCCCAGTAAAGTGAAGAGAAGTATCTTGGTTACCTTCCAAATTGAGATCCTACTTATTCCTGTCAGCCTTTTGCAACAGCTAGATACTCCAAGCATGTATGAAACAGGAATTTTTGTGTCAGTTCTATTTTCCACAGCAGTATGAACTCAAATGTCTTTGTTTTCATGGCCAGTTGTAAGAAAAGCCAGCATGTTTATCAATGCCATAATACAGTCAGAAGAACTGCTAGTCAGTGGGATCATCTGTCATCCTTGAATTTACTTGTCACTACACTATTAAGATCAACTAAAACACTTGCTAATCTATTTCCAACTCATCTTTCAGTGGCTGATGATACCAAATCAAATCACAGGTATTTCTGTTTTATTATGATTTTGCACATTAGGAAAAAGGCTGCAAATCAGTTTGGAAGAAGCTATTAATAAATGAGGACACTTATTTAAATGTCCAATCCTTGAGATTTTTAAGAGATGACATTCAACACTTCCTGTAAAAACTTCAGAGAAACTCTGAAGGCTGCAAAATGCTCTTAACATGAAGAGTATTAGGACTTCAGAAAAAAATTACAGCACATTAAATGTCAATTGAAAGTAAATTAAAAATGTACCTCACAATTTTATTATTAAATATGTATTAGATAATGTCATAAGCATTTTATATGTTCCATCTTCACTTTATCTCCTTGACCCAGAAAGCTCAGATAAGAAACAACAGTAACTTCAGTGTTTCAGATTTCAGATCCAGCACAGAACTACAGTATTTTTAATTGATTCTATTCAATTAAATCAAAATAAAAGCTTCCAACTGGAAAAATAAATGTCAACTTATCTTTGAAAAATATTGTATACAATGATAAAACATTGATACTCTTGGCTCAATCTTTAGCAGTTATGGTATTTCTCAAGTTATTGAAGTGAGATTCAAGATGCAGTCAGTATGGAGAATTTGAAATTGGGACCTTTTTCTTCTATTCCTTTGAATATTTTCTTTCCTAATTAATCTCCATTGTTTGATCAAGAAAACTTGTGTTTAAAAGTGAACCTAATTAGAGGAGACAACAATGACAGGACTTCACAGACTAACAACTCATTTTGGTAGTAGCTGGCAGAGATCTTGTTTTTAACCATTCTTTAACTGTGTGAACCTTCCTATTCTCTGAAAGGATCAGTGCACTTCAACTTACATTACTTAGCCCGAACCTTCTACACAACGGGTTAAAACAATCAGTTAAAAGGAAAAGAAGTTAATCCCTTGTTACCATCTTGTCTTCTGAAAATAAGGACAATGGAGAAAGTACTTTGCAGCAGGTAGAAATCTGGAGCCTCTGACTGAAGTAATGTCATCAGTCTCAGGAGAGAACAGAGTTGCTCTCTGAGCCAAGGAGGAATCCAAGATTTCTTACATCTTCTGATTTTCAGAAATGGGGAAAAAAATTGAGAACTTGGAAGAGTTCTGGGCTGATACATCAGAAGAAGTTGCTATGAGTCAAACATTGTGTCCTGTCTTGTGATTTCCTTAATTTCCAGGTGAAGTAATCATGCAGTAGACACAGTAGAGCTCATCCTGGTAAGACAGCTTAGTAAAGATCTTGGTAAAGATCCTGATTCTGGTAAAGCGCTTCAAAATTTTTTCTTATCTAATATGCCTAACCACTCTAAGTATGTGTCTGTAAGTTCATGTTCAGTCTTTTGTGATGACACTAAATGCAGAGTTGGCCATGTCAGTAAGATAGAGAAACAAATGCTGATCAGCCAAGTTCACAGTATCCTTTTGGACTTAAATGATCTACTCACTCATGGCCTCTAGGCTTGGGTACTGATGACCAAAGTTATGAAACAAACTGTGTTGTGAAACTGTTTCTCAGTGGTGACCACTTGCATCTCACCTTTAAAACAGTAGCTCCACAAAGGCCGTGCTCCTGTGGGTATGCCATCCTACCAGGCTGAACCCACTGCCTCTTCTCTGACCCAGCGTGCTCCATGCCAACTGATTTTGCAGCCTGAAAGCATTTTGAAAAATTTTCAAAAAGAACTTGACAATTGAGTTGATGGGCTTTGAGTAATTTTCTTCCATTAAAAGATGGAGGGAAAGGACCAGAGAGGTGAAAGAAAGGATTAATTATTTTATGGGAGAGTCCAAGCTACTATAAGTGACATATAATGGTATCTAATTTGTAAGCAGTTGATGGACTTGTGGAAATGAGAAGTTAGTGCATTATCCATCAACAAGTGTAAGTAACAGTCTCCATTCTCATCTCAGCCTTTCTGCTGTGGGAACAGGGAACAGATCTCACTCCTGTTCCTTTTTTCTTGCTGGTCTGAGCTGCCTGTGTTTGTGTTCTCAAAGCCTGCCTGAGAAGGGATGGAGTTTGGTATGAAAAAAATTGCTCACACAGGATAATGCTGTGCATATTTAAACTGAAAAATTATCATCCTTAGTGAGACCCAATTGCATGCAGAAAGGGCCAAATCAGAGCTATGGATGTCAGGCATCCCTGGACCAAGCCAGGGATGGTGATGGCACCTGTATACAGAACTCCCGTTTTTATTTCTGTCAGAAACAGCAGAAGAGAAGATTTGAAGCTCTCTATATGTATAAAGTCAGGAGCTTCAGAAAACTGAAATCTATGCATAAACTTATGGGAAACTATGATAAAAGACCTGTACAAATCTAGGTTCATGGTGAAAGCCATGAAGTTCTAGAAAGAAAGGAAGATGCCAAGAGATGTGCTGTTGGTTTCGGGTTCCTTTGATACCCTAAGGTAAGGAGTCAAAATGGACCAAAATGGCTGAGAAATTAGGGAAACTTGATCACCACCTGTCCCTGTGTGCAGTTAGGTACTTGAGTGATGGAATCATGCTCTCTGATGTGTAGTAACTCTTCAGCTTTTATTTTTATTAGAGGAAGATCTAGGAGAGCAAGCCTTAGAAGCAGCTAGTCTCAGTAGTTGTCCCTCTGCACACAGCAGGAGGGCATTTTCCAACAGATCTTCTACTCTGTGCTTCTTCTGGGTCTGTTCAATAACAGAGATCTGCTTTAAAAATCTGCAGGCTGCCATCTAAAAACTATGATGCTGCTCTTATTGATGGGAGCAATACGAAAAAAACTAAGGAAGGAGTGTGAGACTGAATCCCTCACCCTGTACTAGCTGCTTTACAGACAACCTGAGCAAAACCTTGTTAAGCCCTGACATTGCTGCATTGCTGCAATCTCATAGCTGTAACTTTCGTAACACCCTTTGCTGAGGAAATACAGGCAGTATGAACAGAAACACCTCCTTGGTCTCCTGGGGATCCAAGGGTCACAGGCCAAGACATGAGAGGAGACAAATTATGCACTGCTTTCTGCACTACAGCACCTATGTCTCCAAGGCATTCTGGCTGACCTGCATTTCCAGGACATTAAACAACGGAGCTTTATGAAGATTTAGCCAGCAATGTACTGAGGACTGCATTAACTCACTCTTGTATTTTAAAGGAAGGAAAAAAATGAAAACTTGCGCATGTGCACATACGTGTATCTAACAGGGAGAAAGACATTCAGAGGTCAAAATAGAATTCTTTCCAAAATGAAGCATTTAAAGAAGCAGCTTTCCAAGAACACATAATCCTATTCAACAACAGTATTAATGAAACTCCGTGCTGTACAATACAGGAAATTATAAATTGCCCAAAGGTATGAAAGTAGTATCATCTAACTGCCAAAATGTGCAGTGATAATTACTGGGATCTGGACTTACAGGATTTTGATTCCTGTTAGTTATGCAGCCCAGATTAAGGAATTTTGCCTAGTGTTGCCCCAGTGGTCATTTCATTATTCTCATTATTTTGCACTTTCATGTAGAATTAGCATAAAAAAAAGACTTATTCTGCCTGTCACAGAGTTTTTAAAGACCACGGTTAGAGACTAGATAGAGATGGACAAGCGTTTAAGAATAAGGCTAACAGCAAGCAGGCTAAATATTCAGAGATGGCTTCCCTGCATGTAGATAAATACAAAATTTTCACAAAACAAATCCAACTACACAGCACTCCACCCCCTTGCTTCATCCACACTATGTTTGATCCTAGAAATCACAGTGCCAGCTTGTGTTATGTAGGGGTTATACTGGGACGGTGCTCTCACAGAGCAGGAAGGTGCAAGGTTAGTGTCTTTCTTACTGACTGTAAAGTTAAAGGAAACAACTAAGGCAGCCTACAAAAAAGAGGTGACTTAAGATTGCCACTGCAGTCCTAGCTCATTTAGGAGGGAGGAAAAGGGTTGGCAAGTTTATTTGGAAGTCTAACATTGTTCAAAACTTACATTTCCATTCATCCTGCCCTTCACAGCACTTCTCAAGGCCAAAAATGCTGTAACCATCCTGGAAGGATCAAGTGTACAGAGGGATACTTTTAACATCATATCCTCCAAACAATCTCCCTGGTATTCCAGGACTGTGTACTGTTAAGAGTCAACACAGTTGCTTCAAGACAGCTATGGAAAATAAAGTAAAACAAATGCAACAAAGACTCCATGGCCACATTCAAAACAGCTAATTAAGGCACTGGCTCACTTACGAGTAAATATCTGGTCTGTCAAAACAACTCTAGTGACTAAGGCCTCTGTACAGCCATCACAGCAAATTAGACATTGCTGAATAATTTCAAGTTACTAAGGGTACTCCCTTTTAACTCTCAGTTGCTGCTTAAATAATCCTTAGGCAGCTGCAGCAGATGTGTGTGCCCACAGGTAGCCAGAGAAGTTATTCTGTATGGGCTAGATGAGTTATGAGGCCAGAATCAAAAGAAGCAGGAGTGTAACACTCAAGCTCAGCAACTGGGGATCAGCAATTGGGACATGCCTAAAGGATGTGCTTTCCCAGTCTGGTGTGAGTGTGCGAGTGACAGAGTATATCTGAGGAACCCAGCTTTTCCGCTGGCTATGCAGTTTGAGCTAAACTTACTTTTTACCTTTAAATTTTATTCCAAATTAGGCTGAATTAGAAGAGAAGAAAAAAAAAATGTAAAAGCACAAAGTCTACCAAATAGAGCAGTAAAATTCCACAAAAATAACTTGTATTATTGCTCTAGCCCAGAGAAGATAATTTCATCCAGGATGCTTTTCTTCTGTTTGCCTGACGAGTAATTCAGCAGATGGTGTTCTAAACTATATTCTTCCACTGAGAAATGAGGTACAGAAGCTCCATTACCACCCAGATGATGGGAACTGCATAAGGAAATCAGAAACTAAACAAATAAATGAAAATCAAACAAACATTTCTTAAGTGGATAAGTAGGACATGCTGCTGGCAGGACAGAATACAATAAGGAAATTAACTCGGCTTAGCTAATTTTGGCTGCAAATTGTGAAGTGTTCATAAGGGGGAGAAATAAGTAAACATTTTTAGATTACTGCTTGGGATTAATGTTTATAGATTTTTACCTCAGAATTCCAGTGAAGATAAAAACAGGGTATAGTTGGCTTAAGTAACATGGAGTAAATCTTAGTGATCTTGATGATAATGAAGATGGAATGAAGATAGTGCACAAATGCGTGGTGGTAGTGTCTGAAGTACTCCTGCTTTGCTGAGGCATTCAGCTTTTAATCCTATTCTGTTAATGCCAGAAGATGAAAAAAAGGCTACTTTTACAATATCTACATTCCAGTAATGTGTGTCTCAGTATTATGAAGCATTCTCCTTCATTTATTAGGAACAACTTCTAAATTGTCAGCTATCAGGTATATTGGCTTTACTTTTTGGACAATGGGACAGAATAAACACATACTATTAGAAAAAAAAAAGAGATGCACATCATTCTGGCAAAAAAAAATAAGGCTTGTGAATTGTGTTAAATGATTACTATTTTCTTCATTATGGGTGCTTTGATAAAGTAAATAATTTAGAAAAAAATCTAGGCATAGTGTCCAACATGGGAAGGTTGTAAATTGAAAACATTTATGGCTGCTCTTCTAATTCTAACAAAGGTATTTAAACAAAAGGCAACTTACTAAAATCTCAGTTGTGAAAGCATGATTTACTTAAAGACAAAGGATTCTAAATACATTATAAACAATAGGGCAAGCAGGACAATGTTATACTGTTAAAGCTTGTTTTAAGCTTTCTTAAGCTAAAACTTGACCTTTTATCTATTTTTGGGGAGTGTATTACTGACAAAACATTACTTTGCTCTTACACCAGTGAAAATAATTGAATTTAATTTACTGACCTATTTATTGTTACATATGTATGTTGTTGAAACATTTTATTTTAGTTAAAATTATGCCAGAATGAAAGCTGCTTAGAGCCTTTGTCAATGAAATGAACAGTTAGAAGAACTAGAATGCAATACTTTTCTGAACTTTTTTGGTAGTAATAATTCAAGTAGTGTAGCAACAGGGATTGTTATGCAGCAGAAACTGTTTCTCTCTGTAGAGCCTAAGCAAAGCTGAGGAAATGTCACAAAGTATTTAACATCTTCATGGAGGTTCTCTACAGTAGGACTTCACTGTCTCATGCAATAGCTTTAAAGGCTGCCAAGTTCATCGATTCCTGCTTCCCCAATGTATTTACAGCTGGACTCTAGTTTTGCAAAGGTCTTGATGAATATCACACTGGTCAGTATAAGCACATTTTCAGATCAGAGGTTTTAGAACGTTTTAGAAATGTCATGGAAATTATTACAGTTCATCTGAATTTTGGATAATTAGAAGGCAAGGAACTGGGATTCACTTTTACCTTTCCTACGTGGTATGATCACAGGGTGAAGACAGATGTCATGATAGAAAAATGAGCATGCATCAATACTATTCCACATACACTAAAACTTATAATGGCTGATGTAGGATAAAACAAGAGACCAAAAGGAAAGACTTTGTGTAATTATTGTAAGAATAGTGTAATAAAAAAACCTTGCTCCTGGAAGTTTAAATTGTTTCAGCAATGTGTAGCAAACATATTTGGTTATACAAAGCAAAAGCACAACTAAGTTACCAAATTTACACAAAGTCAAATATCTGGAAGGGGATCTTTTAAAAAAAAAACTTTATTTGAGAAAAGAAGAGACTTATATCAGAAGGCAAAAAAAGGGAACATACAAACAGAATATATTTACAACACAAAACAAGAGATCACCTCTAAAGGTGTAAATTATAATAAATACAGTAGATTTAAAATGTAAGAGACAATAATCAATTAGAAATGTGGTTGTTTAAACCCAGTTTTCCTTTTCACTGGTTCCAGGTAGTTTCTCTTATTTTAATTTTATCCAAATTTGAAAGATTCTGAAATTAAAGTCCACTAATGTATTGAGGTTTCTCACCTGAATGACATTATAAAAGTAACTTTTGTCTTCTGTGAATACATGTCTTTGAAGTGATATTGTACAAAATTCTTCTCAGCTGCAAATTTCTCCCCAAATGTATTTTAAAAGATGCACTATCCCTTTTTGATGAGGCTGGTCAGATTTCAAAGAAAATTAAAAATATACAGAATGGGAAACACATATAATTTCATTTTTATATCCTTCAATTTTTGAATACAAATGTAATTTTTTTCATCCAGGGTGGAGAAAGATTTCTGTTCAAATATGAAGGACACATAAAAATCACCTGTGTTTCAATTAAATATTTTTCTAGCTATTGAGGCCTTTCATGTTAACAGCAACTATTTAGTCATTTGTTTAGAGGTCTTCTAGGAAAAAAGGATAATGTATCTTCAGAAGTTGCAACATTTTAGAAGTTATTGAATAGTATTAGAGCATAATGTAAACAACACATGCTAATAACATATTTTAGAACAATTTCTACATTTGGCAAAACAGCTATCTCTTTTGAAACCAGATACTGCACCTTAAAATACCTCAGCTTTAGAAATATAAATATTTTTAATAGAAAAAAAAAAACCTGACAAGGAGTCCAGGTCAGTTTGGGATTATCCATATTAAAGGGGATCTTAATACAATGAATTTTTAACTAGCTTAACAAAAGTAAACCTATAAAACAAGGTAAACATATCAAAAGGGAACATGAAGGAAATGTTTCACTGGAAAGCTTCCTTAACAATTTCCCTGCTCACTTTGTTATTTTCTTTGACAATAAATCAATTCATAGAGTGCCTTTAAAAACAGAGGGAGTGCTGCCCAGTCCCCCCTGCCCTGCATTCCTCAGCACATGAATCACTTGGCTTCCTGTTTCCATAAGGCATTTCCTGCCCCCCCTCCCAAAATCACTTTTCTGCAGGAGAGCAGCAGGGACCTGACAAAGTATCGCCTTAAATAAACAGGGCCTTGCACTGCACCCAGCCTGGCTCTGCCGACTGTGAGGGATGGGCCGGGATGCAGCTCGCGGCTTCACGACTGCACCTCTCAGCCCTGGCTCAGGCGCCCAGGCAAGCTGCACTTGCCTTTCATCAGGGTGGCATTTTATGCACACTCGTTCTGTTAGGATTTGTCCACGAGACCCTGTCGGTAAAGGTTATGTGATACTTTACTATTAGTCTTCATTAAAAAAAAATAAACAAGCGATTGGATATCCGATGATCACGATAACCGTTCTGTGCTTTTTGTGCACAGTCCTAATAACTGACTGGAACCTAATGCTGCCTTTTGCTTCTCACCAGTACTTGCATCTGCTGCATTTAAGGATGCCTTTGCAGACATTATCATCAAATAAGACAGAATGAATAATTAACCAAGCAGTGCAAAAAAGAAAACAATGCCATTTTAAAACAGTGCCTTGCCTTGCCTCTTTATATCCACCTTGTACTTTTCTCTAAATTTAACTTTATACACCAGCCTGGGACCACGGATATAGCAGTCAGTACCTCTCTACTGGGGAACAAAATACCCTAACATTAACAGTGTTCAAGACTATGGTATGATACAATATATACAGACAGCTGAAAGCAGAAGTCAGAGGATTCAAAATCAGAAGAATGTTTCATCAATCAGGTCTGGAAACTAATTCCAGCAACTGCTGATCTCAACAGGCTGGGTGATATGAGTTCTCTTTCACTAGAACTAAGCGATGTAAGGTAATTGTGGCTAATACAATGCCTATTAGCTATTACACGAAGATTTACAGAGAATAATTGACTGCAGCAGGTATTTACTCGATTAGTGGCCACAATGATGAGCTTCACTATGTTTTCAAGTGTATATACAACACTTCTGCATTTGTTAAATTCTTCGAAAAGTAAATCAGGATTTGCTAGCTCAGTGAATCAAAACACAGTTGCTTATCAAAGCCTAGAAAATGCATATGATGTTCAGATAATAACCTTAATTACAAATCCTGGAGCTAAATCTTTGCCTATTACCTGTTGCATAAAAGCAGCTTGCTCCCCAGATTCCATTTGCTGGGTTTGAACATCCTCATCACTGTCCAGTGGCTCCTCTTTGACCTTCACAGCCCCCACCTGCTGTCCTATTCTGTCATCCACACCAGCACTGCTGCTCTCAGCCCTAACGCTGGCACCGCTGGTGGGAGCTCGCTCTTCCTGCATTGAGTGATCTCCATGAAGCTCTTCTTCAGCTTCCTCCAGGTGATTGCCAGGCTGCTTGAGCTGCTCAATGGACTTAGAGAGCATCTGAAAAGAGAAGAGGGGAACAAGTACTGACTCCTTCCACCAATGCCAAACACCAAGAAGTACTAGATTTGCATGGACAAAATTAAAGTGTCCACAGCAAACCCATGTAGCCATGCACCATCAAAATACCGATGTAATTGGAAAAAAGAACAGAATTCCATAAGCAAAAGCTCACTTTAAATTCTGCAGTAGAAAATACCATGTATATAGACCGCTATACAATAACAATAAACTAAAAGTAAGGCATAATAATGAAAACCTGACACTGCTGTTAGACTGTTACAGTGGTAACCAAGAGAAATTAGTCTCCTCATACTCTTCAAACAGAAATGCAGAAATACCACTTTACAGTTAATTTTCCACAACACAAAATAGTAAAGGAACACTAAGCTATAAGAAAACTAGCAATTTGATCAATGTTTTGTTATAAGCAAATTAGAGAATTTTCACAGAAACTTCTCTTTCGATTAAAGCATGAAGGCACAGAAAGCCAACAAAGGAGCAGTGACAAAGAGCTGGTGTCAGTACCCTATCCTGTGGCGTAAGGGGACTACAAGCACATCTGTCCATGACTGGAAGGACTACAGCCTTTGTGGTGCATCATACAGGCATCCCAGTTCCAGCCATGATGATATAACACAGCTACCCAGACAACACTGGCTTTACACCATTAACTGCTATTTTAAAGCTCTGCAGAGGTTCTGGATGCCTGAGTGCTGTAATCATGTGCAGTTTATGTTTTGCTATTTTAAATTAAGCCAGTGCATTCCAAAATACTCCAAATGTAGTATAAAAACCCAAACTGAAAAAAATCCTCACTTTGATGAAAGCACCACAAATCAGACATATGACCAAGAAATTGCAGGGTCAAGTAAGTAATTACCATTCATTCAAATGGACCACTTGATTTCAAGTAAATACTGTTTTGTATCATCAAAGTCAAATGTCCTGAGAAGGAAAAAACACCTTTTACCATTACTCTTGCATACTTTCCTCTTCCCATCTGCCTCCCCACCAACTACCAAGTCTTTCAAGCTGAGTTTTAGCTAGTGTTATATACTGAGTTACTGGATGGCTTCAGGATGTGTACTTTTGTCACAATCCACGGACCATCCAGTTTAAGTCAGCTTGCTAATGCATACAGAGAAATGCTGGGCTGTCATGTAAACTATGATCAAGAAGCTACAGCTGGATTTAGGAAATCCCACAAAGTCAACAAGTAGAGTTGAAAGATCCATTTATACAGTTCCAGTTGATGCTCTGATGCATATGCCTCACATCAGTGGAGAAACGAATTCCTCAGTGGAAGCCTGTCTGGCTTCTGTCATAGCAAACCTTCATTTTTGGGGTGTAATGGGAGTTTAATAGCTTACTAAAAAGAAACAAATAAAAAATCCCTCTTCATTACTTTAGTAACTGGCAAATCACAACACACGTATCCTGCATGCTGCAGGTGGCACACGCTAAACCAGAAATCCTTACTATTGCAACTAATGCAGAGTGCCTCCTTTTATCATGCACCATCTGAAAAACTGTAAGCTCAAACACGTAAATCTTCTCAAGTTGTTTCTCAGGGAATGACACCGACCAAGAAGGGACTAAAGCTAAGTACGTGTAATCAGCTCAGGTACACTCCTGTCACTTATTATTTAAATTATTATTTATCTTATTTATTAGGTAACCATCTGCGGGGAGCCCTCTGCACTCCTCCAGGAAGAAGAGAAAGGCAGGTAAGGCTGCATGGCTGGCTGCTAGTGAGCCAGGCTGAAACATCTGTGCGACAGATAATCGTATACAGCTATGAGAGTCACTGAGGCTGATCCATCTGTAAACCATTCCCTGTGCCAGTTACTTGATACCAGGTGGGTATGTCTGGAGTGGAAGCCAAGAGAAAATGAGTGCATGCCCACAGTAAAGTTAAGACATATTTAGCTCATTACTGCTCTCCTTTCTTTTATGTTTTTTCACTTTTATGTCAGGCTCTTTCTTCTTTACACTGGTGCATGGGCACAGATCTGCTGCTGAGCTTTCTGAAGCAACACATGATGGCCTTCAGTGTAGAATCTATACATGGATTACCTTCAAACATTTATTGCATGCAATCTGTGGAGTGAACAAGGACACATTAGCAGGATGCAGAGACTTAAGTGGTATTTGTGTGCCTTTCAATTCGCAGTGTTCCTGTTTTGGGGCCTGCTCCCATGCCGTGAAAGTCAGCAGGTGATTTGCTTCAGACTTCAACAACAGTAGGAGATAAGCAAATTAAATTTTTTAAGACTCTGTGAAATGAAAGTCTTTATGTATTTACTCAACAGATTTTACAAAGTGCATTTATATTACCTTCTTTACTGCAAAATTTTATTAAAAACATCCATTACAATGTGACTTTAACTAAGCCTCAGGCAAGGGTCTATGATGCACTATAGTCATGTCCTCTCATATGATGGAGCATGATAAAATTGAGAGGATGGAGAGGGAGGGACTTCACCCAAAACCTGAAAATCACTTTTGATGCTCAGACTGCTAAACCACAGCTGACTGCTTTCTCTGTATCACCACCATGTTTTCATATTTGTTGAAGTTTTTTACAAAGACAGCTTGGCCCCACCCTATTCTAGTAATTATCCTAGTACCATTACCAGGAGACTGGTCAGTTCTCCTACATCAGAAATATTTTACTTTATATTATTTCTCCTGGTAATACTGTGGAAAATTACGTATTTGGAGACATGTGAAGATAGCAGTTTAGAGTCAGTATTTCTATCTTCTCTATCTAAAGATGGATTACACAGCAGAAAATGAGTTCTGAATGAAACACTGCTTTCACTGTCCTTTCACTGTCCTTTCACTGCACAGCTGGATACTTCTGCTTACACAATGTTTAAACTTTTCACTTTAAACCCCCACTTACCATTTCTTTCTGTATTTATCTGTAGGTACATGTAGAACTTTCTCCTAATTTTAATGCATGTTTTTTTCATTTTTAAAAAGTGATTGCTTAATCTGAGTTTCAATAAGACTACAATTAAAAAATAACAAAACCATAGTCTATTTCACTAATAAATTCAGACTTGCACATATTGGTTATATTTACCAGTATAATTTACTGTTATCACTATTCCAACTTAAGTGGTCACTAAAAAAAGTCTTCATGTTAATGTAACACATTTTTTTCCTCTTATTTTCAGGAAGTTAAACTATAAGGGATAGTCAAAGTAAATAGTAGCAGCAAGAGAGGAAGCATTTACAGATATCAACTCCAATGTGTAACTGCAACAGTCCAACCAAAAAAAAAAGACATCAAACATATCCTAACCTGCTTGCTTGTACAGAAAAATGGAAGAATAAGTATAAATAATCTCTACACTGTAACAGACCATTTTCTAGGTCCTTCAGCACAGCCCCGTCTTTGTTTCTCCTTTGAAATTATACGCTCTTGTAAAATACAACGTTTTAAATAAGATCTCTTTACAAAGAGACAAAACCACAAAATCCTGAAACAGCCAACCAGTACATTTCCATTCTTAATTAACTGTTTATTTTAGATACATGGCAGTCATTTCTAAGAACTCATGTATATACTTACGGAACACTTTTCCCCCTTCTCCCCATGACAATCAGACTACTCTGACCAGCTATATATGTTGTATGTACATTGTTAGCTGTACCAAAAACAAATTGGCACCTACTTACTGATATCTCTGTTACTCATGTAGTACAACAGTTCTAAGGGATGTATGTCTCTTTCAAAATCATTCTTATGCATTATGGCTTAAACAGTATGCCCAGAGCATTTTCCAGTTTCAAAGAGAAAACCATTCCTTTAGTTTTATCCAAATAATCCCCAGCTATATGCAATATTTGAAAGCATATCTCTCTCCTACAGAAGATGCTAGTCAGATTTGTAAGCTGCAAAGCCAAAACGCCGGTGTAATATGTGTAATGAAACTAGATTGATTTACTACTGCTGGACCTGATCTGGTCTTCCACATTCCATTAAATATAATTCAGAGAAGTGAATGATTAATCTGGGGTTAACTGTATCTCTTCAAAATTTCTACTGACAACAAATAATCTTTCTATTTTTCCATCAATATATCAACATAGATTTCTGTATTATTTTTCATTTTTTATTAAGAGATATTGGTAATCTAAGAATACCATCCAAGTACTACTGAATATTCACTTCCAATATATTTTTCAACTCACGGTCTTGCCTGGTCACTGACTCCCTATACAGAGATGCTTTAAACCAACTGGCATCCTGGAATCAAAACTGAAATTCAGGTGCTTCTTATACAAGCCTTATGCATACATCTCCCATACTTTAGAGCACATTACCAATTGGCCCATTATTTTAACCTTTACTTCTCCAATACAGAGAATTCTACCACTGAAAACAAATTGCCAAAATCCTACGAATACACAACTTAAGAACACAAATAGGGTTCCTGCATTGATCAAATAAAATCTTGGCCCCAGTGAAGACAGTGCTTCAGAAGTTCAGCTTCAGTAGATGCAGGCCTTATTCATCACACATGATGAAAATAACTTCTAAAGGCAGATGGCTTTGTTCATGTACTCTTCACATTATGATTTCGGATTTTCTTGAACACAGACTTCTGCTAGGGGCTTTCCAGTTAGATTAGTTACATCAAAATCCTCCCTTTTTTTTCTTCAAATGGCAACCTCAAAGCTTTCTAGATACAGATATAAACAAATAATATCAAGATTTTAAGTTTTTTTATTGTAGTAGTGGTCTTCTGGTATTCAATTGCACTAATTTTAACTGGTGGTTTTGGACTTTGGTCTCCCTTTATTGAGCAGAATGAAGATCTGCAATGGTGATCAAAGGATGTTATGAGGAAATAAGCTGTCATTTGGACAGAAGTATATTAAAGCTGACAATGGCAAAGCCGGTCTTCCCTAAGACAAGCTGAGTTCAGGTTACCTCACATTCATTATTAATTCTTGGACAAGGGATTTTACCTACTTTTGGAAGGGATGTCAACATTTGCAGAATGTTTTCAGAAGGTCAGTGTACTAGATCCCACAGGTATAAATGTCAGACTTCAGTGGAGACATATACCATTTCCCACATCAAAAGCCTGGCATCTGACAGCTGACCAGAAATAATCCATAGGGGATCTCCTCTTTGTTATTAAGGACAGAGGCACACCTTTTGGCAATGATTTGTTTCTTTTCAGAATGTAAATGATCCAGGGGAATCCTTTACCTCTGACCTGTGTTAGATTTTGCTTGTTATCACCATCACAGCAGCACTGGCTTGCTGCTGAAGTATGTTTTTTCCTCAAAGAAAATAAATGTTTGATTTTATTTTTTTTTAAATACAAGATAAACACAAGAACAACGGGGTAGGGAAAACCTGGTTTTCTTCCTCTTTTTTTTGTTACACCTATAAGTCAGCCAAAGAGATTTGACCAAAACCAGTTTTCAGGGAGTGCTGACACATGCCCTATCATCTTAGCTCAGGGCAAATGTTTAAATTGTGGGTTCAGTTGAAAAGTAAAGACTTACATACTTGAAGTCCTAAACATAAGGAATAAAATGGAAAGAGAAATAGAAAACAAAAAAGAAGATATTAATTTGCTCTAGGTTCTTGATCAACTGGCATTTCAGAGTCTTGTCAGTTAAAAATGGTTCTGGTCTTTATTACCAAAATTTTAGGATGCTTCAGTGTTCCTTATTAAATGAAACCTCTGTGTTTTCCATGACTAAAAAGGCAGGAGCTATACCTCTCTGCAGATTTCATTATACAGCCTACGAACAAAAGAGTAAAGGACAGAACAACAGAAAATAATAAGTTCATGTTTTCACTTGATACATGCCCAATCTTATCCTAAGAAATGGAGTTGTTTTCCTACCTGGTCTAGAATATCTACTGTTAAAAGTTTCAAGTAACTATAACTCTGCTTTGCAGAGTTTGATCGTAAAGCCGTGCAAATTATGTAATGAACAAATAACTTGAACTGTGAATAGAGGCAAGTATTAAGATGGAACAAAGTATATTTCACCACGCTAGCAGAGTTCAAAAACCTTATGTAGTCACAGGTGTCAAATCTGAACTTTTAGCTAAAAGGTTAAAGAACTTAGCTTTAAATTCAGTATTTAAAAGCTACTCCATGATTTGATCTTTTTTTCACTCTCTTGTCTATTGGCTACTCTTAAATTCCAGTTTTTAAAAATCAGATTCTGTGAATACGTAAGGAAGCCCCCTGGCTTTCTGTGTCCTTGTGGAGAACAGATCCATGGTTAGAGCACTGACATTTTTCAGTACTATTCATCAAAATGGTTCTTCTGAGAATGGAGGAGAACTTAGAGGTTGCAAACTGTAAAGTCTGATAATCCACATGCATCCTCAGAAAACACACTGCTTCTCTGGCTGCAACATGATCTCATTCTTCCTCAGGTATTTGCTGCTCTGATGAGTTACTGTGCTCCTGAAGAAGACTGGCTGCTCTGGGAGTAGCGGTAAAGGAGACCACGAAGCTCTTGGGGCAAAAGTAGGTTATGGAGGTTCAAGGCAAACACAGGCCCCAGAACAGACTTAAATTTCTACTATCTACATATGTCTATAGTACAGAATAAAAGCTAGGTTCACCGCTTTTGTCTCTTCATCACAAAGAACCACATGAGAATGAAAGCATATTCCAAGTATGAGAAGGAATTATTCTCATTAATGTGTATTTCATCGTATGCATTTCATTTCATTGTACTGCAACTGAAAATGTTACTGAAACAAGCATTATCCCAAACTGACTCCAGTCTTTTTACTTCCTTATCCAGTCTAGCTCTTTTAAGATGCAAAGCATTCCTAGTCCTGTGTTGCTAGAAATATGTGGTTACGTTCCTCAAGTTTAATTTTCACACTGGGGACAAATGTTCATATATGCCCCAGCACATATCCCCGAATGCTATGGTAGAATTTATATCAATAAGCATATTATCTAACAAAAACATGTCAGTGGGGTTCTTTGCTTTGTGAGGAATGCGTGAACTGATAGGTTTGTAGTACAAAGCCTCAGTACTTTAACAGTTAAAAATTCTTTTCAGACAATTGAGGGAAGGTGAAATATTTTCAAAACCTGAGGCTACGAGATATACATATGCCATCTTGATTAAACATATGGAATGCATACTCAAAGAAAAGCCAACTGGAGTCCTAGTTGAGTAATCAAAACACCCAAGCTGAGAGGGGTTAACATGCAAGGATCAGCTCTGAACTTTGAAGTTTTCTGGTCTTCATTTTTCCTAATTAAGACAAGATTTAATAACCAAACCACTGTACAAACTATGTACTTAAACTCTAGGTTTGTTTCTAATTTTGTTGGGAATTCTTAGTAGATTCCAAAGAATCAGTAACCCCTGGGAAATTCACCCAGTAAGGTGGATTGATTTTTTTTTTCCTTTAGGTACAAGGGCTGAATGTTCACTTCTCATCTTTTCTTCTTTGCCATTGCCTCTTATATATAGCTATATAACACTAAGACAAAAGCAGACAGCTAAAGATGCATAATTAATATCTTTGTAATACTAAAGGAGCTTCACCAAACAACTTGTGGAAAGCTGTGTATTAAGTGCAGAAAAATGTTCTCCAAATAAAAATATGTAAATACTTGCACATCTTAATTTCAGATAAGGTAACAGCACTGATTTTGTTGTAGAAATATTGCTTCCTGATAAATCTATTTAGATTCTGCTGCTCTTTGTTTATTAATGGATGGTTCCTTTTCTTCTCTCCCACTCAGAATAAGGTGTTACCGTACAGGGAATCTTGTACTGCACGATTAAACTCTGTATCAGATGTCAGCAACTACACATTTTTCTCTTTCTCCTTATATGGTCATTTTATATCACCATATAGGTAACAAACTTTCATATTATTTACAGAGAAGAATCTGCTTGAAAAATGCTGATTAAAAGTTTCTGCAGATATTTAGTACGTTTCTTACATAAACCTGATAAATTTAATCAGCTGATTGAGTTAAAATGAGTTATCTATTTATGCAATATACTAAGTCCACAATAAGAAAGATTTTAATACAATTCAAAAGCAGCAAATGGAGTGATTGCTGAAGCTCAGAAGTACACATTAAAAAGTTGGAGAGAAGTCTAGTAATTTTTAAGGTGTTTACCATTCAGCAGGAAATCACCTATAAGGTAAAACTGTAAACTGCTTTGAATTCTATTTTGCTGAATTGTAGCCTATTTCAGAAACTGAAAATTAAGATCTATACAAATGTATCTATCAACTATGCATAAACAAACAAGACAGTCCTGCAAAAACCTCTCTACTGTCCATGATGACACCAATAACTAAACCAATTGGTGCCATGATGGCACCAGTAACTAAATCTCCTTATTAGTTTTCCACCTTTAAGTTTACCGGAAATTCTTTGAACTCACCTTATTCATGTGGATCTGCTGCTGGTACTGTTTCTGCTTCTCCAAAAATTGTTGATGCTGCTGCTGGATGACCAGCTGGGCCAAAGTACTCTGAGGAAGAGGAGCTGACTGGGTTCGATTCAGTGGCCTGTGACGAGGCAGCTTGTGGGCAGCTCTTATGCCAGGTGAGACTCTCTCCTTTGCAGCTAAAGGAGACTGTGGATGAAGAGGAACCGCTCCTGCAAAACAGGGACATTTCACTGCCCTGTGAAAAACAACAAACTAATAGTTCTAATAGGAGAGAAACCTTTCAGTGAGAACAGGGGTGCATATTGTAGAACACTGCATCTGCATTGATGCAGTGGGATGTGTACCACGTGCCTTGCCATGCTGGGAAGTTCAGCTGCTGCAAAAGAATGTGATGAAGTAATCATTTTCTCTTTTCTGTAATCACTGAATGCTTTCAGGCTAACAGACTGGAACAGAATCACTAAAAGGGGAAACAAAGATACTGTCCTTTTTTCTTCCACCCTTTCACTTTTCCCAACAGTTAGGATGTATGGAATCCATATTACTGCACTGAGTTTAAACTGAACACAAATTTCATTAAGGACATCTTAAATTAGTATTGTTGCAGTTTTGATCATTACCAGTCACAAGAAGTTTTTGCTGTCTCATTTGTTCTTTCAGTAACAGATGCTGCAACAGAGCTTGATGGCTGCTATTTGGCTTTCCCTCCAAAGCAATGTGAGGATGAGTTGATGACGGAGGAATGTTTCCTCCATACTGTCCAGCCAAGGCCACTCCTTGTCTGAGTGATGGGGTTTCCCCCTTCTGCTTTTCTTTGAATGATGATGAAGCCTGTGAAAGAGAAACAGCATGGGTAACTGCTTTTCAGAGGTGTGGCCATCTATATATGTGCTTGATTAGATGGTCTCATGTTGTACTTTATAAACACATACAGAAGAAAAGGTTAACATCGCTATCTTACATTTTGACCGTGAGATGAAAAGGAAGGAAGAACATGCCAGTTAAATGTAACACTGTGAGAAACTGAGCAATGAACCAATGAAAAATAATCAGTAATAAAAGCCAAAGCATAAGGAACTACTAGTTAGAACATTATTAATGAAAGGACAGGGCCTATCCTTAAAATTCCTGAAGAACTTCCCACAGCCTCCTGCCTAGGAAACTAGAGGATCAGAGGAAACAGTTTGCATGGGGTTTGGAATAGGCAAGGCTTGGTTTTTCACATAACTTTCCATCACACAGCAGGCCAATCAGCAAAACAAAATAGTTACCTGTAGTAGTGGGAAGCTATTACTTTTCCTGGAGCACTCCCTGACTCCCTGAAGGACAGCACAAATGTAAGTTTTACCCTTTGCAAAGTAAACTTGTACGGTTAAACTCTCATCTACAGAATCATCAAGAACTGTTGTATGTGTGTGGCATTTTAAAGTGCCTTATAAATTGCACAGTTATTGATTTAAAGCTTTAGGAAGTTTTGGACCTTCAGCATTGCAAATGTACTTTATATTTCTTTGTTCTTTGTCTTAAGAAAAAAAAATCTTGAAATGGCAGTTCAAGCAGAATAACAATTTTTACAGCAAGAATAATAACCTAAGAGAAATATGTGCATTGAGGCTTTCAGATAATCACTTATGATATGTCACGGTAAAAACAGTATCTGATAATCTGAATTCCATAAATTCTAAACCAAGGTTTTCACCAATATTTTTTTTGGTGTATGCTTACTTCACACTGCTATCATCTTTTGAAAAACAAACACCAAAGTAAACTTTACATTCAATTTGCAACTGCTTATTCTAGTAACAGAAATAAACATTACTTGCATAAATCAACCCCTTTGTTTTTTCTAATGCCAAAAGTAATATTTGGTGCTAGTTGGCCACATCAAAAGCTTTTAAGATTTGAGTAAGCAAATGAAACATATTTTCATTTCTATTTTAATATTGTAAATTTACTTTGAAGCTAGTTGAAGCTAGTTATATTTTTTGTGAAATACCTAAGAATGGTAATGATATCCTCTGAAAAAGTAAGCACTACTTTTCATGATGTTCAGTTTTTCCATCCCTTAGAAACAATTTGCTAACACTTCTAGAGAACTGATTTAAGGCTTACCCAATTTTCTTTACAAAGTTCTGTATCTGATGTTAAAATGTTAGATTGCAACAATATATTACTGCTAAAAACAGTAAAAGTATTGAAAAAGCCATAAAATAACATGGAACTTTGACTTGAAAGTACATTTAGCATTGGATTTAAGTAGCATTACTACAAACCATAGTGGTTTGTATAGATTTAATTTTTTTTACCTCCATGGAAACCTGTGCTTACAATCCCTAGTTATTTTGTAGAAGTTACCAATTCCCACACTGTTATATAGAAGCACCATATATCAGTATTTTTACTTTTTTTTTTTTTTTGCTGGAAAGCAGGTAAGTTTTGACCAGTTGCAAAATTTTCAGGTATTTTACTGAGCTGCAGGAATACTACATTCTTTCCCTACAATACTCCAGTTTAGTTTAGGTCACTACTGGAATCTAATAAAGTTATAGATGCTGCAATTTATCAGGTAGAAAAGATCATGGGTTCTTCAGTCATGGGGCAACTTTTATGGCACCAGGCCTGCTAGAGTCAGATGGGCTCCATCTATCTAACAAGGGCAAAAGGTTTCTAGCCCATGAGTTGGCAGGGCTGACTGAGAGGGCTTTAAATTAGGTTTGAAGGGGGAAGAGGGTGCCACTGGGCTCTCCAGAGATGAGCCCAAGGGTAGTAAGCCAGAGTCAGGGGTTAAGGCAGTAGCCCAGCTGAAGTACATGTACACTAATGGATGCAGCAATGGTAACACATGAAGAGCTGGAAACCATGGTACAGCAGGACAGTTATGATGCAGTTGCCATCAGGGGAACATGGTGGGATGACTGGTATGACTGGAGTGTGCAATGGATGGCTACAAGCTCTTCAGAAGGGCAGGTGAGGGAGAAGAGATGGAGGGGTGGCTCTGTATGTTAGGGAGGCTCTGGATGCCATGAACTTGACATTGATGACAATAAAGTCGAGTGCCTGTGGGTAAGAGAATCGGGGAAGGCCAACAAGACTGACATACTGGGGGGAGTCTGTTACAGACCGCACAACCAGGATGAAGAGGTGGATGAATTCTTCTATAAGCAGCTGGACAGTGTTTCAAGACTGTCAGCCCTTGGTCTTGTAGGAGACTTTAATCTGTCAGATATCTGCTGGGAGCTCAACACAGCAGAGAAGAGGCAGCTTAGGAGGTTCTTAAGAGTGTATGGAGGAGAGCTTCCTGTCACAGCTGATGAGTGAGCCTAACAAGGGTGAGCCTCTGCTAGACCTGCTGTTTACAAATAGAGAAGGCCTGGTGGGAGATGTGGTGGTCGGAGGCTGTCTGGGGCACCGTGACCATAATATAATAGAGTTCTCCATATTCGGTGAAACAAGGAGGGGAATAAACAAAACTTCCACACTGGACTTCCAGAGTGTGGACTTCAGCTTATTCAAGAGACTGATTTGGAGAGTACCTTGGGAAACAGTCCTGAGAAACAAAGGGGTCCAGGAAGGATGGATGTTCTTCAAGAAAAAAATCATGAAGGTACAGGAGCAGACTGTTCCTGTGTGCCGAAAGATGAGCTGATGAGGAAGACAACCATCCTGGACGGGCAAGGAAGGAACTAAGGGAAAAAAGAGGGTGTATCATCCTTGGAAAGAGGGTAAGGTAACTCAGGAAATGTTTAAGGATGTTACTAGATCATGTAGGAAACAAATTATAGAGACAAAAGCCCAATTAGAACTTAATCTGGCCACATCTGTGAAGGATAATAAAAAATATTTTTATAAATACATT
>VZRZ01006015.1:37172-118044 GCA_013398175.1 Climacteris rufus | reverse complement strand
TTTTTCCCGACTTCATTCCAAAAAGGAATTTGTAGCACCTGATCTGTGTCGNTAATAATTTTTTCCCGACTTCATTCCAAAATGGAATGCGAGAGAACCCAGCGAAAAAAGTTTTTTTAAAACTTTTTCAGAAAAGTAAAAACCACCCCCTTTTAGGAAATTCGCAACTTGGAGAAACATCTCCTTCCAGCTGCCGCTTTGAGGTTTTAGAACCCATTACGAAAACCAGGGAAACAAACAACTTGGGAATTAGCAAGCAGCTGAGTGCTCGAACCCTCCCTGGTGGCAAAAGGTAGAACAAAAGAAAAAACCCTGACTGCTAAAGCCAGAAAACACCAGTACACCAAAAAGCAGCAATACTTACACCAAAAAGCAACACCAGGATGCAGCAGGGAAAAGAAAAATCCACAGGAGAGGGGACCGCCGATTGGCGGATGAATCCTGCCGCCGCTGACTCCACACCGCTGACGCCGGGGGGATCGGGATCCAGTCTCCTCCCGGAACGCCAGGTCCTCTTCCTGGACCGCGTTCTACGGGGGATGAGGTGCGCCTGTGGGACTCCTTAGCAACAGTCCTACAGAGACTGAATTGCTCGGCCCCACCTCCAGGCGCCACCTGTGGCATCACGTCTCACTCAGCCCTGCCTTGGGATAGCTCGATGGAACCTCGGGGCTGGGAGCGCCGCTTATTCAGAGGGTTGGAGCGATCCGATCGCAGCCAGGATCGAGCCCTCGCACAGGAACCAGTGGCCCAGAATGTGGGCTCGCCAGAACCTCTCACACAGCAAGCAGGTATCTCAATGGCGCTGCCCCAGGCTAGGCAGCCTGCCCTCAGTAGGTGCAAATAGTAGCTTGCTGAGCGCACGGCGATCCGGAGCACGAAGAAAAGGAGAAGGAGATTTCTGGCAGGGGTGTAGATGGTTTATTACAGTCCAAGAGAGACCAGAAATCCTCCGAATCATGCACCAAACACGAACTTTTAAGGCACAAGAAACAGGGTGTGGAAAACACTAACATCCAATAACGTGGGGCTTACAGGGTGGGACACAGTAATAACAACCAATTATTAAAGATTACCTAATAACTGACCAATGAACTGTCGAACTGCAAAGAAGTCTCTGGAAAGGGAGGCTGGGCTTGTGCTTCTCTCCACCCCAGGGGATGTCTAAGGGGTGTCCTGAGCATCCTCGGATCCCGTGTCACTCAACCACTGTATAGCCAGTGCCTGAGCAACAGGCAGGGTCCGAGCCCCCCTGAGGGAAGGCACCACCACAAATCACATTTTATCACATTCTATCACATTCTACCTCTCCTTATCACAAAATTTAAAATCCTATCTCATTAATTCTACAAAGCAACTTGTGTAGAAAGGTAGTTGTCTCCCAGATTGACTTCAAACACATCAACATCTGAGGTGCATAGCTGAAGGAGAACAGTATACTTTTGTCATTTCAAACTCAGAAAAATTCCAAAACTGTTAACAACTACAAGTAGTATTAAATGATTAGTGCTGGCTTGTGAAGTATTGGAGAAAGTTTAGGAGAGAAAAGGGCAATAAGCTGAAACTAGCACTGGGAAGTTAAAGGACTCCCAGCCCAGAACAAATTAATTTCTGGTGCCTGCAAGGAAACTCAAAATGCCATCTGTCAGCAGGACACAAACAGTGTGCTTATGTTGCAAACACACTGCTCAGGACCACTGTAGACTCAGCCATCAGGAAGAATCCCAAAGAGCCCATTTAGCCTGTTCTCCTGTTCCAAAGCAGGATTGACGCTCTTTATGTCATTCCTGGCAAATATCTATCATGTTGTGAAAATTCTTCAAACAAAAACCTATTCCAGTGCTTCAGCACCCTTACTGCGGTCCACTTTTCTTTGGAGAGAAAATGATCCTCTTTGCTGTACGCAAGGTTTTTGAAAACTTATCATGTTTCCAGGCAATCTTCTCTTTTCTTTTTCTTTTTTTTTTTTTTTGTACTTTTTAACTTAAGAGTCTGATGAACTAAAGGTTTTTTTGTAAATTAGGTTTTTGACATCTTGAGCCACTCTTGCATACTCTCTTTCTTGCATTGT
This sequence comes from Climacteris rufus, assembly GCA_013398175.1. Lineage (NCBI taxonomy): Eukaryota > Metazoa > Chordata > Aves > Passeriformes > Climacteridae > Climacteris > Climacteris rufus. The sequence continues at coordinate 115,973 of VZRZ01006015.1, read as the reverse complement.
GACCAAAGTGAGTGCCATAGTTACTGTCAACACACACAGTATAGCAGGACTTGAATAAAGAATTGTCTCCTAATGCATAATTAGGAGATCATGAAAGGAGGAGTGTAACAGCCACAAACACAAGACCAGCTAAATGGCTAGATGCTTTACAACAAACAGGCAATCTAATTCTGTACAGCAGTTAATGTAAACTAGGAAAAGAGGGTAATGCACCACATCATGTGACATAACAGGTTTGTGGGTACAGAGAACCCCTAGACCTTAGCATACCTGCCTTGAATATCTTTTATTTTAACTCCTTCTACCCTTGGAAACCTAATGTCACAGGCATTCATATTTGAGGAGAAAAGGTTTCTAAATAAGCAAACGAAGACAAAACAAAACTATAATCTGTGTATTTCTGAGCAAAGAACATTAGAAACCTTTCTAATAATAAGTTTTAGAGGTTGTTTTTTCGTTTCATCTTTCTCTTTCTTTCCTCAGCAAGAAAAGTATATTGACACAATTAAGTAATATGCTATTAATTATCAAGTGTTTACAGCTTCTTACCTACTGGAGACATTTCTGGGACACTGGCAACATAAGGCCCATCCAGAAACTTTGGCTCATTATCATTGATGTCCTGCACTTTGATGATGAACTCTGATTCAGGCTCTAGTGGTTTCTTGGTGTCAACATCCACAGCCTGAGCCCGGAGTGTGTAGAAAGGTTTTTCTTCTCGATCTAGGCTCCTTATGGCGTGAATGTCTCCCGTGGTCTCATCAATGGTAAAAACTGTGCCAGCACCATCTCCTGAAAGGGTATATTTAACAGTGCCGACTCCCTTGTCCAAGTCAGAATGAAGCTTGAGAACAAAAACAAAAGGGAAGAAAAGAACATTAATGGCTTTTCCTAGGCTGGACGACAACTATTTTTTTTTCTTTCATGTAATAAAAGGCATTAGATGAACCAATTTCCTAAGCTTTTAGCAGCTTCTAAGTGCATGGGGAAAAGGGGTGCATGGGTAACAAGTTATATAAGAGTTTTACCCCCATCTAGTACATCACAGACAGCAGTTGGGCAACTAAAACTGCAATGAAGCAGTTATAAATGGATCTGTTATGTAACGGATTTGTTATATACTGAAATTTAAGACCAAGGATAGAAAATCACCCATAGCCATATTAAACAAATGTGTGATGACATAAGAGAGTGTCAAAAGCTTTCACAGACATTTGACTTTCAGAGAAGAAGGAAAATATCTATCCATTTAGCTGGTTCTTTTTATTTCAAGAGCAAGAGTTTGATGGAATCTGAAATTCAAAGTCAAACTTGGTCTAAGAAAAGAAAATATACACCTCACAAATACAGTAAATGCTGAACAGAACTAAAACCACTGCCTTTTATGCAAATATTTGATCACTTGCTTTTGTCTTTTCTGAGATAATCACACTCTAGACTGTGAATCTAGGAGTTTCTTTCTCATTGAAAGAGTACATAACACAATCTTTTCTGCCTTAAATACCAATATACACATTTTTCAGGCTATTAGTATGACAAATTTCTATTTCTAATTAAAAAAAAAAAGAAATTCAACTTCTTAGATATTTTTGTTTTTTGATCAGTGTCTATATGACAATAACATGGCATAAATATAATTTTAAATGCAGGAATTTTTAAAATCTAAATACAGTTTGATGAACTTGTTTCTCAGATGTCTTTATCTGCTTCATGCTCATCCTTTAACTACATGTAAAAGCTTCAAATACATACTCAAGGTTACATCACTAATGCTGAAATAGTTTTCAAAATATTCACCTGCATGTCCCATCTAATGAGGACTAAAAAGATCTACTATAATGGACACTGGTTGGAATAGAGTTTTCAAGAGTGAATTCACTTAAGCAGAATTGCAAAATGATTATGGATATAGACTTTATTTACAGGATGTACTGCCCAAGGTGAAACACAATAGAGGAAACATGGAACATGAAAGAAGATTAAGTAGAAAATGAATTACTGAGAAACTAAGTGGTTTTGGTAATGGGGCAAGAAGCTAAGCTACAGAGAAAGATGTAAAGGCAATTATTAACATTTATAGCTATTGACTTGAAATTGAAAATAGGTCCTTGTGACTGTGGAAGAGGTCATGGTTTGTGGCACAGAGCGAACATGAACATAGTCTCTTCTTTGTCTACTTTTTCATCTCATCATTCTTGCTCAGTGAATACACTAAATTCTGATCATTCATCTAGCTGACCCCCACATGCGATTTTAAATTATCTCTCCAGTCCAAAGTAAAGCATTTTGCTTCTGAGGTGTTAAATATTTCCTTGCTTTCAAAATGAAAAGCTAATGCAGTCTGAGATAATTAAAGTCTATTTCTTCCTCATCATTTTAATTTAAGTGGCTCAAAACTTCCTGCTGTTTCATTATATTTTGCTCAGTAAAAATTTTCTTTCCATTGTCATACAGAGGCATACAGACACACACCAAATTAAAAAAAATACCAAAATTATGATGATAAGGCTCGAAGAAAAAAATATGAGAACTTTATAGAGGGAACCACACAATTGTTTTATTAGTATACCTGTATTAAATAAAATTTGTTTGGGTTTCATTGTGAAGTCTACCTTGATCCATTCTCCTGGAAGTAAGAATATCACAGAAGAAGAGAATGCAGTTACGAAGCAGGAAAGTGCAAACAGGGAAGCATGACAAGATTACTGTCTCTACTCCCATCTCCTGTTATCGGATTTGGGACTAAAGCTGAGATGGTTGAGTGTGTTTCTGATTGCCAGCTGTAGGTTTTACGTTCATCTAGTAACAAATCAGGCTGCGTTACATGTCTTATCTGAGCCCTTGTATTATACTAGAGAGAAAGTTATAGTGGCTTTTCCTACCTGGTGAAAAAGCAGGCAAAGCAAGGGCTTCCAAGACAAAGGAAGACTGAAATACAAGGGCAAGCCTAAGCAGAGCTTTTTTTTTCCAAATGTATTGGAGAAAAAAAAGCTTTAAAACTGGCAGGATTAGCAATTCTGCAGTTACAGATGTGTTCACTGTGCTTCACAAGCATCTCTCAGGTAGTATAACCTAGGAATCACTCCTCCCATTTAAGCAGAGCTGTCTTGCTCTGAATTAGCTGTGTTACATTGTATTTATTCACCAAATCATGCTACTCTGACGATTTTTTTATACAGGCTTTGCAGATATCATTGCTGGACAATGTGCAAATGCATGCTTATTTGCAACCCACACTGAGCTATGCAATTTGTGGGGCAATTCAATATTACAAAATGCCTAATTAATGTTAGGGAATAGCTGACTGATTTACTTTAAAATGAACTACGTTCCCCAACAATAAAGGAATGCAAAACTTAGATTCAGATGCAAGGATGAAGAGCAAGGAGCTAGCATTAGTTGTACTTACACAACACTGGGGAATAACCCTGACTTCCAATGCCTGAAATTTTCCAGAGAGCAGTTTAGACTAAAGAATAAGTGCTTTCTACTGTGTCTTGATTTATGTGATACAAGCTGTATTGCACTGGAAGAAAAGACATTTATTTTTTTTGTGCTGAAAAATATAAAGAAGATTTGTGAGAGACTATTTTTTTCTGACTGCGTCCACAGCAACTTTGGGCTCATATCCCATTTCTCCTTCTTGATTTTCTAACTCTTGGTCTACCACTATTTTAGCAAAATTGCAGGGCAAGAGAACAAGTGCTCAGATCTTACCTACTCTCCTCCCCACAATCTGTTTACATTCCAGAATCACCTGATTTTAGTGCAGCAAGGTTGTACAAGTGATTGTATTCACACAGGTTTTCTTAATTTTATGTTTTTCCTTTAAATCCTGAATATTAAAAATGCAGCAAATATTTGAAAATGTGAGGGATTAGTTTCTACCTTTGTTGAAATCTACACTGTTAATCTTAATACGTAAGTAACACAGAGTTTAGTGTTAGACCTTTGGGCAAATCTGCCCAAAGTGTAAAACTAATAATATCTTGCAGCAAACTCTGTTAGTGCAGAAAATCATGAATATTTTTCCATTATGGCAGAAATAGACATATCATTCCATAATTCTTGCTAATGTCTTCAAACATTAACACATAGGGCAAAGAAAATTACTGATTAAAAAAAAAAAAGAATAATAATATAGAGACTATTATGAAATAAATTTCATAAATCTATGCAGAAATGATGGCAGTGTTTTTGAATCATATCCAATACCAGATGCCAGACTGAGTCAGTCTACAAGTCCATGTGATCTAGCAATCTGCTTCAGCCTGTAACAAGCTGAAAGCTAGTTTGCTTCAGAAAGGATGAAAAGTTGTAACAACTCACTAGTAGTACATCTGGGAGAAATTATTCAGTCCTTCTGACAGTTATGTCTGGTTCCTAACAAGAAGCATGATTGTTTGTATTTTAGCAATAAATTAAGATCTTACTGCTTCAATAACTCAGTGTTAGCAGCTCTGTGTCACTTCAAGAATTCATACATCTACACAAATAATTTGAAAACACATGAAAGACCAGGGAATGCATGAGGTAATGTACTTCAAGCATGGGTCTATACTCCCATATAAATTGAACATTGCGGGTGTATGTGTCAGATGTATTTGTTTCTCAGTATCCTACGGTGCAGATTTTCTGCTCAGTATCTTATGCATCTGATCCTCAACTGTTCACCTTCTCTTTTCGTAAATAGTTCAGTGACTTTCAATAATACAATCATTTGGAAAGTCAAATATGTAAATTCACATACATTGGTAAAAAAATTAGAAGCAGAAAAAAATTTAAAAATTGCAACATAATCTACTCTTTAAGTGAAGCAATCACTATATCCCCACAAATCATGCAAGAACAAGGGCTATGACATCCACAAAGATTGCTGTGATCCTAATTTCACAGCAATACAGACATTGAAAAGTCGTTGTATTAGTTGACAGCTTCCCTTTCTACATTTCCCATCCACACAAATTAAAAAAAAAATAAGTAGAGAATAAAGTAAAAAAGTTTTAAATTTCAAGGAATGTGTAACAATCCTAGATTGATATATTCACCCCATGCTATACTCTGATATTCTAGGTCTTATTACACTGCCAATTTCACAGGCTGAAAAAAAAAAATCACTGTCTAATTTATTTGTTACTAGTAAATCAATTTAAATGCTATATTGAGGTGCATATCTGGACTGAAAAAAAACGGTGAATGTTCCAAGCTATTAACCATTCCTTACCTGCACAACAGCATTAGTTATCCATCCCACATCTGTATCTTTACATAATTTTTCTTTATGCAGTATATTTTAGGACCTTATTCCATTATTTCCTCTTCCTGTATCTACTCCCAGATATCACCATTTATACTATAGCCAGCAGCTCCTCCCCCTGCCTTTTCTTGTTTAAGGTGTACAATGAAAACTATTTGAGTACACAGACCATCCATTCAACTCCAGTGTGACCTAAGACTGTAAACACAGAGTGATGCCCTGAACTGAGAAAAGGAAAAAAGGCCATTTTTGCACAGTAAGCACAGATGCAAATAGACCTGTGTTGGCAGATCTCTACTGCAAAAGTCTGTGTGTTGGAACAGGGATACCCACTACAGGAGAGGAGGGTATAAATGAGCCTAGAGACTTTCTATTTGGAAGACTGCCCTCTTAAAATATAGTTATTCTACACACATTTTCTATTGGCAAGAACTCTAGGGTCCACACAGATTGCATAGTTTCTTTTAAAAACTCATAGTTATAATCTAATGTACTGCTTTTACACAAATGTATTTTTTCCTTCCCTCTAAAAATACATAAATCCTGAAAATTTTGCCAAGATAAAAGGGGGTGTGGGGGCATAAAAGACCTTAATTCAGGAAATTGAGAAATAAAAATAAGTCTAATTGTCGCTAATAAAATACAATAAAACAGTTTTTCTTTCTTTCCCTCTCCACCAAACACATATCGCTGCAGAGGACATATAGGGACAAGGCAAAATATGGTCACAATGCAGCCAGCGCAAATGTATCTTGATCCTAAAAATGTGGATTACCTAGGGCATCTTCTAAATAATACGTTAACAGGCGTTAGCCAGGCAAGACTGCAAACTAAAGCTTGTGGTGTGAGGAGTTAGGACACTACTACAAATGGGTCAGATGAACAACGATAGTCATATGGAAACAAGGAGCAACAAAAATCACAGAATCGCAGAATCATTTAGGTTGCAAAAGACCTTTAAGACGGTTGAGTCCAACTGCAAAATCATGACGTAAAATAAAGGTGAACAAAAGGAGAAACAAGCTGCTTTTTTAAAGGTCATTTGGGAAAGAAAGTTTTGTTTCCTTTCAAAGCTGAAAATTATTTGTAATAGAAAGAGGTGTCTTTGTACTAGCTTTGTACAGGGCTTTTATAAAAGACTCCCTGTCTGTGAACAGGCTTTCTTAGTGCTATGAGAATTTCAAACAATAATTAAAAATGTCAATTAAAGGATGTGTGTGTGTGTGTGTGTGTGTGTGTGTTTGTATACATGGATAAACAAAATTTTAAAAGTATTATTTGCATTGCTAAACTGTGTATATCTTATTGTCATGATTAATTTTCTTGGGGGTGTATTTATGTGTCCTCTTTTTTTATGTTTAATAAAATATCTACTTCCAAGGATTGGCATTTTTCTGTCTACTTTTTGTAAAAATAGTAATAGACAACTTGGTTCTGCACTTTGAAGTACCTTTCTGTCCAAATTGGATGAGAATACAATTTTTTCAAGAGGAAGTAAGTAACAAGATCTTCTAATTTTTTTCTAATAATTCTTATTTGTGAAAAAAAGCTGAGCTTTATTTACATTAAAACACTGATTATTCAATTAAATAAAACACTATCTCCTTCTGTCTAGTCTAAGCATACTAAGTCAGACCAGACTTTTCCAATAATGAGTGGCTGTCAGGTAGCAAGACGATGGCAAATAAGTAATTAGAAATTAATAAAAACAGTACCTGACCTGGTGAGTTCAGATGAATCTTCATCCCTATCAACATCATGCACTGGAAGGGTTAGGGAGTGTTATTTTTCTAATTCTGCTCTACATGAATATTTTTGTTGTATTATGTGGAATTTAAAAATAACCTTTGTAAAATCACAGTGAAAAAAACCCCAAAGGTCCTTTCACAGAATGCCATAGACATAAAAACCATTGTCCAATGAAAAAAGTTATGCACTAGTAAAATGTGAAAGAATAAAAATTTATCAACATCTTAATATAATTTAATCATACAAGTAATTATATATGTAAGTTAAAAGTTGCATACATTTCTGATGATTATTTCTGGATCACCATTTCATCTGGAGTTGACATATATAGAAACACTGTGTTCTAGCTGTGTTGGTTTTGCAGGGGCCCATTTTTTTGGAAGTGGGGGGACCACAAAGATGGCTGTGAAAAGCTGCTCAAAGCTTCCACCATGTCCTGCAGAGCCAATCCCTGATGGCACATGCTGCTGGCCATGGCTGAGTCAGAAATGGAGGTAATGCTTCTGTGATAATGTATTTAAGAAGAAATCAGAACAAGGTTTGGTGTGCAGTTTTAATTCCAGCCAGAGACAAGGAGGAAGTGAGAATATGTTCAGAGAAGAAACAACAATGGTGTTGTAGTGCCTCTGGGCGTGGCATGCAGCCAGGACCGTTGGGTCCTTTCCCCCCCGCGTGGTGCCAGCTCCTTTCTCCGCCCCCGCGTGGCAGGTGGGATGGTGCAACCCCGGCTCGGCGGGGGCCATCCCGGCCCAGGGTGGCAGGGGCTGTCCCCGTCCAGGGGAACAGCTCATTGGTTCCCATGCCGGGTGCAGACAGCCGACTGATTGGCCGACGCCCCTGTTAATCATTGTGGTCCTCCACAGTGATTGAGTCTCCCGGCTGCCCTCCCCTTGCCCCCTGTTTTATAACACGCCCCGGTTGCACTTTTCAGCCCTCTTCTCCGCAGCATATTCCAGGAATAAAACCTACTGGCGATAAGCGGAAAGAACCCTTTCTCATTCTCTTTATTTCCCTGCATAGATTAAACCGCTGTGTGTGAGGTCAGCCAAGATTCTGCGGGAGTTCTGATGCTCGGCTCGGCTCTGATTGGAGACTAGATAAGGCCTGAGTCGCGTTATTTAGGCAAACGGGACTGACGCAAAAGACTCCGAGTTACTCGAAATGTCTACCCGCGGTACAATGGAGACACCAAGGTCAGTGAAGAAGAAGGAGGGAGAGGAGGTTCTCCAGTTGCCTGAACCAACACGTCCCTGCAGCCTGTGGTGAGTACCATGGGGAAGCGGATCAGCCCCCCTGCACCCCATGGAGGTCCATGGGGATGCAGATATCCACCCACAGACTGTGGGGAGGTTCCCGTGACGGAGTGGGTGGATGCCCAGAGAGGGTATGGAGTCAGGTGGGAGTTGTCATGGATAAAGAGGCCTTGCTTCCGGGCTGGAACAGCCTGTCCTTGGAGGATTGCACCCCGTGGCAGAGGCCCCACATCACAGCAGTTTTGGGAGCACTGATGCTCGTGAGATTGGACCCATGCTGTGGAAGTTCATGGAGAACTGTCCCCTTGGGAAAAGGGTACCCCACGGTGTTTACACGGAACTGATCTCTCTCCCTGAGCAGTGGAAGAAAATCCTGGGTGATGAACTGACCAAAACCCCATCCCTGTCCTCCCGTGCTGTCAGTGGGAAGGAGGGAGGGGCTGGGGGAAAAAAGGTGTTTTAAAGGCTTATTTCACTTTTCATTATCCTCCTCTGATTTTGTTAGCAATAATGCCACTTAATATCTTCAAGTCGAGCCTGTTTTGCCCTTGATGGTAACTGATGACTGTTTTCTCCCGGTCCTTATCTCAACTCCATGAACTCTTCATTAAATTTTCTCTCATCTGTCCAACTGCAGAGCAGGGGAGGATGGGTGAGTGGCTGTTCATGGGTGCCTGGAGTCTGGCCAGCCTCAAACCACGACACCAGCCCTCCCTCAAACCTTAATGCAAGAATCAATGTTATAAGTAATTTTTAAAATTAAATTATTTTTACTGATCTCATATAACTCCATGTTGCAATGTGCTTTGTGTACATATGTTGATAGGTTTAAGTCCACAGTTATGCTGACTGTCATTTGAGATAAATTTTCTGAAGAATGGTAACAGCTGATGGGACCAGCAATCTGTTGAGGTCTTTAGGTATTACCAGAGTAAAGTAACAACACAATCACAGGTTCCAACAACAAATTCCAGTATTGGCCATTAGACAGTAATAGGAGACAAAATTTACGGAAATTTATTAACTTCTAATTTCTTTTTTATCCAATGCAATTTTGTATATCCTGCTGAAGTAATATGAGCTACAATGGAGCATGCAGCTGCTGATGACAGCTCAGTGGAAAATTATTTTACCATCTCGTTAAATTTTTATAATTTTAAAGTTTTTAAAAGTATTTAAGAGGAACAGAGCAAGGAATTTAATCTGAAACCCTGAGAATCCAAAATCCTTAATGCATCAGTTGGGAACAGTGAGCTTGTGCCATGTATTCTCACACGTAGATGTGGCCTTTTTTTTTCACTACTGTACACTTGAAATCTGTGGTAAACTATCTGCCTGTTGAAGACATCACCTGTTACTAATGAATGCTTTCAAGTTGGCACCAGTAGAGCTGGTTTGATTTACACCTGTGAAAGCACTGGTGTTCCCTCTGTGCCTCGCTGGAGTCCCCATGGCTAACACAGAGCATAATGTTGATGCCCAAAACTGAGAAGTGAGGGAAGGGAATTTGCCATGAACAAGGCTCTGGGGAAAAAACCATCCCAGCTTTAGGCAGGAGATAGTTGTATACCTTTTCAAGACAATACTTATTTATTGATTCTGAAAACTGAATAAAGAAAATACAATATTACAAAAAATTTCTAACTTTTGCTATTTAATTGTGCAAGATTTGCAAAATGTTTAATGGCGTTCCTGCAATCAATTAAAATGATAAGTATGAAGGGGTGGGGATATTTTGGGGGAGTATAGGTGATTGCAGTATTACCCTTTTGAAAGAGGAATCACTGTAAGAATATCAAACCAACCTGCATGTCTCTAGATAACACATACTGACTGTTATACATTATTTTGCACTATGTTTCCTGCTGTATCTCTTCTACAAAATATATAAAAGATCATTGCATGAAAAGATGAATTAAGCTGTGTGAATAAATACAATAAAAATATACATTAGAGACTTAAGAAGTCTTTACACGAAATTCGTTACATCTAACTCAAATTTCTAAGACACCTATTAGAGGACAGAATATAATTTCTAATTAATATCTACTTATATTTATGAATAGTCTCTCTGAAAATCACCAGATAACCACTGTTCAAAAAGCTGGGAACAAGCAGGAACTTTATATTACAAAGTGTCACTGAAATTAAGCTGTTGGCAACGTTAGAAATTTTCAGTCTGGAATGAGGCGTTTATGCTTGTGAAGTGAAATGACAAAATCAGTTTTCTTTCAAGGGTGTGTGAATCTTTTGTAGAATTATGCTCTACACATGTTTTAAGTTACAAAGTATAAAACCATAGTTAGTTACTTGAACTTTACACAGAAAATACCATTATAAGCAGGTAATGCTTGATGCCTCATCTCACCTAAAAATTAGGACATTATGAACTTGGGTTTTTTTTGAGATCTAGTTTACCATGAAAGTTATAGTTACAGCCAGTCAGAAGTTATAGCTACAGTCAGCTGCATGACCTTTTTTCTCAGAGGAATTGCCCTACTAATGCCAGTGGGAATACCTTTGCGGTAGGCTGTAGGATTAGCTATGATTGTGTCATACGGAAGAAAGTGTGGGGTATACCATTCAGTTTCTGAAGTGACAGACAAAAAGACAGCTGCCTGCTGACAACTGTCATGCTGCTGGAAGAGATCTTGGCTCTGAGCAGCTTCCCACTCCTTCTTTTACTGGTATTCACTTATCCACCCTAAACATCTGGAGCTAATTGAATTCCCTTGAAATTCTTTACATCATACTGTACCATCTAGTTAGAGGAATTGAATAGCTGGGTTTTCTAAGGCTGGCTCTTTTGAAATTCATTATGGAAAACTCGAATTTCCTGCTAGAGTTGCTCTTTTGAGGAGGCAACAACCTGTATGAGGGACAGTAGCTGAGAGGCAGCATATGTTTCCACACCACAGCAGCAACTAGGAGAAGAAATACATCTCCAGCTATGCAATCATAAACATCTAAAGGCATAGTAGTCATGAAGTAGTTATCTCCAACTGTTCATCAGTCTTAACCCAGAAAACCCTAGTTAGGTGCTAGATGACCTCCGCAGTCACAGAAATGGTGCATATGACCACAAAAATTGAATCCCAAGCCTGACTATGACTCTCAGACTCAGCTGTGCAAAATATTCAGAGAGCTTCTCTGTAAAGCCAAGGGCTCGGTATAGTTGCTAGCAGTGTACCCTAATTAAGACTCCCTAAACTAAACTAAACTTCAGGAAGTCACAATTCTATGACATGCAGAGGCATGAAAGGACACAGATTAATATACAGACTCCCATTGCATTACCTGTTAGTCTAAATATGATGAAATTTTTCTGTGTCAAAGAAAGTAATAATAATAACAACAATATCACTGAGAAATACACAGCTTTTAAGTACTTCAAACAGGCCCTCTGTTATAAGCCAAAAGTGGCGAGTTCTTGTATTAGAACATAAAAAGAAAGATGACAACTGCAGCAAATGCATCCCTGGAAATACATGCTGAATGAATATCAGTTTAAATCCATTGTATTTGAAGGTCAAAGATTATAAACCAGTTATAAAAGCTTGTGCTTAATTTTATATTGTTTGGAATTTATTTAGCAAATATATCTTCTGCTATTTTTTTATTTAAATCAGTCTGCTCTTCAACTCCAGCTTGAACTTGGAAGGGTTTAGAGTACAGGCTTACCAAATTCTCTTAGTGCTGATGAAGCTTTCTTCATGTTTATCTTTCCCTTTATATATTTTTCTGTTTTTCTCAAATATTTTTCTTTACTACTGCATAGCAAATGAATATAAAAACTCCCTTCCTCATGTATTTTAATGTAATGTTAACTTAAATACAAAAAACTTGTTCCATAAATTACACTTGCTGTATATTTCTGTCAGTTAAGGTGTCTCTTTCTGTTTGATAATGATACACCAGAACAGGTAGGGAATGACAGAGTAGAAAGATTTTGCCGGAACCTGTCTATCACTGTGACAAGGCATACTATCATAAATTGTTTGACCAGTTCTCTTTTCTAAACAGGAAAAAAAAAAAAACTTAGTTATATCATAGAGGTGAAAAATACTGATTTTAACACATATATTAGAGGGGTAATTTTAAGACTTTTACAGGCACAGAATTTTATGAGTGAAACATAGCATCTTTTGAAGTTTTAATCTATTTTTCTTGAGTTAGCCAAAAACCTCAGGCAAACATGTACACTACAAGATAAAAAAATTACAAAGTAATCCAGCAGTCATGAACAAATAATGTTTAACATGTGAGTGATATATGAATAGAAGGTACAGCAAAGAAACTGAAAGGCTTCTTCTGTGTCCTATGCACAAATCTGTGTCCGAGAAAGCACAATCACATGAATAATGTTCCAGCTCAAGATTTCCTCAGAATCATATTTTTAAAGGCTGTATTATCACACAGCAGTGTTTATTTTCCTCAGATTCCAGAAGCAGCATGGGAAAGAGTTGTGTTGTATGTATTTCTTTCATTTTGCTGAAGTAGTACAGATAAGTGACACGCTGTGTGGTTTGAAATTTTTGTTAGCTTCACTCATAGAATTTTATATATATTTTTAAGGGTTTTGCAAAAGTAAGAAAAATTCTATTTCAGTAGGGCCCTTTAACTAATCAACCACTGCATGCAAGAAAAACAGGTTCTTAAGACACGGGCAAAGCATCAGATAGAGTTGGTTCTGCTGGCTTGGACAGCTTAAAACAAGCAGCATTTACTTGCCACTCTTCAGAACTGAATCAAATCTCAAGTATCCTGTATACATTCTAAGTTATGGATACATTGATATTTCCCATATCATTAAGTTGCACTGCATAAGAATATCAGTGTGGCTTCTTTTTAATAAAAATATCACACCTATGTACTAACAAGCAAAAGGAAAATATCTTCCACAGTTCAAGGCTAAATCCTTTCTGCTCAAATGGAGCAGTTTAATTATAAATCTGAATGTGATTGTCTCTGCTGGATTTTGCCAATTCAATTTTAAAAAGACATGTAGTTATATGCTAACTACAGCATTCACTTGGAAGATTTACTCATGTTTTTAATGAATAAAGAAAAATGTTCCTAAGAATCAGTGGAGAGTACAACACAATAGATAAAGAAATTTAAAAGCTTTATAATTTGGAACAGAAATTACTGTATGGATGCTGTAAGATCTCTGTTTTTAATAACTGTGGCTGTACTTCCATTTTATACTGATGCGATGAAAGAACAGCCACCTCTGCCGCTATTATTGGGGGTGGAAAAGGAAGAGAAGAGCATAGAGTCATTTTACCCCAGAGACAAGAGGGTGGGAAGGTTATTCCTACAGAGAATTTGGGAGAAGGAAGAAGCAGGCAGTGAGGAAGAAAAGTTGTGTCTGGGTGAGTTAATACTCCATCCTTTTTTTCTGACAGAACTGTTTAATAAAATAACAGAGATGTTAATTTGTTCATAATCCTCCTGCATATGGTTCTTCTAGAAATCTTGGGGAAATTAATTCATAAGCGCAAAATCACTCCAGGTTCCAGGAAGTGTAACTGTGTCCATAAAGCCTAAATCTTGGACTTGGGAAAGTCAATGGCAAAATTCCCATTGTCTTCAATTTTATTCAATAATAATTAAGACCTTGCAAGTACTAGCAGAGTACTCTCGTGCAGAGTATTAGCATGGTTCTCTCCTGCAGACTGAGAGTAAACATTTTCTTTTGTTTAAGTTACACATTTAGGGAAATTTTCTTCTTTCACATTTAAGTTTTACCAAACTAAACATCTCAAAATGGAAACAACAGAAGTCTTTTCTTATGTGGAAATCATTCACCATCTCTCTCTCCATCCACTCACCACCCTTTGATTTTCCAGAATCTCAAATAATAATATTTGATTGCTTTGAAAATCAGAGATATGATAAACTTGATCCAAAAAATGCTTTTTGCAACTTTAAAAATAAACTTTCTGTGAAACAGAAATTACTATTAAATCCTTCCACTGATGCAGGAGTTAGTTGTGATGTGGCAGGGGTTTTATTCATTCAGAAATGTTTGCAGAAGTCCGGCTTATTTCACTGACAAATGTTGTAGCAGTTGATAGCTAAATTCACCTGCATTTGCAGCAGCTATTAATTATGATCAAGGAAGTCACATTCACAAAGGGAACCCATTTTAGCAATTTTCCTAAAAAATATTCCTTTGGTGTGATAAATGACACACATGCCCTGCGGCGTCGCGACTCGCTCAGCCCTGCCTTGGGATAGCTCAATCGAACCTTGGGGCTGGGAGTGCTGCTTATTCAGAGGGTTTGAGCGATCCGATCTCAGCCAGGATCGAGCCCTCGCACAGGAACCAGTGGCCCGGAATGTGGGCTCGCCAGAACCTCTCACACAGCAAGCAGGTATCCCAATGGCGCTGCCCCAGGCTAGGCAGCCTGCCCTCAGTAGGTGCAGATAGTAGCTCGCTGAGCGCATGGCGATCCGGAGCACGAAGAAAAGGAGAGGGAAATTTCTGGCAGGGGTGCAGATCGTTTATTACAGTCCAAGGGAGACCAGAAATCCTCCAAATCACGCACCAAACATGAACTTTTAAGGCACAAGAAACAGGGCATGGAAAACACTAACCTCCAATAACGCGGGGCTTACAGGGTGGGACACAGCAATAACAACCAATTATTAAAGATTACCTAATAACTGACCAATGAACTGTCGAACTGCGAAGAAGTCTCTGGAAAGGGAGGCTGGGTTTGTGCTTCTCTCCACCCCAGGGGATGTCTAAGGGGTGTTTTTAGACCTCCAACTCCTCTTCCTGAGCATCCTCAGATCCCGTGTCACTCAACCCCTGTATAGCCAATGCCTGAGCAACAGGCGGGGCCCGAGCCCCCCTGAGGGAAGGCACCACCACAATGCCCCTTTTGAATATAAGAGCAAACTTATCTATTTAATAATAATAGATTAATTGGTTGTAGACCTTCTGAGCATCAATCATCATCTTTTCTTACTTAGCTGTCTGCCTTCCAAGTTTTCACAGATTTTATCATCTTATGACACTTGGTCCAAACGTAGAAATGAGGAATGAGAAAAGTGTTTGTGCCTCTTCAAAAAAACTATGTAAATATTTTTACTCACTGAATAATATAAAATCTCCACAGTGAATAAGGCATTTTATGAAAACACAAAATCTAGTGATGTTAATTTTGATTATACCTGAAAGATATATGTATAGAAACTACATATTTGTTAATGAGAATGCAGAGCACTGCTACCTATTTAGAATTAGATCAGATCAAATGAAATAGCATCTGTTTATTAATGAAGCTGTCATTCTAGCAATATTTGCATCATAAATTGAACTAAATTTAACAATAAGGGAGAATGTAGTCTAATTTATGTAGGAAGAGAAATCTATCACTGCATCCAATTCAACCAGGAAGGTAAAAAATAAACAGAGTGCTTTTGCTTAAACCAAATCAAAGAATGAACAGGTAATTACACTTATTTACCATGAATCTGCTAAAAATGAGTAAGCCGGAAAACAGTAGTTATTTCTGTTGCTCATATTCTTTTTTTAGGGGAAAATACTCTACATATACAAATTACAGTATCTCTTGAAAGCTAGCATTTCTAATCCTATTAACAAACTGGTTATTAAAATATCTCTTTTCAGTGCAAAGTTATTTATTAGAAAATCTCATTTCTTTCAAGGCTTTGTGATGATGATTGATCTTCTGCAGTATTGATCTAATGAATCAGAATAGATTCAATGTGAAAATTGCCTTATGAGCATATTGTCTTGTAAGTAGTGCTTACAGTAATTGAAGACTAATGCACTCAAGCATTGAGGTAAGGTATTTTCCTATCTCATTCAGGAGGCAAGGTCTAACTACTTAATTATGATCACAGTGTGTGACTAACTATATGTACATAGCAGGTACAGCCTCTAAAAAGACAGTCTCCAAGCCATCCATGGAAAATCATCCAAGTATGTATGCTGTAGCACTGAACTTTATTTATGTGTAGGGAATAACATGTAACTGCCAAAGCCCATATCCACAGCAGGGCACATGGCTATTTATAACAGCCATGTGCCCCATAGAGCTTGTTCTATTAAAGGAACAAAGTCTTTCAGTAATTGACTCTTATTTGACTCAATAAGAAGAGAAAAGGTCTTTATGCACAGAGCCTTCCACCTTCCCACCCTCACCTTCCACACCTGCACAAGGAAATAGCCACCCTTGTTGGGCTATTGAGAGATCCAATTCAGACCTACATCCTTTACTGTAAAACTAAGTCTTTTGAAAGGCTGGCTTAGAAGAATGAAAAGAATATGGCATTCACTTGTGGTGCGACGTTTTAAGCTTTCAGAACAGATTAATCTCTTGTTGGCATCCAGCTGGCCTTGTTTTGAGTGCTGCAAAATATTATTTGAAAAATCATATAGCACAGACAGAAATAAAAAATTAAGCAAGACCAAGCTTTTGATTTACTATATGTATGCCTCAAATGTACATATTTTTCATCTTAATTATACATTTACTGGAAACATGAATTGGTGTTGTGTGATGCCAAACACCTGTCACAAAGAAGTAAAATCACGAATAAACTATGTCCCAGCACACTTACAGCCTTAATGTTTGCTGTAAGGATAATGTTTGCTGTAAGAATTTGACTGAATACTAAACTTTCTATAAAAAATCTTTGAAAATTGATAAAATTGGCAAGACACCCAAATAAAGATTTTGAAATTGATAAATACATCAAGATTTTTTGCCAGTTTGTTCCTTAACTTAATGACCTAATTAGACTGGGCTTAACTTGATTAACAAGCCATTACAATACTAATCTCCCATAAGATTGAAATAATCTTAAAATTACTTTGTTTTAAACAATACTTCTGAGTAGTGGTGTTTCCATTACTGGAACATCTGGTACCTGGAGCAATAACAATATATTTTCTTCTTATTTTGATATACCAGCTGCAGCTAGTTGAAATGTAGCATTTCTGCTTCCTGAAGTATCTCCTTTATCAACTGGGTTAATATTGTGGACCCCTGGAAGCAATTTTGGAGTTTGTGTGACTCCTTTGTTATCAGCATCATGAAACTTATGTCAAATATGAAATTCCTCAGGATTTTTATTTTTTTCAGTAAGAACTCTAATCTTTATCCATGTAAAGGTACATGCACACAAATTCATTCTTAAGTATGAGATGAATGTGAGATGGAAACTGTATTTGAGAAGAAAAAACGAGGCAATCTGAAGATGTCTCATCATTGCATAAACAAAAAAATTATTTGATGCTGATTAACTTCCCTCTCAGAAAACTTATGATACATGACCTCTGTACTTAAACAAGTTTTCCCTCAAAAGATGCCATTTTCACTTTTAAGGAGGAACAACTAGAAATATTTTTGAAAGACAGAAAAAAAATATACAGAGTAGTTCTTCAACTTGCCTGTGATTTGTGAATGTCATGACTTTAATAGGCAGATGAATAGGTACTTCAGCCAAGCTGGGCTGTACAAAGCACATCTAAGAAGAGACACATGCCTGTCTATAAAGAGGTTATAAAGGAGAGGTTACATATCTCAGCTGGAGGACATTTCTCCCCAAGAGCGCAGTGCAGCTTTCTAACATACATCCCTCCTCAGCACAGCAACACAGGGGCACCAGAATTATTGAGGGAAGGCTGTAAGGTGCTTCCAGATGACTTCCCAAAAGGGCAAGTAAACCATTGTTTTCCCAACATTATTGACTACATTTTGTGGGCTGATCTTGCTCCTGCACCTACCTGTCTCCCACAGGACAGCTATGTGTGCCATGCCATGCCAGGGCAGCAGATACCAGCTCCTTCTGTACTTAGTCCATAACAACACCTACATTTCGTGGCTGAGCAGTACTGCCAGCTGGGAAAAGAATTGAAAAGCACTTTTCCCTGTGGACAGGAAAAATAATAAACTAGTCGTGGCAACAGCAAATTAGCAGCACAGATCAGCACTGCAGGGTGGATATAGGATTTGTGTAGCAACACTGTCAGAGTCCCAGGGGTATTATGGACTTTGACAAAGGAATGTTAATGATATTCAGGTTCTACAAGCCCGTGTTCATATAAGAGCTACAGATGCTTACTTTACATCAATTTTCAGACAGCATTATCAACCCTATTTAGAGGAAAGGGAGCAGACAAAGAAATAGAATGGTACAAAGAAGCCCAATGGTACAATTTGTAAACAGAATTCAGTGAAAATATAGTGACTTTAATGGCAGTACTCAGTTGTTCAGCTGCCTTCCAGCACAATTGCAGTTGTAGATGAGCATTAAGTTTGCTTTTCATTCAAGCCATAGAACCTCAAAGGTCAGAGAAATGAAGCAGAACAGTCTAATTTTGTAGAAGTTCAGCTGGGAACATCTAAGAAATTATCAATCTTAGTAACTCCACTGAGTTACTTAGTGAGAGAGAGAGAGAACAGAGAGATGTCAACACAACAGAGGACATCAACTAAAGCTGTTGTTGTTTTCCTGTTGTTTTCCTTCCATTTGAAACAGGGTCACTTCTATGAAGGTTTAAGGTCAAAATCCCAAAAGGTCCAGACTGTGAATCCAGAGAACCTATGCGAAGAATATTTGGATTGTTTACTAGCTCAAATGTACATAATCAAATGAAGTTTCCCCAACTGCAGGTTTTATACACACAAACATACACCCACTGATTGTCCACATGTTTGTCTTAGAATAGTTCTTTTCCTGGTTAACATAGAAGAGAAAAATGAAAAAAAAAAAAAAGATGGAAAAAAAGAAGACTGTGATCAAAGGTGTAAATCATAGGCATTACTAATAGATGTTGCAAAACAGTTAGCAAATGTTTCCAAAAGAAAGGACAAATGAATTTTACATAGCCAAGTATTTTAAAAATACACATTTTATGAGAACTTAAAGGAAAAACATAGATGGTGTTTTATACTGCGTTCTACATACAAGATTTCTCTATCACAGATTTTGAATTATGTATACATCCTTTCTCATGTCTTTGATATGTAAAAAATGTTTTGAAATATTAAAATTTTTTGTTTAGAAAATATTACAATGAATATTTTCAAGAGCACATATTCAGAAGAAAGTACTGGCCTTCAGAGAAATAAAAATAATGATAAGATCATAAACAAGTATTTTGAAAATTACTTCTGTTCTTCGTAACACTTTGTATCATCTTTTCACACCAAAATTTTTATCTTGAAAAATTTTGGTTGAACTATTATATTTTTATTTCCATAAAAAAAAATTTGAACAATACTTCAATTTATCTTTCATTATTACAGTTAAAAATATCTATTTAAACAGACCATCTATTACAGAGTAAATACAGTAACAAATATTTTTCATTTCTATGGCATGATTCTTGTAACTCTGCATTGACTGTTTCATGCTTTGTCAAGTAAGTTAAAATTTATTCAAATTTAAATATCTTGGTAACTTCAACAAAAATTTGATCTGTCATCATTTTTATTGTTCTTTGCATATTTTTTTCACAATGTGAAAAGTAATGGCTGAACACATTTTAACACAGATAAGAACTAACAAAAAAAAAAAGATATGGACAAATGTAGACACACACACCTACACCACCTCTCTTACCTTGGAAGTTTGTTTCTTCTAAATCAATTTGATTTTGTACAAACCATGTAAAGACTTATTTTTAGTAACTAGACTTTTCAAGGATTTAGGTCATGAGAGGTATGCATTACAAGCATGAAATTATTACATACTTAGGCATATAAGTAATATAAATATACACATCACTAAGAGTTACTCCAAAACTCAGATCATACACTCCTGCTTCATGCTACCATTCTGCATAATTTCTTCCCTACCTTTGGACACCTGGCTGTATAAATCACTTCTGCTCAGTAATTATTCTTAAAAATACTGGAAAATTTAACTAAAATTTAGGGAGAGGGCTGACTAAACCTGCCAGGACTCACCTAGCCTTGGTTAGTGTCTCTGTATCTATTTTTTATTAGACACAAGCTGTACCTATGTTAGCAAGTAACGTGAACCAGGGAGAGTGCTCTGTAGAATGAAGCAGGTGAGGAATGATGCAGGCAACAAATGCACCTCAGGGTTTTTTTTGCTGAGAACAAAATCTCATCTGGTTCGATGGACTAAGTGCCAATTCATGTAGTGCATTCCTCTCAGCTTTTTTATCCAGAAGTGATGTAGTTTGTACTTTCCAAGATCTCTTCTGATGTGAACAAAACTGCAGGAAGTCTGAATGATCAAGAGATTTGCCTCAAAAGTGCACTTTAAATTGGAATGAAAATGCCCATGAAGACTTACCAGCTATCTGTTAATGATTCTGAAAAATGATTGTGACTTCAGTATTTAAGAAATATAATATAACTTCTTAATTTTGAAAGAATAAAAAAGTTTTAAAGAAAGGTCTCATTTTATTTTTTGGACACAGCTCAAAATGGAAGTGGGGCTTATCCTGCATTGTATCTTTAAGTAAAGATATAGACCTCTCATGAGCTGGTTATAAAATTAGTGGTTGCAAAATGTGAACTGAAATTTAGCTGGATAAAATGCAAAAATACTTTAAAATCCCTGAATATGAAAAACAACTTCCTGAAAATGTTTTATGTTAATAAATTCTGTCAAAATGTGTGCAGTCCTGGCAACATTTAGACAACTATTATTAATAACTTTGTGGGCATTGTTTTAGGCCATTGCTCATCTTGACCTTTAATTTATAACATTAGACTACAAATGATTTTCAGGTTTTTTTAAGACATTGTCACGATACAATGTCAATGGCCTTGCAAAGTTCTTGAATAATTTCACCTATATCTATATTTTAAATTTACTTTTTTCCTGCAGTTTGAGTTACACTACTAGAAAGTAACACTGGAGCAAATAATTTCTGCCTATTTATTTAACTCATAGTATATTGACTGTCATTTGAAACACGTCAGTAGAATCCCCACAAACACACAGAATGAAAGAGTCTTTGGTTCCTGTCCTAGATATTGTGAAATGGGGTTTCAAGTGTCTTTTTCCCCCCCCAAAAAATACCATTTTATATTTTCCCCAATAATACAAAATTATCGTACAGTGCATAAAATGTGATCAAATTCAATACAGATTTCTTACTGTCTTGTATAGCCAATAGGAAAAGTAATGTCAATAGGCTAATTCCTTATACCATTATTTTTTACAAGTTTTTAACCACTGATACTTGGAGATAATTAAGGAAAATGAGCAGCCTTTCAGAATTATTTAATACACTGAGGAAGCCATTGTTTCAGATTCAGTCTCTGGGGCTGGGGTCCCCAAAGAAACATGTTAACAATAAATTACAAGGAACACAAGACCCATAAAGTATAATGCAGACAGACTATTATGAACACAACACTTTTGGTTGCCATTTTTCTCTGTTATTTTAATAATTTTATCATCTAGTTTGGTGATCCATGAATACAGTAGGATCGTGAGGACTTGGCAGCATTGACCTTTAATGCCCTTCCCTCTTCCCCTTGAGCTTACTTTACCTTGCAGTTACAAATTTGACATTATTAATGTCAAAACTAGGAATGGACTTGGAAGCTAACTATTTAATCTGAAAAACGTTGCAGTGCTAGATGTAGAGAAATGTAATCAGTTATAGAATTTTATTTCCAGGTAGGCAGATCTGCCCAGCTCTCTGTTACTGTGTCCTTCGACAGAGACACAACTCCATACTTATCAATGCGGACAATATCGAACTGTAGACCATTATTTTTATTAAAAAAACCCACATGTAACAGGAATTAAAAAAAAAAAAAAAAAAAAACCAAAACAAAACAATCAGAAGGATGGACTTTCTAGTTGTTAAGGTTTCAATTTAATTTTGATAATTACTCTGACAAGTAATTCAGTCTTCCTGTGCTTCAACTCCCTAGTTAGGAAAGAGAGCTAATATTTTCTTGTCTCCAGAACTACTGCAAGAATAGTTATTGCAGTGTTCAGATGCCTTAGTGATGAGGCCCATAAAAGCAGTTCTCTGAATCACTGTACTTTATACACACGTTAATAAATGTAGAGGACAGAACAATTCATTTTTTTTTCATGGGATCAGTTGCAATTTCTTAAAAATGTTGCTCCAAATCAAAACAATGTTAGACATTCATTTATTTTTTTAATTTTTTAATATATCTAATTTTACTACCTTGGATAATAAAATTATGCTGTAGCTGCTACCAGACTCATCTGACAGAATTTTAGACTCAATTTGCTGAAGAAGGAATGATTTAGTAAGTGTAATTCAGAATCAGGCCTTACAATAGCTTTCAGACATGACAGTGCAATAAACATGCCAAATAGTGAATAAAGTAAATAAAATAGTACATAAAAAAGAACTAAAACCAATCTTGTTTGCATCCAATTGAAAGAATAACTTATTTTCGCTTCTGTGTTTTGCTATAGAAAAAAAAGCTAAAGTTATTGTTTCTAGCATAAATCATAAGTGTTATTGCCCTTTAATTTCTTGCCAATATCAACTTAGTGCATTAGCAAACAAATTACTCAAAATAAGTAAATACTGTACTTTATAAAAATGCCACAGTGACACATACCTTTACTGAAAGGAAATTTTCAGTTGTACTGGTCAGTTTGTCTAGTTTTCAGCATCTTTATAATAGTTCTTAATCTGCACAAATGCTGTCTGCCAGAATTAATTAGGCTTGCGCAGGCAACTTCTGATAATGCAAACACTTGTTGATTATTTTCTTGGACCCTACTACTGGCATCAATTAAACTAGAAGCAGTTACCTGCTGTTGGGCTGATACAGCTGGATTTGACAAGCAGGAGCTATTAACTAGCTTATATGACAGTGCTGAAAAGCACTCTGTTTCTACAAAATATACACTGCACTAATAACGTCAATGAGACTTTTTCTTGGCTTTCTCTTCCACATTTTATGCTTCAGTTCCCACAGTGAGGAAAACAAAATTGTTACAGCATTTAGACTGTCCTATATCACTCTTTTAATGTAATCCTTAATTCACATAGGCAATAATACATAAATATTTATAGGCTGATATTTTTTGACACAATAATTCATGCTAACTATCCAAATATTCATTTTGACACACTAAAGAATCTTTGGATCCTGCATTATGAAACACTAAAAAACTCTACTCTCTTCAGTGTAGTAATTCTACACCAACATCAAGGTACAAGAATACATAAAAGATTCAGAATCAGCTGTGATCAACATCTTAATCAGACATCACTGCTGAAAACCATTGCCATGAGAAAAATTTTAATAGAACAACCTCTGCTGAATGGCATAGAATCATCACCAGGGACTATGGTTTACTCACTCTCATAGTGAGAGAGAAATGGTGGCTTTACTAATTAAAACACATTCATTGACATTATCCTCTGGGATATTAGAACAGAAAATGCTCTCATCTTGCCTCACCTTAAGTTTCTTTAAAGGGCAACTTGAAGTGAATACCAGAAAAGCACTTTTGAAGACACAAAAATTAAAGAAAAATCAAAAGGCTGGTGTACACATTCCTGACAGGCCTAAATTATTGTTCAACTAGCACATAAAACATCTATTGCCCTTCAAAGTATGTGGGATTCATTTTGTATATATAGACTGTATGCAAACATGTACACAACTCTGAAGGTATTTAAGCTTGCAAGACAAACAAGGAATTATTTCACAGAAGTAAAACAAAAGGTGGAATAAAAAAATCCTTTCATTTACTTTTTGGTTTTCAGCTTATCAGGAAGTCAGACTAACATGACATTATCATGACTCTTATCCCCTCTAAGTGGGAAAATTATTCTGAAAATCATTTTATTTTCATGAAGCAGATTGCAAATTATAATTTAAACTACCTATTGCATTCTATAAGAATGACGTAAGATTTGCATAAAAGGATAAAAATATCCCATAAAGAAGACATACAGGAATATTTATGCTTTGTATCTGTCTGCCTTTTGCAAACATGTTTGCGTTTGAGTGTAGGTACCACTGTGGTTCAATGGTTGTCACATTCATGCTGCATGTAGATGATGAGCTTGCTTGGTAGGTTTTACTGCATCTGATCAAGTCCCCTCACATCCCCAGGTTGACCTGCACACAGACTGAGCCAGTTCCTTCTTGTCAGAGAGAAAATAAATCACAAACTGGGTGTGTGGGCTCCAGCACAAGTTCATCCTCCACATAGCAAATGTGTCCCATGTTTAGGCCAACTTCAGATAGAAGGATCCTCTGAGGGACTTGTGGAGGGCCTGAACAGGCTCAGCTCTTTTTAAGGATCTTCTGAAGGAAGATCCTCTGACAGTGACATGGACTAGAATACCAAAGAAGCAGTAAGTGTGAAATGGCCAGCAGTATGAGATATTGAAAGGCATGAATCTTTGCAACAACATCCCAAGCCTCTAGCTAACTGGACATTTTTCTCAGCATTACATTAGTATACTGACCTGTACTACTGTCTTAAAATTTTTTTTAATCTAATATTGTTACTAATATAGCCACGTTGACTAAACAATTAGTGAAACGCTACACTAAGTTCTGCAGATGTTTACATTTTACATATAAGGACTAATGTTTAAATTTTTGACTAGAATAAATGCTATTTAATAAAAGGTATATTTCTACTTAACACTGCTTTTTAACTTGATGAAATTCCTTTCCCATTAAACTGTCCAAATGAGTTTCAACAAAGTTAAATGAGTCACTTTTGGAAATATGACTAATATAAGCACTTCTCATTATTTCATCCTAGGTGGAGGAGAATGTCTGTTACTATTGTTGGTCCCCAAAGAGGAATGGTGTGCTGCTCTGGGTGCAAGTGTCCTCCAACATAGAACTCTGTCTCTGGCAAAGGCTAAGGTCAGAGAAAATACAGTTCACCACATAATTTCCAAGTGTCCAGTAATTTGTGCAGATATTGGTAGTGACTATAGTTATTAGTCTTTGGCAAATTGATTTTTCATTAACTTCTTCATTCTCTTCTCATACACATGAAAAATTCTGTTATATCCACAGCAAACTGTGTCATGGATCTATCTATTTTGGATCGATCAATTTTGTGAAGACTCACTTGCTTTTCTTTGATCTGAACTTTTATTTGCTGCTTCCCATCCTGTGTTGGTGAAGGAGGGAATCCTTCCCCTTTAGTCTCACTCCTATGTTTTAGATATTTTTGAGACCCATCATATCTCCTCCTCTTTGTTTCTTTCCCAGGCTAAGGAAACCCATCTTACTCAGATATTCCTCATTGTGGAGTCAGTCCAAAGGTACTGATTAACTTTGTATCCTTCTCTGTACTTTTCCCAGTTCTTTGGGACACATCCTCTTTGAGATTAAGATAAATAATTTCCAAAATGTGGAAAATACAGGCTCACCAGAAATTTAGATACAAAATGACATCAATTTCCTTCTGCTCCTCATAAGAATTTCTAACATCTCATTTGTTTCTTTTGGCACTCATCGCACACTAAGCAAATGTGCATACAGCTATTATAAAACAAGATCTCATCTGAGAGAGATTATAATTTCCACATAGCACAAACGTTTATTGATAAAATTAGAATTATTCCTCTCCTCCCACTATATGGATCCCTTTATATCAGATTTCATGTCTATTTTAGTCCTGTTTTATGAGGCCCTTTTGCCATTTTTTTCCATTCAGTCTTTGTCTTTTGTAACTCAACTAGCTTAATTTGAAGAGCAAACACTCCCCTGGATATTCTCAAACTTTCTAAGATAATTTATTATGACATTAAACAACACAGGCCCTGGCCTAAATCCTTACTGATACCAAATATAGCATCCTAGTGTTTAGGATGAAACACAGTAATGTTTTTTCCAGTGGTCAGTTAACTATTTTCATGACAACAGGAGTGAGTAATCCATCTGTTACTGAAAACCTATATTTTTAGCAGGCAGCAGCAAGGTTTTAATGGCAATACAGTATCAATCATTGATAACAGAATCAATAATAACTCTAACTTATACGTTCAGGGACTGACAGCTACAATAAATACAATGCATAGACAAGGTAACAATTTCTATAATTACAGCTTGTGCTACAAGACAGAAGTTTTTTCAAGTTTGCCTTTGCTCTTTACATACATTTTTTGCTCTTGTTTTAAATACAAGAATAACTACTGCACACAGCTGTTTAGACAAAACCCATCATTTTCATCTATGTATGAAACAAAACCTTCTCCAGAGGAAAACTGAATTTAAGCTAGTAACTAGTAACTGAATTTTATATTAATTTTATTTTTAGCATATGTCAATGTTGGTGGACATTGTCTTCACTCATTAGTATGTTTTTCAGCTTTTCTTCTCCCTTTTTTCACCTTTTATGAGATCAGTCCCTGGGCTGGGTGAAGGGGAGGACATGTCACCCAGCAGTTGTCATGATCACCTTTCTCCTTAGTCCCCCTCTCCTGCCTACATAGCACTACAATAAGTATCACTGCCATGCAGTGGTCACAGAACACATGCAGCTGGTACCACACAGTGAAATAAACCAATGAATTTATCAGAGTTTAAAAATAACCCTGGAAGGAAAAGGGCAATTTTATACTGGATTGTTTTTATTCTTTAAATCAAGTTCGACCCTTAGAAACAGCATAATCAGTCTGTTAATTACTCTACGAGGTTATTGGCTTATTTGGAATTTTATAATCTCCATTTAGATTAACTAAATGATCACGAAAAAGTGACAACAGTGAGAGAAAACTATGCAATAGAGTTCCTATAACAAAATTATTTTCCACTATTGGGACATCTAAATAACATTTGGTTATGTTTATGCATTATTATATCCTGAGTTTTAATCTTGTCACAGTCCACAGGTCTTTTTTAAGACATTTTTTTACTTTTCATGTTGAGTTATCTGCATTTTTTTTTCCAGGTAGAAAAATACGTAATCTAATCTGTGTTATAAAAGATTATTATGCAGTAAAGACAAGATTCGTTTATGAAAGACAATTCCTTTCATTAGACTTCCACCAACATGTGGAAAATATAAGCAAGTGTTTGAGTACACAAGGTCTATTAGAAACTGGAAGGGAAGCTGTGGAGTTCAAAACTACTATTAACTGGGATCATTGCTCGGAATTTAATTGGATATGCAACAGATTATCTTCAAGAATTAAAGTGATTTTATCTTTTGCAGCAGAGTGGATGTCAAATACAGGGAGACAGAAAGAAGAATTAGGGGATGGTTATCTCTAGAGGGAGAGGAGAGAGAGGTCATTTACAGCCTGTGGGACATGGAGGTTGCTGAGGGAGAAGGAAATGGTCACTGCCATAAAACCAATACTTGCCCCAAGTCCTTTGCTTTCTGTGTGAGATAAGAGAAATTGTGGTTTGATATATCACCTACAGAAGAACAAGGGGTTTCACACATTAGGATATGTGCTGTGAAAAGAAATTCAGGGCCCTCACTCACAAACCATGCTATTTCACTGTAGAGCTTGACAAGGGTGCCAATCCTGATCATTTTTGTTCATGACTTGCATACAAGGATATTAACTGCAGTGACTGGAAATAGAGCAACCTTCTAACTCAATAGCTTGAAATTTGGAAATTTTTCTTTCTTTTTCTTATTGACCACGTTTTATTAATAATTGATTTATTCTAGCTGTGAAATTTTGTTTTGTCTCAGGATATTCATCATTTTGTTTAAAAAATTAATTCAAGTTTTAATTTTGTTAAATTTTATTTTATACTTGTACACTGGTTTTGAATGATTTTTACTGCTATGTTTTCATAACTTATAAATTGTTATTTGCATTTTTTGGAAGCAATTTAATCACAGAATCATAGAATATTCTCAGTTGGAAGAGACCCACAAGGAACATTGAGATGTTGCCCTGCACAGCAACATCCCCAAGAGTCCCATCATGTGCCTGAGAGCATTGTCCAAGCACTTCTTGAACTCTATCAGGCTTGGTGCCATGACCACTCCCCTGGGAAGCCTGTTCTGGTGCACAACCACTCTCTGGGTGAAGAACCCTCTTCTAATATCCAACCTAAACCTTCCCTGACACCACTTCAGGCTGTTCCCTCAGGTCCTGTCCACAGAGAAGAGACCAGTGTCTGCCCCTCCTCTTCCGCTCATGAGGAAGTTGTAAACTGTGATGAGGTCTCTCCTCAGTCTCCTCCAGGCTAAACAGATGAAGTGACCTCAGTGCTCCTCATGTGGCTTGCCCTTCAGATCTTTCACCATCCTCATTGCCCTCCTTGGTACATTCTCTAATAGTTTAATGTCTTTCTTACATTGTGGCACCCAAAACTGCCCACACCAGTAGAGGTGAGGCCGCCTCAGTGCAGACCAGAGTGGGACAATCCCCTCCCTTGCTTGGCTGGCAATGCTGTGTCTGATGCAGCCCAGGACACAGTTGGCCCTCCTGACTGCCAGGACTTTGCTGGCTCAGATTCAACTTTTTGTTGACCAGGAACCCCAGGTCCGTTTCAACAGTGCTGCTTTCTAGCAAAAATTTCATAAAAGTTGAAATTATATATATTCACATTTAACAACTATTTCAGTAGAATTATGAATTATTTATAATTCTGAAACATGCTGTTTTATTTTTTTCAATTACTGTTTTAATACAAAATCTGCATCCCTCTACAATGAGTAAAAGAAAGGAAAAAGACCACATTTTGAAAAAAGCAATCCTTCTCATAGATATGAAATCTTGAGCTTTAATCTAGTTTCCTGTCACTTAGAAATTCTTTAATATTCCTGTATTCTTTCTTTTCCTGCTGAGAATTTATATTTTTGTAGCATGTTTAAGTAAGGCATTATGCTATCCCTTGTTTTTTAACATCTTGCATGCTGCAGCAATCACAACTTTTATTCCATTTCTGAACCTCCTTGTTACTTTAATTTGTTACTCAGATACAGGAATGGCTGCAGGTATTTAATACTTTTGCACATTTTGCTGTCTGACAAATGCTAGTTAATTTCTTATTTGTCATTCTGTTGTTCTTCCAGTAAGGAGATCTCATGATCCCAGCTGGATTGTATTTGATGGTCTAATGTTTCACTAGTTATAAATTCAGTTTGCGTTGCTGACATACATAATACATGCCTGTGTCTGATCTGACTATCAATAACACTATGCCCAAGTCTACCAGCTGAATCAAAATTCTCAGCCAAACTCCAGGTTTAGATTAAACAAATTTAAAATCTTCAGATTTTCTTGGGTTAAAAGAGAAGGCTACGTTTTGTTTTGTCTGTTCTCCTCAAGTCCTTCAAAGAATGTAAAAACATTTTTTAAACTATATGTTCACATAAATCCCAGTTTAAATAAACTTCCTGCACAGATGAACCTATTTATAGAGAAACATTCCAAATAAAACTACAATAGTTATAAGATTTTTCTTTAGCATTTTAATTTATACAAACTCATTTTTATTTCTGCATCACTATTAGCAACATAAACTTCAGACAGATGTGAGAACCATTAGCACCATCAGCATCATCCACTCAGCTGTGTTCAGAGGTCTTGTGAGAGCCAGTCATTCATTCTAACAGGACCATCTCCACAGGCTCTCAGTCTCCTACACTGATCACTGAATTCTTGCATAATACAGCCTGATAAATTTTAGAGTTTGAAATATTTCAGACTGTGACCTCCTTAGCTATTCAGAACAATAACCTCAGCATTTTACATCCTCTAAAATGTGGGTGACAGCTCAAGAAGTTGATCCTTCCTTTTCATTTTCATCTCTCTTTGTCCTGAGCTCACTCTTTCTCCTCTCTCATGCAATCAGTGAAAACATAGTCCTCCTTTTTGTTTCAGCTCCAAATACCTCATGTAATTTTCACCAATGCAAGGACCATGGGCAAGAGGTGTTTGCTCCTAATTTTCCTGCTATGAGCTACTTAAGTAAATCAATAAACAAAGTGAAGCCACTAGATCAATAAGAAATGTTCTGTTGAAAGTTGTTCATCTCTACTGCATGTCTTTATACACCTTGTTAAAAAGTAAGCTTTCAGGAGTAAACATTAAATGCAAGTTTGACTTGCTTGTGGGGATTCTGTGCTTCCATGGTTCCATTTCCTTCTCACACTTTCACATGCAACTGTCAAAATTACTTTGTGTCTCACACACTCTATGCAATATCCAGGATGCAAAGCTTTTAAAAGCATCACTTTTTCACCAGACAGACATAAATGGGAGAGACAAAGGTCTCAGCTCAGCACCCCAAGATAAGAAGTCCAGAATTCTGATACCAGTTGTGGTTCTTGTTACACCTTTTTTTACCATTTAATTTCTCTTCATCAACTTCCTTATCTCTAATAAATTGTGACAGTGCTTTTACTTCAAAATGTGCATGGCATAAACTCAGTAAGCAAGCCAGGTTAAAGTCATTGTGCCTGATTATGCTTTAAATCATTATCTAAATAACACTAAGCCCCAACAAGATTGCACTGTGATGTCAGCAGACAGAGGTGAGTATATGTACTATACACTGAACCAGCTCATTTTTATACATAGCATATCTTTCATATTAAAATCATCCAGAAATGAGTAACTGTGATGTCCTGCATCATGGGAGTCAATTAACACATTACTAGCAGCAATCCCTGAAACAATTTTCCTCTCCTTGATGATGGCACTGTGCAAATGTCTAATAGAAATGATACATGTCTATCTCTAATATTGTTACTTCAATTGTGGGAATGAAATCTGGTAAGTTAGGAAAAACCGTTTTGACAACTTTAAATGAAATATTATTGTGACCATCATACTGGAAATGTATTAGAAACATAATTTTAAAAAATTTAAGATTAATCAGGGTACAATTATGAACAGACTTCAGCTTTGTTTCTTTCTTCAAAGGACAGTAGCTTTCAAATTCACTGCACATATTCTTTTCCTTAACTTTTATTGTTTCTTTCAAATTAACTCAGTGCTTATTAATAATGCAAAAATGATAGCCACAACACTGTAAAATTATCTGAACAAATTCAAAACAAGCAGTGCAAAATTTCCTTTACAGACTGCCTTGTCATCCACACACTCACTCAAGAGGGAAAAATAACTATAAAAGGAAAGCATGTATTCAGAAGTACACGTTGATTTAAGCCTGATGGAAGGTGATCAACATTAATTTCATTATAATATGAACTACCCACTATAAATTGCATAAATGAATTCTATGCTCATATTTCAGATGCAGAGGATAAATTATTAGGCTTCAAAAAAGCACTCGGTTCTGGTGACAGATATGGAGCTCTGCTTCCTCCAAATCAGCACTGTTTCTGCCTTGATATATGAGCAAACCTTTGAAGAGGATGAGGCTTTCTCAGGATGGAATCAGATGAAAAATACTATATTGTTGTACACACCCTGTACTGCCAGAGAGCAATTGTGAGTATGGAGTTTTTCAACATCTTTTTCTTAACAAAAAATATCTGTAGTAGTTTGTAAGTGAGCATGCATTAATGTGACAGAGCTTTAAAGAACAAACTGTTATAAAACATAGGTTATTCATCGGCAAAAACATATCTTGCAAGATGAAGATTTGGCGTTGTTTGTTTGTTTTCCAAACTGGTAAATAGAAGAGAAATGGCCAGTACATTGAAAAGGACGTTGCAATCTTTTCCTATGCACCCAGTCTGCATTCAGTAGCTGCATTCAGCTGCCATATGCCTGTCTCTGCAAACTTGACAACAAACAGCAAAAATTCTTACTGAAAGCAATTGTGCAAATGTACAACACAAGAAAGATGCAATGCATTTACACAGTAGGAATGCAAAGACACATATAAAGAGAAACATACAGGGATCACAACTAAAACCTTTGCTAGTATTATCTTCACATTGAAGAACATATAATGTTCCTGTCTATTTTGTTCTCTTGAACTTTGCTGCCTGTGTATGTCACTGTTGAAACACAGCAATAAAGAAAGGTAACATAATATTTTAGTGTTCTGGTGGGGCTGCACCTCCTTCAGATACCCTTGCATAAGGGCAATTAGAACTGCTAACTTTGTTGTGGTTATAAACTGTTCTGGGACTTGGCCATGCTTGAGGACCTGATACACCAATGATTTCTGCCACCATCCACTGAGATCTGAGCTTTTGAACAAAAAAAAAACAAAACAAAACAAAACAAAACAAAACAAAAAAAAACAAACAAAAAAAAAACAAACCAAAAAAAACCCCAATAATTTTTTTTATCTTTACCCATACATGTGCTGTTTTGCCTGGCTTTCTGGAGCTCCACCAGAAGTAATACCAGGAAAACAAGTAAAGCACTACAAAGTAAATGAGCAAGCCTTATTTTACAGCAAGACTCCAGCATCCTGTCCAGTATCTTGGGTCACATTGAAACACAATACCCTAATTTCGTTTCTTAGGCTGAATCTGCTTAATGAATATCTAGAAAAGGATGCTATCTTTTGTTCAGCAATCTGATGGATTTTTATGCCTCTTTCAGATTACACGAGCAGATTCCCAAACTTTAATATTAGGGTTAAATGCTTTTAATGTGTGAACTTCAAGCACTATTTCAAAATCACCACTTGTAAGCTAGACTAATCCCCATCAGTTTCTAAACTGATTTGATTTGCATTGATATTTTGATTTGCAACCTGACATTTCTTGAGACATTAGTCTAAACACAGATGTGAAAGGAATTGGCCGATAACAGATGACATTACTGCTGTAAATCTGTATTCTCTTACAGAAGGTTTGCAAAATAAGCTATTCACCCCTAACTGTTTAGTGAAATTGTCAGCTGATTTAACAGATACATTAAACTCCTATTTATAAATTACTGTGATATTATTAGTGCAGTAGTCCTATAATAAGTAATATAAATGCCTATGCACAGGTGTCCACCTACCATGGCTGGAAGAAGATAAAACCCCTTTGATTTCAGGTCACATGATATATCCTACATTTTGTCATGTACTTATTACCACTTTGAAATATAAAACAGTAGCGTTATGAACAGAATTAAATTGCAAATATGCTTTTCGAATAAATCCTAAATATGGTAAATAATTTATTTCTGCAGCTTTATTTCTGCAATCAATCAAGAACTCCATTGCATTTAACACCTTAAACATTTTATGTGATTTAAAAAATATTACATCTAAAGATATTCATTAGCCACTGGTGAGTACATTTCAGTATGGTGACAACAGTTTGAATTTATACGAAGCTTGGCTTTTGCTATCCAGATTTGAAAGCTCAGTTTCTCAAAGGAACTTCTTTTTTTTCAGTCTTATACCTTCTTTGAAAACTTTGTGGAAAATAAGGGGAAAACACTAGCATCTCCATCTTGGTTTTGTTTATTTTTTTGTATTTTTGTAAGAGGTTCAGCAAAGATGACAAACAAACACTGGCAGGGTTTGCTTTTTTTTCAGATATATTGAAGCAAATACTTAATATAAACAAAAAAAGTAATGATAAACATTGAAATAAATATTGCTGGGAAAGGTTATAATCTAGAATTAATTGCTTGGTCTAGAAACAGGGTTTTTTACTTAAAAAGAGTTTTTTGACTTTTTGACTTTCCTCATACTTGAAAAGAAAAGTGTATTTCCCACACTTTGTAACAGTTCAAAAAGTCTTAAGAGGTAAAAATATGCCAGGTTAATCTCTGATAAGTGTTACTCTTAATAAAAATATCCCAGTAGTTGTAAAGTTGCTTATAAACTTAAAGTCAATGGAGCACAAACAGGATGAAGGAAGAAGCTGATCCAGCAGTACATTGATAATAGTCCATTCTGTGCAAAATTAATATTATTTTGGCAGCTTAGAACTGACCCTAAACGACTACTGAGACAAACTTACATAAAGGAATAAATACTAGTGAAAATACAGTGGTGCAGCAGTAACATCTCTGTCTTTTGAGGTTAAAAGCACAGCAATCATGTTGCCTGTGCTACAGCATCGAAGGTGATTAGAGTCCTTGTTAGCATCTTTAGCGAGTTGCCAGAACAAAGATATGTGCCAGAGAAAGTATAATTTGTAACAATCGAATATCACAAATACGCAATTTTTCATTATGCAGTCCCCATTTCTTCAGACTGTAAAACAAGCTCATTATATTATCTTTGTGATACAAACACACTGCTTTGCAAATTGTTTTGACCAATATATTTTAGTGCCTAAAATAAATATCTACATGTGTAATATCCAACTACCTTTTTGGCTGCTTTATTAAATAACCTAGTGTTTCATTTATAAATCCTCAGAATAGTCTTCTGGAAGAGTAGAAGGAAAAATTAATTTTCTGTTTGTTTTATTTATATTTAGGGGAAAATAAAAAGATTACCAGCTTGTACATTTAAAAAAAAAATGTTACAAAATGGTATTAAAGTAAAGATTGAAGCATGATGACTCATTTTTACAGTAGGTGAATTTGAAACCTTGGTGTCTAGGGAAGGGGTATTTGGGGACCCAGTAAACAAATCCCTGATTTCTTATTTTCATTGGGTAACGTCCTTTACTTAAACTGAAAATTACACACAGCATCCAATACTCTGCTGAGATTTTTTTCAGGTCTCCTTTTCAGCTTTCCTACCTGAAAATATTACTATTTAAATGCACGACACCCCTCAAACAGTTGTCTCTCAATGACTTTTGCCCTGTTACAGGAACAGTGGTCATATAATGAGAGAGAGGATTGCAAAAATTCTCTGCATTATGATTGTGGATGTCTGCACAGAGTATAAAAGCTATAATGAAAGAGTTTCAACTATGAAGCAATAAAACGTATTAGAAAGACTTGAAAACAACCTGAATAATCAGAAGTAAAAGTTAATGGCACTGAGACACAAGACAACAGACCAAAAAAACAGGTGTCTTCATTAGCAGAAAACTGACTTGGAATAACCATACCAATCACAAAAATGATTGATCACTGTACATTCTGGGCTAGAGACTGAAGATTTAAGTCTTATCTCTTGGTATCAGAACAATGCTTGTTGCTAAAAGTCAAACATGCTATTACAGTATATTCAATTAAAGTTAGTTGTGAAACACAGACTTATCTCAGAACTCTCTTTTTTTGTTGTTTGTTAGCTTGTTTTTGTTTAATTCCAATTTGTTTAAAACCAATGGGGAAATAAGACAAACATACAAAGAAAGTATACAGTGACTATATGAGAGGCTGGATGGTAAAAGCAATGAGCAGAGAGAACTACTGCCAGTTGAAGATTTGGCGCACCAGAAACAGGTACACATCTATAGTACATTTTAATATTTGTCTATATAATTTAAACTTTTAAAGAAACAGTGAAAAATTACCTTTCCCACATACTGAGGTTCAGATCCCATGTACTCCTCCAGCACAAAAAATTGATTCCACACCCAGCCTCGTTTAACTCGCTGGGCAGATGACCTCTTCCCTGGCACTGGGACAACATTTTCTCTTGGCTCTGCTTCTAAAATCTCATGTGGTTGTGGATGCAGTGGCGTTAGGAGACCTCCATCAAACAGGACCCAGAGAAGCAGGGATAAGCAGTTCCTTGTAAGCATTGGCAATGGCTTCCCTACAGCAAGTAATAAAAACTCCAGCACTTAATGCAGAGCAGAGGAATCCAGGTTTGAGGTGTCTGTGGCCTTCACCACTTAGCTTCTGATTTTATTGCAGAAATGCTAATGCAGGCATTAATCCTTCTGATGACAAGGTATTTGCCGCAATAAATTCCATCTAAAGGGACCTATAAAAGAGATTTACATGCGACATCAAATTACATAGGATTACACTGAAGCATTCATCAAAATTCTCACACCTAGTTAGTTTCTAGAGACAGAGAAAAAGATTAAGAATCATAGTATAAAAGAGATTGTTATTTTCATTATACCACTGAGCTGCTCTAGAACATTGTACACTTATTACAGGAATATCTCATTCTTGCTCTGCTTAACATTACCTTTGTGTCTGTCTGACAGAGGCCCATAGCCTTTTCTTTATGACCAGTAATCAGACAAAACTGTTTCCTATCAGTGACATCAAACATGTTTACTCCAGATTTACAAAGAAAATACTGGATAAGAGGGGACCCCCTCTTCCACTTGACTGTCCAGAGAAGGCACCCTTTGCTCACTTCCTCCACTAGAAAAGCATCTTGAAATCTTCTCTACAGTCTGCTGGTTGCCAGGTGTAAAAAAAACAAAACAACCAAAAAAACCAACCAAAAAATACTGCCTGTAGAATTTAAGATAGATGCATTTTACATTTCACAAATAGAAATACAATTTATAGCACTATGTAATTCACCACTTTGTTAGAGCCATATTGTGTCATTGATTTTTAAGCATAGGTTTCTAGCAAATCAATAGAGTTTGGCTTAAAAATCAATGACATGATATGGACCTCAAAAAAGAATAATAATAAAGTACTTAAACATATATAATTTTAATTTTCAAATACTGCCAAAGGTTATGTTTTCCTTATGAATAATATTATTACTATCCATAACAATAAATAACAGAAATTCTTATTTCTTAGGTACATGCTGAAGTATTTAAACAGAAAGGATTTATAATGAGGAGCCTGGAAGAAGAAAAAAACACCCTAGAAGCCTAACTGAACTTCCTGTTCTAAATATAGGGCAAGATTTTCTGTCCTGATTTGAAAGGCTATGTTTTAGGTCTTAATAAAAAAGAAAATAAAGAACCTGGTATAAAGGTACCAGTGAGTGTTTTAATTCTACCTTCAGGAAGGAAAAAAATGAGGAAAGAACTCCCATCAGCTCAAGATACTTTAAAAAAAAGCTTTTCTAAGCTATGTTCAAGACATTTCAATGTTTTTCATCTAGAGCAAAATATTCTTTGTGTAATGGGTACAAATTTCTTACTTGTACTATCATTTGTAGTCTATGGATTTTATTCTAGCCAAGAAACTGTAAGACAGGACCAAACCACAACAGAGATCTTTACTCAGTGTTCATATATTTGGTGTGTATTTCTTTTGTATTGAGTAGTTCACATGTGGTTTTGTGCTTCTCTCTTCAATGTATTCAATAGTGTATAACATCATGTTCAGACTGTGTTCACCCATAATTCAGTTCCAAGACTTCCAAACTTTTGTGCCTCTCCTGATCCATGGTTGCAAGTGCATGCCTAGATTTTATGGCAAAATCATGAAACAGCAAAAAAAAAAAACAACCCAAAAAACCCAAGGAATCCTTTAGATTGCCCCGGCCATGGATGGGAGGGGGAAAAAAAAAAAAAAAAAGGTGGTGGAATAGTCGGCACTGCTTCAGAAATGCCCAAGTCTTGTTGTAGTCAATTTAATTGCTATACCACTTCTCTTTGCTGAGAAGACTGTACATTACAGTTCTCCCAGCAGAGCTCTGCCTCTGGCCATGTCTGTCAGTCAGGGAGCTTTTAAAATGTTATACAGCACCAAAAGTAATGCAAAGAGATTGAAAGACTTCAATGAAAGGAGAGCAAGTCCCCCTTGACTGGAAGGGTAGCAACCAAGTGCAAGACATGGAGCACCTTAACCCCTTCTCTGTTGGTGTCCCAGACTGCCTTCCAGAATACCTACTGCAGAGTCAGGAAGGAGCAATGCCAGCACTTTCTTCATTTCCTACAGCTTCAAAAGGCTGATGAATGGGACAGTCAGAAAAAAATAGATGTTGCAGTACAGGATTGTAGCACAGATGCCCTCATCAGCTTCAAGAGTTCACTATCAAGAATTTCTTTCTTCCTTTTTCTTTTTTCCTTTTTTTTTTTTTTTAATTTAAAGCTCAGCAAGGCAAATGATTGAGAATTTCTTACTTCAGCACTTGAAAGAGTCACTCTACTTGCTGTTTTACAACACTTGTGCGATAGGAAACTGAGGCAGAAGGTCTCCCCCTACCGCCTCTTTCCCATAATTTCATTGCTGGCTTTGGAGGAGGCCTGGCCAGACAGAATATATTTATTAACACTACTGAAACTTGCACAGCAATACAAAGGCATATATATTTCTTTTAGTCTGTATTTAATGTTTTGCATTTTCTTTTTAAGCTATGTGCCAGTTTTTCGACCAGGACGTCTAAACCTGTCTTGGAGCTGTTATGTTGTCAAATGCTCATTAGACATTTAAATCCAGTACCGTTATGTACCTCTGCCCAGAAAACTGCTAAGACAATTAAGAGATAAGGATTTAGAAATCCAAACAGAATGATTAGCCTTAAGTAAGGGGCTGTACTTCTTAAATTTTTAGGGTATTATTTCCTGTGATGCTCATAAAGAAATACTTATCTAGTGAGAGAGTTGTGAACAGATATGCACCCTCTTTCCTATACATTATGAAACTACAGAAGGTCAGATTTTTCTTAGATGATTTTTTTTCATTATTAGCCATTACTAGTAATTTTTTCAAACTATCTTGTATGGATTTATGTACCATTATGCATGACTTCATTAACACATAAACAGAGCTACAGAGGGAGACCCTGTATCAACTTAGCCCCACACATTCTTTTATACACTGAGATTACGTTTATTCATTTCCCCAGTTTGAAAAAGTGAAATGACACAGCAGCAAGCATGGAGAGTCTTCTAAAACATGATAATTAAGAAATCTTGATCATATTTGCTGTATCCCCCAAACTGCAGGCTTAGAAACTCATGAAATGCAAATGATGAATAAAATATCACTACTAAGATTATTTATTGAGAATAACAAAATACAGTATAAATGGTGTTCCTGCAAGAATTTTGATTCTGACCTGGACTATACTGCCATTAATCTAAACAGTCTGAGCAAAGGAATGTTTTCAGAATACAAAACTGATGCATGCCATTGCTGCTGCAACAAATCTTAATCAATGGCAGTCATGGTACTGCAGACACAAATCACCTCATCAAGCTTGGCAAAAGTTATGCCTTCTAGAGAGGACAGCCAGACATCCTCTGCAATCCCTAGTATGCACATAAGGCCTGATGTAGAGAAGTATTTGAAATGAAGCTCTAAGTGATCTTTGATCTTGTCATTGTTTAATCCCAGCTAGGAACTCAGCCCCACCCGTCTGCTTGCTCACACACGCCCAGTGGGATGAGGGAGAGAATCAAAAGGATAAAAGTGAGAAAAGTCATGGATTGAGATAAAGACAGCTTAATAGATAAAGCAAATGCTGCACATGCAAGGAAAGGAAAACAAGAAGTCCATTTACCCCTTTCCCATTGGCAAGGCAGATGTTCAGTTATACTCAGGAAAGCAGAGCTCCATCATACATAGTGGTGACTTGGGAAGACAAATGCCATTACTCCAAACATCCCCCTTTCATTCTTCTCCTCCCCTGCTCCCCAGTTTATGGAATATCCCCTTGGTCAGCTGGGGTCAGCTGTCCTGGCTGTCTCCCCTCCCAACTTCTCGTGCAGCCCCAGCCCCCTCACTGGTGAGTCGGGGGGTGGGGTGTGTGGTGCAGAAAAGGCCTTGCCTATATAAGCATTGCTCTGCAACAGCTAAAACATCCCCATGTTATCTACACTGTTCTCAGGACAAATTCTGAACACAGCCCCATACCAGCTATTATGAAGAAAATTAATTCTATCCCAGCCAAAACCAGTGCAGGTCTGTATGAAGAATCTACTTGGAACAGAGCACAGATGCACCTGTGTCACATCCAGACAAGCAGGAAACACTAAAGTTCCATGATGCGCTCAAAACTGTCATCAGTCCAGCAAGGCTGGTAATTGCACCTCCATGAATGGAGGTAAATTGCTTACTGACAAAGTATCCATTATGCACTGATGGTGGG
This sequence comes from Climacteris rufus, assembly GCA_013398175.1. NCBI lineage: Eukaryota > Metazoa > Chordata > Aves > Passeriformes > Climacteridae > Climacteris > Climacteris rufus. The sequence continues at coordinate 75,984 of VZRZ01006015.1, read as the reverse complement.
AACATTTCTACAGCCACCTTAACCATAAATCTATCAGCATAGAGAATGCTTTTCCTTATGTGAAATAAGAACTAATGCAGAGCAACCATCTTCCTACCCATAAAGAGGTTTGAAGAAGCTTAGAGGTACTGTAAAAGGGTTGATCATGCCAGAAGGAAAGCCAGATAAGACCTATAACTATGGATATGCTCTCATAGCTGACCATACAATCTTGCTTCTCTGCAATATCTTGAAATAAAATAAAACAACAGGAAAAAAAAAGTCTGTGCTCTTGCTATCTATTAAACTTAACTGCTAAAGCATTTGAGGTGATATGTCTTCCAGTTAAAGAAATAGTAAAATGGCAAATTCTTCTCTAAGTTCAGGCAAAACAGTTAGGTGCATATCCTCAAAGTTAATTAATTAAAGAAATACCATTTGGTTAGATTCTAGATGTCCATATCTTTTTGTGAGTTTGACTTTCTTGAGCTTCACAACCCATCTAGACACTTTGCAAATAAAAGTAGTTCTTCCTTTTTTTCACCTGGTCTGTTTTAATTAGGGTAGGAACTACTTGGTAATATCAAAAAGGAGGCTAGGAGGGAGATTATAAGTAAACAGATTACAAACCTCAAACTACCAAGGAGTTTAATTCTCAATCTGTCCATCCTACAAATCATAAGACTTTCAACAGATGAAGCTGATCCCACCTCTGCAGCTACAACACCCACTTGGCAAGAATAACATCTGGAATTCATGCCAGGTAACTGTCATGGGGGGGAAAAAAAAAAATCAGTGTTTTTACCTGGTGGAATTTTAATGTGATCCAAACCACTTACTCATTTATCTTCCTTTATGTAAGATTAAATAAGCTGTATAAACTGTCCTAATTTAACATCTGTCAGCAACTAAGCACCACACAGCTCACTCATTCTCTTGGCCAGGAGGATGGGGACCAGAGAATTGGAAGAATAAAAGTCAGAAAACTTGTGGGTTCAGATAAGAACAGTTTAATAATTGAAATATTATTATAATATCAATAATAGTAACAATAATAATAATATTGCAATGAAAAGTGAAATAACTGAGAGAAATAACACCCAAGAAAGACAAGGGATGCAAATGAAAATAATTGCTCACCACCAGCAAATCAATGCCCAGCCAGTCTCCAAGCAGTGGCCCTATGGCTAACATTCCCCCTAATTTATTATTATGCATCACTCTATATGCTATGGAACATTCCTTTGGTCAATTGAGATCAACTGTCCTGGCTGCATCCCCTCCTGAATTCTTGTGCATCCCTACCTATTTGGTGGTGTGGTGGTGTGAGAATCACAAAAGGCCTTGACTGTGTGTAAGCACTGATCAGTAATAAATGAAATAACCCTGTGTTACCAACACAAATCCAATTTTGTTTCCAGCACAAATCCAAAACCACAGTCCCATAGCAGCAACTATAAAGAAAACTAACTCTGTCCCAGCCGAAACCTGTACAGAAGCCTAGGGTGGCTCTCTGGCTGTATGGATTGAATCCTCACAAAGTTGAAAATCTGAATCTCCGTCCCACTATTTCAGAGGTTGTTTATATGAAGTCACTGATTGAGAGGAGGAACGGGAACCAAATTACCTAAGCCAAACCCTAATATTTTGTAGATTAGTGATGAGACCATTCTGATTGAATACAAGAAATATGTGTAGAAAATACAAACGTGGAAGCTGAATCTTGGTATTTCTGGAATATTATGTCATCATATGGACAAGAACTGTACTCTAGACTACTAAATAATAAACACATGGAAGTATTTCTCCAGCAATAAGGTCACTTTATCTCTCCTTTTGTTAAATTCTATTACAAAAGCATCCAAATCCTACTATTTCATGTGAAATACTTTGCTTGTTATAAATTTACTATTTATTCAAGTTGGCAGGAATAATATGAGTTTGATTAAGGTTATGATTTTTGCATTTGATTGGTAAAGCAACTTCCTCTCTTTATTCAGTGGTTCTCTGCAGAGCTGTATTTTCTATACTAGTTAAGAGAGCAATTCTGATGTTAGTTGTCCTTACAGATATCAGGAGTGTTACCAGTTATAAACCTGGACTACTCTATTGAGTTTTTACTGGCATAAAACCAAAGTAAGATGAGAATGATGCTTCCAATCTTTGAGTATGATTGTCCTTTTAAGTACATGCATAAGAACGTTGCCACAAAGATATATTATAGAACAAAAAATGTGTGATGTAGTCTATCAATACCCAGTAAACATATTTATGAAGTGCCTAACATTGGAGAAGAGTCTAATTATATCTGGCATTTCTAAGCCTTACAATAATAAAAGTATCATAGTTTCACAGATATGCTTTAATAATTGATTTTCTGGCATATAAAAAAGTGATGACTTTAGGTGGTTTGGTAACATAACAAAATCAAATGCTACATACCTCCAAAAACAGTGTAGCTGTGCAATGCTGAGGCTTATAGAAAAACTAATGAAGAAGAACAATATAAAAATATTCTGAGTACAAAGCAATAAACTGGTTCTGTATGCAACTATTTATATATATTGTGTCAGCTTTATCATCATTAGAAATATTTACAGGACATCATTTATGAGTTAAATATAAGCCACTGAGCCATGATCTGAGCCTGGGAAATGATCATCTCTAATTCACAAACATGCATAAGAATATCAGGGAAATAATTGACAAAAAAAAATTTAAAAGGATGAAACTTTCATTATAAAATGCAAATATGTCAGTAAATGCACAAGTCTCCATAGTTCATTGAACTCTTCAAAGTTAACTCAGGTAAAATGAAATTCCACTCCAGGTTAATAATTAATGTTTATTTTGCTGAGATTCAAATCCAGGCCAGTACCACTTTGTAAATACATAATACAGCTCTACAGTTTAATCATCGTTTAAAAGAAAGAAACAAACTGTTTCAAAATAGAACAAAGTTTCCTTTACAAAGATGGTCAGATGATGAAGTAGTGTCATTAATTTCATTTTTATTCTGTCTTGTGTCATGTTTGTCTCAGAAAAGTCCTATGGTGAATCTATACCTACTTTGTCAATGATCTCGAGTCTTTATTTTTGATAAATTATAAACATTTTAATTTCTGTTAGGAATCTGTCAATGTCAATGCTAAAGCGTGGACAATCAGGAAACAATCCTTCATTCTACAGTCCTTCTACATTTTTTGAATAAATATATGAGATGGAGGAAAGGAGAGAAAGGCAAATAAATCAAAACTTTTCAACCCATTAGCAATATAAGGGAACAACAGACAAATCTGAGGTTGCGATTCAAATATATTTATAATTTTGTGTGTAACTTGAGATATTGAAATGAATGTGAGTACATTTTAATGTATTCTGTAACATATTACTTTGTTATTCCTCAGGCTATCTCTGATAGGTTTTCCCAACCTGTCAAGAATTCTATCAACTACTTCAGATTGCAAACGTATTTTAGTTAAGATCTCACTATTAAAAGATTTTCTGCTATTGGTCAGACGCTGATAATAAAAACAGGAAACAATTTGCTACAGTTTCTTGTGTTAAAAGTGAAATATACTAGATTACAAAACTAACTCAAAGATAGATATTTTGAAGTGAGATCTAGCAGGCATTTTTGTGTATTGTGTATATAATGGCCTGATTACTGTTTAATATAAATTTGGTGTATAACCTTAGACACTTACAATTGAAAAATAGGTCTCCTATTGACAATTATTGCAATGTCCATAAAATAGATTTAAATGTTTCTGCCTCTGTCAACATAGTACTAAAAAGTATTTAATCCCCAATATTCCTTTTCATAATAGGTTATGGAAACCCATAGTCCAACTTTTAGATTTTCAGTCTCCTGAAAGATTAATAGATTTGGTCTAAAAGCACTGAATTATGGAATTTCAGAGGATGATACCTTACAGCAGTTTTGCCCAACAGGTTTCTAGCCATTAATCTTTGTGAATTTTCACAGGTAGTCCCAGAGACAACAGGAGTGAGAGATAACACATCAATTTTATGAACTGTGAGAACATAAGCTCAGGCCTCTCCATATTCTGAAATCACCTACTTTATCCTGGGCTTAATCCAATGCTCAGTAATAAATAACTCTTATGCTTAGTAATGTATCTATTTTCAGAACTCATTTTAGCTTGTTCTCACCCTACCTACATTCGCTGGTAGGATTATGACTATTTTCTGATCATCAATGAACCAAAAAAAAGAAAAAAAAAGAAAAAAATCTTTCATGGATTTTAAAATACCAGAGATAGCATAGATTTTGATTCTTTAAAATAGTTTTCTTTGTTTTGCCCACCATTGTTGCATAGGAACATACGGCCCTTAGAGTAAATGAGATAGGTTCTAGTTAGAGTAGCAACAGCTATTCTAACTAGAGAATATAGCCATCTACTAATAACTTCAGTCAAAGTAATCCTCATTTGTATTTTGTTGGTCAGAACTGGATGCATTTCATGAAAATGCACCAGATATCAAAGCTGTGTGTGAGTAGCTGTATGCCTCTCATCAAGAAACCTTTAACTCAAGTAAATCTCTCTACTCTCCAGTCAATATGGAAGTGCTCCCAAAATAAGTCAGTGATTAAACTCAGAGATGTCAAAAGCAGCTAGGAGATATTTTGTGTGCTTTCAAAAATAAAAAGATTAAACAATATTCATGCCTCACTTTCATCTTTATAACTCCTCATGTCTCTTGTGTACGATTATTCATTTCCCAAATTCAAGAGTAATGAATTGAGTAATTTTATAACAGATGCTTGCCGTGAATTTCAGCAATTATGGCCAAGCACAGACAATAGATGAGGTGTTGCAGAAGGAAATAAAGGGCTCATTTCAGTGGCACTTACTACTGCAGCACTATCTGTCTTGTCTAGGGAAATAAATACAAATCTTATTGGCGAAAATAATTTTCCTTTTAGATTATTTCCTACCTTTCTAAATTTTAAATTAAAATGACAAGAAAATAATATATTAGAAAATAGACAGGTCTTGTCATCTGTGTAACACACACAGCAACATAAATTATTGGAGGCTTCCTCTCACTGATCCTATTTGTTCCCATTTGGTCCACACATGGATCTTTATTAAATGGTGTGAATATATTTTTATAATGTCATTCATAAAAACACCTGTTTTAATTTGTTCATACATATATGCCCCATCTCACAGCATCACAGAAAGTACAGGAAGTAAACAATTTAGAATCTGAAATGCAAAATCTCATCAATCCATGTACGCTTATTTACAATTTTAAAACTACTTTTTTTTTTAAATAAAAATTTGCATAAAGAATTATAAGCCATTTTCAGTTAGCACTGATTTAACTTAGAATAGAAATAATCTGATCTTGCTTTGTTTGACCCTAACCATCCTGCTTTTAATTATTTCATTAATTAAATGAGTATTAGTTAAAATAAAGCACATATTTTCAAAAACTATTACAGTTACTATTGTCATTATTTGGAAAAGGCAGTGGTTACTTTTTGTTTTGTGTTTGCAATTTAAGCAAAGTTTTTCTTTTGTTTTTGTCTGAGCTCCTTCCATGCTACCATAAAAATGCAACTGTATACTGGATAGGGGGTTTATGATTTATACAACTTGCCTCAAGACATGTAATGAGCAGCTTGTTTATTGCATATATTGCATATTTTATTTTTTTATAATAAACATAAATTTGTCTAGTTATTGCAGTCTGCAAAACTGTGGTTTAGATAGGAAATCAATAATGTCTTTTTAAGGTTAAGCTCAGTGAAAGAAAGTGCTGAAATAGCCCTGATGAAATTGCCCCTCAACTGAACTTACAAAGAACAGCATTATGGCAAGAGGATAGTGTCATACCTGCAGTATTAAAGATTGCAGACTATCAGTCAGATACCTTGGAATTGCTAAGGGCCCAGTCCTATTGCCCTAAAAAAATACCTTCAGGTCTCAAGGTAGAAAGATTGACATATTTAGTCTGGAGTAACCTAAATCAAATATTTCCCCAAGATCAGTGAATTAACCTTACTAGAGGACACAGCCCGGAGACCCACACATTTTGTCCAGGTATAAATGGAGTATTGGGTTAAAGACTGAGCTGGAAGGAAAGCTAATACTCTGCACTGAAAAAAAAAAAAAAAAAAAAAAAAAAAAAAAACACAAAGGGAGCTATTGCTTTGGTGGAAATAAACATGTGTTTTGACACAACTTCTGATCTGTGGTCAAGTGTGACCCACTGTGTGGTTCCTCTAACTGCAGAATCACAGAAACACAGAATGTTTGAGGTGGGATGGGACCTTCTGGAGTTCACCTAGTCCAACCCCCCAGCTCAATCAGGGTCATACAGCTCCTTGCTGTAGCTACCCGGACAAAACAGGGTTTTTCTATAGATGGAGACTACACATGGAGACTACACAACTTCTCTGGGTAACCTGTTTCAATGGCCTGGCCATTCTGGAAGTTTTTGATCCATCTCACTATCCAGTTAACTTCACCAGATTCTCTATGAGCTTTTTTTGCAGCCAATGTACAAAGCTGTTTTAAAATCAAGGTAAACAACATCCACTACTCTCCCCACATCCACCAAGCTAATTACCTCACTGTAGAAGGCTACCAGGTTGGTTAAACATGATTTCTCCTTTGTAAATCCATACTGACTACTCTCAGCCACTTTCTTGTCCTTTTGAAAATGGTTTTCAGATTTCCAGGCTTTATTATTTTCCTGAGGACTTAAATGAAGCTGACACTTCAGGCCCCGTGCATTTATGTATGTACTCATTGCTAAAGTGCTCCTAAACTGGTCCTCCTTCACTGAGGGCAAATCTTCCTTGCTCTATTCATCCACAGCAGGTACTTCCTGCTATCCCAGAATTTCAAAGTCTCAAACACAAGCACTATGACCAAGTCTCTCCATGAAGATAGCCCTTGTTGCTTACACTAAGCCAGTAAATGAGCCAAAATAAACTCTCTCATTTTTCAAATCCTCTTCATTCTAGGAAAGGAGTCTTTGAAAGTCCCAAGGTTTTTTAGAAAAGATTACAGTTCATTTTTCCATTAAATTATAATTTTCTTCTTAATAAATTAATTAGCCTCTATTTAGTATTATTAATTATTACACTTGTTAACATGGAAGCCCAAAATATAGGTCTATGCTCTGTGCTCCTAAATAAAGTATTTTGATTTTTCAGAGAGACTATAGACTTCTGGTGAAATTCTTAGAAAACTTTCAAGAAACAAGGTATGCTCTGTACTTTAAAGAACTGCAAACAAATAGCAATAAACATGTATATACTTAATAGATATTAAATACACTAAATAAATGCTATTTGGAAGACAACATTTTAATGTAATGGACAAAAATATTAGCTCACACGATTTGTCATTAACATAATAAACAAATGTTTTGAGTTTTTTAATGAACAAACCGTGTTCAGGGATAGAACTGTTACCTGGAAAATCTTCATATGTAAGTAAAGTGAGCTCAGTTTGCATGGTGAACTTTATATTAATTAAATTATTAATTAACTTATATCTCTAATATTCTTTCAAAATGTACTGAGTTTCCTATATTTCTCTAACAGAGACTTTAAAATTATTTATCATAATTTTATGACAGATTGTTCATATATATAAAGTAAACAATTAATTCACCATAAAATCAAGTATTTGCTTTGCTGGGTTTTAAATGCAATTGATGATATGAAAGACAGTAAAATCTTATTGCTTAGGAAAATTCCAACTAAACTGCTTTTATGACTTTACCTCACTTTAGCTAAAACTGTCTCTGATGTTAGAGCTTTTGAAATTCCTGGGAGGGTTTTATCCCCAGGAAGAGTCTTATTTTCCATTTCAAAAAGAACTATAACGATTCTTTGTTTTAGCCCCTTTTGATACACATACACATTTTGATATGGTTTGTGGAATTAAAGAGCATTAAAATCCAAACCCTGCAACTTAGCAACTGAATAAAGTTCTAATTTTTAGACGATGGCAACCATTATTGGCTTTGCTACTCCTTTGGTTTAGCAGACAAAGCATAATGCAGCAAACTCCTGTGATCAATGAAAATTTTTCATTGATTCACCACTTGCAACTTTGTATGTCTCATCATCTGTGAAACCACCAGATGTGTTTCCACCTATTTACCTGCTAGCTTCATTAAGACACAGAAAGAGAATTTCAGGTGAGGACCAAAGGAAGAAAGAGACCAGATAGGAGACCATCAGACACACCTCTTGCCTGATGTGTGTGAAATAGAATCTCCATTGAGCAGTTCAAAACATGGACTGGCACTGAGGTCACACACTTGAGTCCCCTAACTATATTTTGATAATGCTGAGGAAGGGGGCTATCCTTGTACTTTTGTATGAGTAAATATCATGAGGTTTCTGCTAAAGCTATTTGTGTAACACTGGAAGGTGCGGAAACAAATATATCACCCCTGAAGGAAACAAAAAGGAAAAACAAACTTCCAAAATTCAGGTTGGCCATTAGCACAGAAAAAGCAACTAATTCTTTAGGATACACACCCCCAAAAAACCAGAAAGTACTATGCCTTCTGAAAGCTCTTCCCAGCTCAGTAAAAAAGGCTGTACTTCTCTGTTACCTGTGCTAGCCATCATTACGGTATTCAAGCATCACTAATTATAATTAAATATTTAACTAGTTAGCATCTGGGGCAACAGTTGGCAGCCTTGCTGGGCAGCAGCAGACAACCAGAGCAGAAAGACTTGTGATTATTTCTTCTTAAGGTGGCTAAAATGGCTCTCAGCTAATCAATTAAAAAGACTGACTTAGCCCTTGTTCAGAAACAAGCTGAATAATAGTTATGCAAATAGGAATTTTCAGACAGGGTACAGAGACTTTAAGATTTTACTATTATTGAGAAATAATCACACCACAGTTATGCAAGAAGACCTGCAGATGAGGTGCAGGGAATTGCTAATTGCCCCATAAATACACAGCAACTGTACAGCATCCCAGTTGTCGTACTGGGTCAAGTTATAAAAATTAAGGACAAAATATTGCAACAGTGTTCCAGCACGTCAACACATCAATCACCTCTACTGCTCACTTATTCATCACCTTCCTTCTCTCCCTCTCTTCGCTTCTTTTTTTTCCTCTTAGCGAATTTTAGAACCAGTATTTAGAAGAGGGCAAAGGGAAGAGAAAGGAGATAGGACTGTCTTGGTTATTAAAATGCAACAGCATTTTAACACAAGACGTTAAGTTTGCAGTTAGACACATGAATTAAAGCGATCTGTTTCTGAGGTTGTGTGTGCAGAGTACTTTGGAAAATTAGGGCAAGCTTTTAGATACATATTAGCATAGGGAAAAATATATCTTTCCATTAGCACTTTGTATAGGAAGTTGGACTATATGCCATGTTAAAAACCAGAATTTGTTTACTAGCGTGAGTAATGGAAAGAATTACAGCAACCTCAGTGATTTAGTTCACATGTTTCCAGTTTGATAGGGTCTTTGAGACAGAGAGACCAAACTGTGACCAATCTGATTTTGAAGAACATTAGGGTTTTTTCAAATATTTGCGGCAAAACTAAGACTGACTTTCAGAGTTGTCCTTTTCAGCCTGCAGGAGGTAGCAAAGTTTCACCTCCCAGACATCCTTTTTGTTCTGCAGAGATTAAGCATTCCACCTCCCAAAGAAAGTAAAAAAAGTTCATTTTTCTCAGAGCAAAGTCAAAGCCAAGTGTTACAAATTCTCCAAACAAGCTCGTATTGATTTCTTTTTTCTCGTAGGAAATCAAGGCAAAACTCTCAGGTCTCTAATTTTCTTCAACTTATTTAAAAAATAAAATTATTTTCAGTTATTCAAATGATACAAAAACAAAGCTTTCATGACAACTATGTTTGCTTTGGTCTTCAAGCCAGAGACTCCAGGACAACAAATTTTCCTTTATTTTGTGTTCTTTCTATGTGTGTATGTATACATAAATAGTAACACACAAAAAGAAATATTTATATATATATATATATATATATATATACACATCCAAGAAAAACGAAAGTGTATCTCTTACAGGTATGCCTCATCAAACATATTTTACCAAAAACTGCTGCTGGATAACATAAATCAACCTTCCCAATACAGTGTAAAAATCCTTCCCACTCCTAGTTTACATAAAGAAAAAATATTTCTGAAGGACACTGACAATAATAAGACTTCCTCAGATGTTTTTAAGGTTCACTTTCCCTGTCCATACTATATGGGTCTCCAAGAAAGATGCTCAACAGAGTTGCTGTTTGTCAGTGAAAAAATAAGCAAAGCAGACACAGTACATCTCCCACGTTCCAGTAAGTGCAGTGGTCCAATGCTTAGATGTGAAAATAAGAAAATTAAACATATTCTTCCCTGAAAAAAACCCAAATCTGATTATAGTGCATTAAACCAAATAATATAATCTCACTGTACAAAACTCACATGCACTTTCTATTATTTTGACTGTGCACAAGTTATATTTATTTTTTTAACTTTAAAACACTTACTGCAGCACTTTAACATTCCATAGTTTATTTTTATATTTTATTTTGTCAAAACTGGAGCTATAGAATTAATTTTAACAAAAGAAATAAAATGAATCCTATATGTGGCCCAGAAGCTTCTTCAGGTTACCAACAACAGTGTGGAAAGAATAATATGGTGAAAAATTAAGACTAAGTGGATAAACTGCAACCACAGTAGATGGTAATACACATTCGCATGCTTGCAAAGTAAACTATTCATGGAAGAAATAGTCCTTGCTTATCAAATTATTAAATTCTTACTGCAGTACTCAAAAAGTACAACACAACTAAGAAGACCAGAAAACTCTCAAGCTGTGAAAAATAGAATTGGATGCTTACTGAGATTTAAAAGAAGATGAGAAATTTCAACACAGAACTCACAGAAGCAGTAAAGACAAGTAACAATTTAAAATGGCCAATCTTTTAATATATTGTTCTTTGACCTTTTCCGATGTTGTTTTAGTTTTTCTTTTTAGTTTATATGAAACAGAGGCAAAGTAAGAGAAGAGGCATTCATAGACTAGAAAATAACAGTTAGATTTAAACTCTTCCTTTTTTAAATTTTTAGATCTGAACTGCCTTTTCATTGTTTAATGAAAGGTAAATATGACTAACAACTCACATGAAAAATTTCTATCAGAAATGGTATTGTTGGCTAAACTAAGTTAAACCCCATGATATTAAAGAAAAACTATTTTAGAAACAAAATGAGGAAATTTATTATAAATTTTACTTTCTGTTTTTCAAAGCAGATTTTTTCAGACATACAATGTCATTTAGAATCAAAACATTTTGAAATTAAATTAGTCAATAATGAATAAAGTTTATTCACCTCAAAATTAAACAACACTAAAAGAATTACAATTTCATACAGTATTTTGAAATGTCATCTTCTCTTTGGAAACCGCACTTCATTTCTAATTAAACAAACAAACAAAAATGGAGATTCCTTCTCTTTTAGAATTATCAGCTTTTTAGATCAATCCTAATTTAAAATCAAGAACAATTGTAAAACAAGGTTTGTTTAAAAAGTGTTTTTTAAACAGAAAAGGAAAAAAAGCCTGTTTTCAATACAATGAAGCATTGTAGAGTAAGGCCTCTCATAAAAACAGTATGTTGCAGTGTTGTATAGCAATTGTTTTCCATTGTCTTTAATAGCAGAAACTCTGCAAATCTTTATGAACAAAAACACCTACTAGAGAAAAAAAAATAAACTCAAGTACAGCTGTATCCTGAAATCACTGCTATCATAAATTAAATGGAGTACATTCCAATTGGAGATACCAGTTGTGGGAGATAAAAGCAGAAGAGAAAAAGGGATTGCAAGGTGCCATCCTATAAAACAGAGGCAAGAAACTATAAAAGTAATTTTCAATATAGAACACAAGCCAGAAGTCTGCCCAGATGGTTTAACATGTCATATTAGCAGAGAGGTAAAATCTATGTCCCCATGATGGGTAATGACCTTATGAGCTGGAGACTACAGAAATCCAGCAGCTACAAGCAGAAAAGATTCAGCCACAGAAAGAGTTATGCAAAGGAAGCCACAGTATTGCTGTAACCCAGCAGGAAGAACAAGGACTCAGAGGTAAAAACTTTGAAAGCAGCCTTTACTTATGTTCACATGACTGAATACTATAACACAGCATTTCTAAATATTTCTCTCCACAAAATGACAGCTTAATTCTATAAAATCAGCATAATTTTCATCTATCAAATGCTAAGTTGTGACAAGAAAGGCTTATTTGCATGAATTTCCATCCTTCTGTCAACACAAAGTTTCCTGACAGGCCTGTATGCTTGCACCTGCTCCTGCTCTCATGGTTTGCAAACCAGCCTCAATGAGCTTGGCTTTGCTTTCTCCAGCCACTTTTGTCGCTTGTGTTCTCCTCCCCTCTTTTCCCTTTACATGCAGTAACAGAAAGTCCCTCCTTTGAGTCAAAATCCAGCAAATCAAGATGTCTCTTTTACCAAATCATTGCTTTGCAGACTCTGGTGCTTCTGATTTAATAAAGTGAAACAATAAAGATAATTGAGGTTAAACAGATTACATTTCATTGTGTACCAAAAAAAGAAAAAAAGTGAAAAATGCTGAACAGATATTAATCTTTATTGTATTTAACGTTGGGTTTTGTTTTATTTTTTAATAAATACTTTTTCCATACTTTGTCCCACAAGGCTCTGTCTCAAAGCTGATGTTCTTTAATGTCTTCGTCAATGACATAGATAGTAATATTGAGTGCACCCTCAGCAAGTTTGCAGATGATACCAAGCTGAGTAATGTAGTTGACATACCTGAAGGATGGGATGCCATCCAGAGGGACCTGGACAAAAAGTGAGCCCACAGGAATCTTATGAGGTTTAAAAAGGCCCAAGTGCAACGTGCTGCACCTGTGTCAGGGCAATCCCAGACATGACTGAGAAAATAACTAATTTAAAGCTGGTCTGCAGAGAAGGACTTGGAGGTTCTTGTTGACAAAAAGCTGGACATGAGCCAACAGTATGTGCTTTCATTCCAGAAAGCCAGATGCATCTTGGGCTGCATCAAAAGCATTTTGATCAGCAGGTCAAGGCAGGGGATTCTGCCCTTCTACTCTGTTCTTGCGAGACCTCTCCTGGACTGAGACCCCAGCTCTGGGGTCCCCAACACAAGGAGGGCATAGATCTGTTAGAGCAGGTCCAGAGGAGCCCATGAAAGTGATCAGGCTGGAGCATCTCTCCTATGAAGACAGGCTGAGAGAGTTGGGATTGTCCAGCCTGGAGAAGAGAAGGCTCTGGAGACACCTTATTAGTAGCCCTTAAAACGACCTTATAGGAAAGATCTAGAACAACTTTTTTACATTGGCAGACAAGGGGGAAAGGTTTTAAAGTAAAAGAGAGGAGACTTATATTGGATGTTAGGAAGAATTTCTTTACTCAAAGGATGGTGAGACATTGGAACAGGTTGCCCAGAAAAATTGTGGATGCGTCATCCCTAGAATTGTTCAAGACCAGGTTGAAAAGGTTGGTCTGTGGAGTGCCCATAGCAGGGTGATTGGAAGTAGATGAACTTTAGAGCCCCTTCCAACCCAAAACATTCTATGATTCTATGAGTCTATGAATAGTTTTGAAATGCAAAGGGAAAGAAAAGAGATTTTGTATTTAAATGATAAAATCAAATGTCTGAAAANTATCTGTCGTTGACAGATATTTTGTGTGTTGTAATAGAATCAAACATTGTTTATAGCTTCACTTTTTTAAAATTTCATTCAGTTATCCATTTCCATGAAAGAATTTAGACTTTGGTGTCATACCACAATTATATATATATATATATATATATAATTGTTCTTTAGGTTAAGGTGATATAGTCAAATTTTAAAGATTAACTGAGTTAGCAGATTGCTTTCCATTTCCCTCAAGAGACAATCCACAATTTCACAGATCTCATTACACCGCAATATTTTCCATTTTACTCAATTAAACATTATCTGCTTACAGATATGATATCTGTTAAGATAAGGAACTGGTTGCCTATTTCAAACTGAAAGATTTTACATTGGGATGAAGAAAGGAGACTGTTGCAGAATGTAGTGCATCCTAAACTATTTTTTATTCCTGACAGACTTATACAACCAAGTAATTTTGGTGGAGGGTTAGGGGTTTTTTGTTTGTTTGTTTGTTTTTGTTTGCCTTTTTTTTTTTTTAACCACAAAAGTAATAACATTCCTGTAAGGATTTTTAGCATTTCAGGGCTACATAAATTACAGGTTCCTTAGCAAGGTCTGCTCTTGGCCTCATTTAGATTTCACAAACTGAAGCTTGGCAGGATACTTGCATACCATCTTTATTCAACAGACAAAGACAGGCTTCTGGAGCACTGTCTAGGATGAAAAGCATCATCACTTAGCCTGAAATTGCTTACACTCACTCATTCTGATTGCAACAATAGAGCAGATTTGCCCTGTTGAATAGCAACAGCTTAAACAATTCTTTACTCTTTTTCAGTTTCATTTATCCAAGAGAATCTAAGGTTAAAGCTGTGATTTAGCATCATTGTACTGACACTAATTTTTTTTTTGCCGTCTACACAAACACACATGAAAATTATAGTAACTACTCATACATTCAAGTACTCATACCTAAACATTTTGGCAAATTAATATAAAATTATTGCTGTATAATACTGTTGGTATTATACAGCATTATATTGAATTAAGTCAGTCAGAAAAGAATTCACAAGTAATTTGTACACAGTATGTCATCCATGTTTTATTTCATTATGAGAGCACCTTTTTGGCATCTGTATGCCTACCGGGATTCTGAAATCTTCTGTAAGATCATTGTACTACAAAAAAGACTCACTTGGATATAAACAGCCTGCCACCAAGCTGACGGCAGACTTTTTGTCAGTCAGAATTCTCTTTACTTCTATCTTCAACATTTGCAGATGGGAAAATTCAACAATTTAATGGGTTGCATGAGAACAATTACTATTTTGAGATTCTGTATGAAATAGCTCTTTTCCTTAGGAGGAGGGGTATGTGTGATTACCATATGTCACCCCAGAGAGCTGGTCTGAAAGGGCTGACCTTGTGCTGCTTTGCGATTCCATGAGCAGAAGCCTGACAGGACACTTACCCTTCACCATTAATAATGTGAGAAAGCCGGTCTTCTGGATGAAGAACAAGATTAAAGATGGTTACAGAGTTCCACATGAGTTATTAGCTGTTCGCCTGATGTAAACATGACTAACGGATAATGGAATTAGCTTGGCTGAGCAGAAATCACCCAGAGGATTTACTCGCTTTCTCTTCCACACTAAAATATTTCATAGAGGAAGAAAAAGGGTAAGGAAAGTCTTGCATGTCACTTTAACAGCCTGGGTGGGCTATGACATTGCTTGAAACAGAATCCTCTCAAGGAGGCAGATGTGCTTTTTGCCTTCGCACAGATAATTTGGAGCTTGCAGGAAAATAAAATTAATGTGGGGAACGAGACATACAGATAGAATATGTTTCCTTTGTTGTTTTGTTCTGCTGTATTGTTGTTTGAGGTTTTTTTGGTAACACCATTTAACTCAATAAACAGCAACAGTTGACACTTCATTGTTAAGCAGGCACAAAGCAAACTGAATTTTGGATCCAGCAAACTCGCCTGCAGGAGTTGACAAACCATTTTCTCCTAAGCAGTGATCAGAACTTAAAAATAAAAAAGATAAAAGATTCTGGATTTCAGGTACACACATAGACACCTAGACAAGCACCAAAGCAAGCAAGGAATTTTTGCAGATTCTTATCAAGGTAACTGACATAAAAATTTGCTTAGGCTTATTAAAGAGACTAGAAACATACAGTTGAAAAGTGTAGCATTCACACAGCCTGCAAGCACAGCTCCAAAAACCAAACAAACACAAACAAACAAACAAAACCCAAAACAAAAACCAAACAGGAGATAAAAAGAAGAGAAAAGAAGAATCACAGATTAAACTGTAATCCCACCTTCCCTTCCCCCTGTTTTTGATTTATGAGAAACAAAGACAAAGGATGGGCAAATATCAGGAAAAAGAATAGAGAGGACTAAGTGCTAGTGAAAAATCTAAATTTCTTTTGCGTCCACATTAGACATGAAATCAACAGCATGTCAGTTTATTATTCATTTGTCTGAGTTTTTTAGCTCCCTTTTGTTTTGCTAAAGCTGATCAGGAATAAGGAAAAAGAGAAGAGAGGGGAAACATTTGTGAAATTTATGTTGAAAAAAATGCAACAAATTATTTACCACTTTTCTTTCCACTTTTGTGGAATGCATTTTAGAGTAATGATATGGATGGCAAAACAAAACTTTATGCTTACAGGACCTGCAGGCATTGTAAAATGGCATTTCAGAAGAAGAAAACGCGCCTTGCAGGGAAGATCGAAAAAAACCCAAAAAAACGAATCAGTATACATTGGTTCCACCTGAAATGAATTCAAGTCCCTAATGTCCTGAAAAACTGACACTTGAGTTTCCTCATTCTTATAGTAGAAAGAGTAAAAAACAGTATACACACTCAGTGCTGCGAATTTCAGTCATTTTATCAAGGATTTGGGGAAAATTTACTTCTAGGATATCTTGCAGTTGCAATTCTGTGAATGCTTCTAACAAAGCCTAAATTTCTTGTGGCTCCTTTTTCTCCATATGGTTATTGTAGATAACATATTTTAGGGCAGTCAGTATTTCTTCTATTCAGAACAGCTGCAAAGCACAGTGGGATGTGAGCACACAGTGCCCTGGGTAAACAGCATGACGTTCCTTTGGTCATTATGGACCATTTTTCCTGGTGGTGGTTTTCGTTCTGCTCATTTGTCTGTTCAAAAGCATGTGTTCTCTCAGTCCACAAAATTACTTCTCAGTTCAGAAGATGAAACAATGGAAACAGTCTTTTCTGAGCTCTAGAGTCAACCAAGGGAAAGACAAGTAAAAGAGAAAATAGAGGGGAAGGGAGAAAAAAAGGTAAAAATGTTCTTCTCCTAAAACACCCTGTCAATAACATGGTAACTAAAACTTTATTCTTTGACCTTCATACTATGGTCTTTTGCATCCCCTACAAGTATAGTAAAGGAGAAATTTTGTGTTATCAGTTTACAGTTGAGGAAACAAAAATTGATAACGCGCCATTCACTTTTCCATTGGAAGAAGATGTAGGTAACACTTCTTAATGTTTCACGTTTGCTGAGCTTTCTTTTCTGAGTGGTACAATGTCCTTTCATGGATCTTCTCAAAATGCTGCTCTTTAAAAACAGATTAATAACATTTATCATATAAGTTTTTTGGTAGAGCTTCCATTACAAAGGAAACAGTATGTGTCACCTGCATCTAACATACTTAGTATGCACCTTCAGAAAATACTGACACAAGTCAAATTCTACTTTAAGATTTACAGCTACAATATTAAAAGATATCTTTCTAGTATTATCCTGAAGTCTCTTCATGAATGTTTCAGGAAAAAAAACAAAGAACCAAGCAACTGACCCAGCATGGCAATATTATTGCAAGAAACCCAAAAAAAATATACATTACAAAGCAACAAAAAATGGTTCTCAATTTTTTTTCTGTCCTGTTTGGGAAGACAAACTAAATGACCTCACAAACAACAACACTTTTGTGGGACTAATAACTAATAAAAGGTTTTGTAATGTAGCAGTACAGTTATTTAGAGCACAATTTGATGGCGGTGAGCAAGAAGTACATAAAACCTTTTAAACATTAAAGAAACAAATGGATTTACTATGTAAAGAGTTGCTTTCATAATTTTCCAAAGACCAAAAAACCTAAATAGTTATACAAATAATAATGATATATAGTGTATATAGTAGGACTGTTCATTTATACACCCATATATATACTATAAGTAAATGCTTCAGAGTATAGCACATGACTTTCTACGCATTAAAGAATAAAAGATCTTGATAGAGCCTCACAGAATATGAATGCCAGAACTATATTTCACAAAGAGGAAATTGAAAATAGAGAGGAGTGATCTGAAAAAATCCATTGAGACAAGCAGAGCTAGGATTTGAACTAAATCCAACTGTGTGAACTAAATCAACACTGACTTAGTCCTTCTTGGCTTGAAGTGATGGATTGAAACACCAAATGCTTCTTATCTAAAAGGTTATGCCATTTTTACAACCGCATTCTGAGAATACAAAATTGGTTTAATAGATTTCAGTGTTAGTTAAAAACTACATGACCTGGCACAGTAAGAGCTTTCCTTGGCTTCTGAGATGACTCTTCTAAGATTGGCTTGTCAACACCTTCATGTTGCAGCAGGTCGCATACACAGAGCATGCAACACACATTTGGTTTTATGATCTATCATGTGTAACCTTGAAATGCCCACACTTAATGAAAAAGAGAGCACCCAAAACACAATCAGTTTCTTTAATACCTTAGAAGCTCCATGACAGCAAAAACCATTGAGTTTCTGATGAAGGAAAGCCATGTGGGGGGTTGGAGAGAAGAAAGGAAAAAGAAAAAAAAAAAAGTATGATTCATTGCAATTTTTCAGGTCGATTTCAATCTATGGAAAACGCACATCAATTTGTTTCTTGAGTTATAATTTGTGGCTGTTCTAAATTGTGTAGTGTTCAAAGGGAAGTTATTCTGTGTAAAAAAGATTAAGAAACTTGATTACTCAAGTGCACTATGTCATGAATACTATTGATCTCTTCTCTCCCCTACAGAGAGTAGATGACTATTCTCTATAAAACCTTTGTTTATAACAATTATGTCTTAATAGCACTGCATGTAATTTGCTGCTTTTGCTTAATATAAGCTGCTCTTTTTTATCTTACATCACCTTGCTGAAATGTACCACTATTTTCAAGGTGACTTGATTATATTTTTTAATATTACTTATCCATTATAGTAAGCAACTTGAATTTTATTGCTACACATTTATCAAAATTTGGTTTTCTTACTCAATTCATAAACCATCTACTTTTACAGTATTTAAGCTGACCTTATACTCTGCATATTTTAACTACCAATAACATGATAATCACTAAGAAGTACATCCAGCTGAAAGAAAGAACAAAATTATTTGTAGGCATCAAAGTAAGTTTCTTGTATTTGACACCTGTTTTTCTGACCTTTATGGTGCTGATCTGTGAAGGTGGAGACTTACACTTTTGGATCCTCCAAACCCTGTTGGAAAGATAATGATTAGTTTCCTCCTATTCTTATGTTCACAATATCTTAGTGGTAATCAGTTACCAACACATTTAAAAATCACCTTAACTGAATCCAAATTAAAGTAAAATGCATATTGTCCCCTCTTTCAATTTCAATTTTGCTCTCTTTAACTTTACTGCTTTTAAATGTGTTCATAAGAGAAACTTGGTCTATTTAGATGAGGTTAAACAAGAATGTTCTTTTTCTTCCTCTCATAACCAGATATAGCTGGTATGCTCTTGCGGGGAAGGTGGCAAAAGCATTCACAATCTTTTCCTTACTTTATACCCCAGAGAACACTTTCAGAGAATAACCTCTGCTTTACTGCCTCCATCAAAAATCAGTACACTTTGGTGAAATGTTACATTCCGGTAGCCATGTTCTCCCATCAAAACTCCCAATGCACCCAGGCAGCATCAGCCTTTCTCTTGGAAAATTACTATATCAGGTACCTACAATGAAAATCAGTTGACTCTGCTTTTTATGTAAAGTAAGTACTTTTCTGCTTTCTTAGATACATGTGTTTGTTATATCCCATGCTTGACCAACCAATTAACATTATTTTACTCAGTCAGAGACAAAAGCCATCTTGTCTCCTCCCCTGCTGAACCACTGAAACATTTTATTGTCATGTACAATCAACAAACACTACTAATTTTGTATTTTTTCTTCTATATTAAAAAACATAACTGACAAATATTTTGACACAGATATGTAGCTCATTACTAAAAGAAAACATGGTAGTAATTAGTCATTCTAAGGTGACTGATCTTCAATGTCTTTTTCTAAACCACTCTCAACACCTTCTCATGACTCAAACTTCACAAAACCTGTACAATAATCAGCAGACCTGGATCTTTTGTCTCCATTCGTGCATGCTGCAGATCACTGTCATTTTATTTTTGTGTGAATTATGCTGATTACTGACTCCCACAGAAGCCTACTCTCAATCTTAAATTTCATATAAGACCTGCTGTACTTCATTGCATGGAATCATGAACTGAAGTGTCAGAATAGTTTTCTCATCCCTATATTACTAAATGAAAAAGATCATAGTAATATAAGAGTGCGTGCTGGCTTTGGCTGGGCTGAAGTAATTATTCTCCTTAGTAGCTAGTATGGCACTATGTCTTGGATTTGTGCTGGAAACAGTGTTGGTAACACAGAGATATCTTTGTTGCTGCTGATCAGTGTTCACACATAGTTGAGGCCTTTTTTGCTTCTCACACCACCCCATCAGTAAATAGGTGTGGGTACACAAGAATTTGAGAGGGGACCCAGCCAGGACAGCTGATCCCAACTGACCAAAGGAATATTCCAGGTGATATGGCATGAGGATCAGAAATAAACTAAGGGGAACGTTGGCCATAGGGCTGTCACTCAGGGACTGGGTGGGCATCGGTCAGTTGGTGGTGTTTTCATTTGCATTATTTGTCTTTATTAGGTTTTATTTGTCTCTTGTTGTTACTTTTCATTAAAATTAAAGTATCAGTAATTGTTATTGTTGTTGTTATTATTATTGTTATTATTATATTTCAATTATTAAATTGTACTAATCCAAACCCATTAGTTTCTTGCATTTGCCCTTCCGATTCTCTCCCCCCATCCTGCTGTGGGGAGTGTGAGTGAGCAGATGTGTGTGCTTGGTTGATGTCTGGGGTTCAACCAACACAGAGAGTGAGAGCAACTTTTTCAGAGGAAGAAGGTGGTGATTAAAATCTTACATTTTGAGCATTACTTTCCTGTCATCTTTGCATCAGCCTTTCTCAAAGGATTCAAGCTGTATAATGTATTGTTATCTAACTGGGCATGCCCATCACAGATGTTATATTAAGGTCATATTATCATAAATATTATCAGTTAGCTTTTTTTCTTTGAAAAATAGGAGTCAGCTAGCTACACACATTCCATTACCAACAGACAACACAGCCCAACAAATGGAGTAATCTTTCCTCATATTGTGCATGCTGTCCTAGAATGTGATTATTTCAGTTTTATTAGCAATCTGTCATTATGCTAATTCAGTGTATGACAGTACAGGATGGCAACTGAGAACTGCAAGACTCTCCTTCTTTGCAGGTTGCTGCTTTTCTTTTAACACCTCTTTAATCTCTGCTTGTGAACAGGATAAAGAAAAAAACTGTATCTTGTCTTTTTTGATGTTTCATTACAGAGTGATTCTTCTGTACCATGAATGAAAGTGAAAAGGTGTCCAGAAAGTTGGCAATATTTCTAAGTTTAAGATAGTCACTGTTCCTTTGGAAGCAAAGAGTGTTACAATTGCCAAGTGAGATGCACTATTTAATTTACTAACCACCACTTTAGGCTCTGTAATGTATAGCTTGCACTGTTGGCCTGTAAAAAGGACTTTCACAGCTTGTTCTATTTCCTTGTGCAGCTGAGGATCATATAAATAGGTCAAACTTTTTTCCCAAAGTCAAGTAATGTTGTGTTGCATCTGGGTGAGCCAGCAGTCGATTCCACTTTTCCCCCGTCCACCTGCCAGGGCAGCCAGCCCAGGGGGTCCTTGGGGCCGGTGGGCAGAGCAGCCGCTGCTTCTCCCCTCCCTCCCCCCTCCACTTCCGGGATTGCGGGCATGCGGTGTTCGCGTCATCTTCTCCCCCGCTTCTCTCCCTGTCCACGCATGCGCGGGCAGCCCAGGGCCGCGGGGCCACTGCGTGCATGGCCAGGGGGCGGTTCCTGCCCACAAGGGCAGCCCATTGGTCGGACCCCCGTATGATTGGCCAGTGCCTCCATCGGTCTGTGGATGTCACGCCAGCCCTCTGAAGCCATTGGCTCTCGCCCTATTCTCCTCCCCTCACTCCCCTGTGAAAACAGCCTGTGCCAGCCGGCTCAGGTGTCAGTGGCTCCGCGTGCCACTCTAGTCATAAAACCTGCTGGTAATAAGCGGAAAATAACCCTTCCTTGTCTCTTCACTTCTACCGCTTTTACTAACCTGCATGCCTGAACTTTGTAAACACCAGCACGAAAAAATAAGCAGCCACGACCCTTTTTCAGGGACCGGGAAAAGTGTGGGCTTTTCCAGGCCACATGATCGCTGCTTTGGCTTTCAGTTACCCACGCTTTTTACCCATGGCGAAGTAACTTTCATGCGCTGTTAGAAAACATGTTTTTCTGCAGTGACACAGAGTCTCAAGTCTGCTCTCTTTGTTTTAAATCCTTGTTTGTAGTAACAACAACATACAGGGTAACTTTCAAAGGGAATGTATATAAATTCCCAGGCTCTAATGACTTAACTACAACCTGCAGTGTCTCATGCTTGGTTGCTGCTGCACTGAATGACAGGTCTGTAATCAATCTTCTGTCTTTCCTCCATGAACATCTAAAATGTTGTAAAGAGTGGCCTCTATGATTTGTGCAAAAACTCACACTCTGAAAGATCTTTTCACCAAGCTACTAGTGGAAAGACCAATAACAGTCAATTTCAGCAATTCTTAATATCCTTTTATGAAATTATATATCTATACATTCTCATGGATCATGGCTTAAACACCTTTCTCATTTTGAAAATGTTTCTTTTCAGCTTTTGTTCACACCTTAATTACCAATGCAGAGGCTTTTCCTTCAAATATTTCACCTCTTTAATAGAAACTCCTTCAGTTTCTCAAAATACTCAAAGTTACATTTTATGTATCTTCCAGAGGGAAAAAATAAAAAGGGACGTCCCCTGTATTTGCCAAACTATGGATGTGTTGCAGCCATACACTGCTAAAGCATGTATTCCCAAGATGGACTTAAATGTCTTTAGATACATTTGTATGTTTGTTTTATTTACTATTTTCCTTATTACTTTTTCCTCTGCTTTCCCATCTTATTATTTTACTATTTTCCTGATTTTCCCTTTTTGTGTTTCTTATGGTCTAAGTTTTTAGCTCTTCTCAGTGCTGCTCAGAATTTCTGGTCATCCTCCTTCATTTTTTTCTTCCCCTCAGATTAAAAGTCCAAGATGTTCTGTATTATATCACACATCCCTGGAAGTGTTTAAGATCAGGTTAGATGGGACTCTGAGCAACCTGATCTGGTGGAAGATGGCCCTGCCCATGACAGGAAGATTGCAACAAAATGATCTTTAAGGTTCCTTCTAACTCAAGCCATTCTATGATTCTATGACATCAAAAAAATCTTTCACAGAAGATATACTAGATGCCAAAGGCAACACAAGAAGTAATTGGAGATTATTTTTTATTTTAATAGAAGTACTGAAAAAGCATTTCTCCTAGAATTTTGTTCTTGGCAGGAAAACATCCTCCTCATACACATTTCTTTAATTAGTTGTGTCTCTCTCTGGAAAGAATTCAATCATAATTTTGTTTTGGAGGTACAATCAATTTGGTGATTGGTTTTGTTTGCTGCAGTTTATATTTACTGTATGTCATCTGCTCATATTAAGACAAATAAAATATGGAATTTCACTTTTCCCAAGGAAAGGGAGAACCTCCTAGTTACATAAGTTTTAAGTAGGGTTAGAGTCTTTCTCTGACTCTGAACAATGAAGTACCTGACATCTAAAATGTAATAAGAACAGCCTCTTGGCAAGCCTAGGTCTTTTACCAAGACAATATTACAAGCTCTCACTCTTTCTCCACTTTATTAATCCACACATGTAGTCAAATACGTAAATATTATGGGTAAAGTTGTGACTATTTATGATGAATTTTACCTTACTACCCCCTTGTCACCTGCCTGGTAACTATTTCACTGTTTCTGATGTAGAAGCACGCAATCTGAAATTAAGTGTTTCCTTATATAGATAATCTATTCCTTTTTAGCTGTAGTATTCGTCATGAGTTGTATCAGAACTTGTATCGTGTCAAAGTATTGCCTTGTTTCTAGAGTATAAACACGACTAACCTTTGCAAAGCAGCAAGATATTACAGTGCTTACTTTGTTTTCCAGATAGCTTTTCATATACTCATGTCTTAGAACTAAACGCTAGGGATTTATTATTTCCAGTTCTGAACTGTGTGTATATTTCTGCCTCACGTATCTTGTCTCACCTTGTTGGTGGTATTCTGAATTCTGTTTGCTGGCTTTCAACCCAGGATTTTCACCTATTGAAAAAAATATAATGACTCTCATGGCCAAGTGCATATAGGCAGATTATATGCAAAACAGTCTGTAGGACCAATCAAGGAATAAGTGATAGGAATATTTTGAAATCAAAGCATAGAGTTCTGGCACACATATTTAATGAGTTTAGATAGTATCTCAAAGAGCCTGGCTTATTCTTTTTTAACCCTTCCATACAGTTATGGATTCATTTAGATTGGCATGAATCCATCCCAGCACCTTGGGCCTTGAAGTCATATATCTAAGAACAGTACTAAACATGGTATTTTTCAAGTTCTACAGTAGATATGGTCACATCAGACTGACCCAAGGACTCTAAAAAGCATCTTCAGGTAAAAGTTTTTCTACCTCAGAAAAGGTGAGGCCATTAGTGTTTTAGCTACCTTTAGTGTATTGAGATACAAAAACACAAATTAAAATAACTGATCATAAGTAGTTTCTACTTTTCATTCTATTTTAAATTTCTAGTTAGGATTAACAGTCCAAAGTCAGAAACAAACAGAGCAGAACATATCTTTCCACATGTTCATGTTTTATCTAATTTGTCTGTGGTAGGAATCTATTTTGTGAGTTTTGAGCGTACAATATCATACTATGGCATCTCTCTCAAATGCTATGCTTTCACAGTAACATACATATTGAAAAGTGACTTAGTTTTGTATCAGTCCATAAAGTTACAGATCATAAATCAGATGATTTATGACTAGCTAGACTATGCCTGAAAATGTTTGTGAATACATGTTGATAGGAAGGTGACATAAAAACAAAAAGCAGCAACCCTAGATTTAATTACACATGGATTCAATAACAAGGTTCAAATTTCAACTTGAGGTATATAATTTCTTTGATATACATTACTGAATTTTCAATCATGAGCTGAATTATTCTTTCAGCCTTTTTCTTCTTCATGTTTTCTAATGTTTTCTCCATCATCCACATTAGATTCAGCTGCAAAATTCCTTATACACAGACCTTTATATGGCTCAGGAAGCCACATAGCCTCTGTCCTGGGGTGACTGTATCATTTCCCCACAGTGCTGTATTCCTATCATCAGCGGACCTTTCAGTACAAGGTTATGTTACTACACAGGAAAAAAAGAACAGATCTCCACCCAGTGGAACTGTTTATAAGTTGGACAACTCCCCCAGTATTTCTTCTTCTTGCTGCTGCTGCTGCTGCTGGTATTTTTACCCCCTCCACTTCCCAGCCCTCCTGTGGACTGCCTGCCTCAAGAAGAGCAGGGAAAGGGGTTTTTTTTCCCTTTTTTTTTTTCATTTTTTCCCCTTTTTCCTTTGACCTGTATTGTTTCCTACAAGGGACTCTGGGATCATCAGAGGGACATTCCCCCTCCCAGGCCTAGGGAGGCCTGGTGCAGCCTGTGACAGGACCCCTGCTTCGGGAGGCTACCAGACAGAAGGGAATCTCTGGGACTTTTCTACTGAGGTTTTCCCTTTTTGGGGATTTTTTATCTGATATTATTCATTTGTTTTTTGTCTTTTCTGTGTCTGCATGCATATCGTGTGTGAATGAACAGGGGTTTTTTTTTCACTTTCTTCTGAGAAATTTCTTTCCAGACCAGAGTGGGGGAGGTGCTGGTGAGAGCTGCCTTCTGTGTTGAAGCAGTTTTCCTCCTGCTGTTATCTTAAACCATAACAACCTCTTATGCTAGTATTCTAGGAAAAATTATTAATCTCTTACTTGACAAGAAAACTAACTTCATAAGACAAAAAAATCAGGTTGACATGTTCCTCCCATGATGGATATACAGAGGCTGTATCTGCTTGTGTGAGTGGATGCCCAAAAACTGGACAATATGACAGGATGTAATTAAATCTATGCAATACCATTGCACAACTGAATCTGAACCTGCCCCTTGACAGACATGCTGCTGCCATATGAGAGGCACAAGGCAAACAAAGACATAGGAGAAAAGGCCATAAAGAACAGACCACCATGACAACAAAGTCAACACTGCTCATATCTAAGGGGCCACTGAGTAAAAAAGGGCCATGGACAACACCTGTTGGACATGTCTGTCCATACAGGGGGCATTATTGCTTTGCTTTATAGTCTTAATAAATATATAGGATTTCCCCTCACATACAATAAAGTAGAGAAAAGCTACCAAGAAGATGAAGTGAGCATAAGCACAAACACCTCAGAATCCATTGACTGAAAATAATAAATGTAATGTTATGACTTACATTTTGTGGAGTATGTAAGTGGTAAGGACATTAAAATATATAGGTGAATGACAGTGCTAATGTCAGAAGCTGATAGGAAATTGTCTAAATATTTTTCCAGATATTTTTAACTAAATTTTGAAGGTCAAATAATTGTTAAGCAAAACAATTATGGCTGTAAGCTATAAATTCTAACGGTGCCCACAAAGAGACAGTTTTACAAACAACTGGAACACAACAGCAGCTCAGTTTTCAGTATTACCTTTCATGCACAGAAGAGAATATAAGATTTGTTCTAACAGATAATCTCTTTTAACAGCAATGTTAAACAAAAGCATATATGCATGTACAGCATGGTTGTCTTATTAAGGCACTAAAGATAAAAATTTAGCTGATTTTATCTACTCAAAATAGGTAGCTAATTTGTAGTTAATTAGATATGCAGTGAATACAGTATGTCAAACTTTTATCTTCTTTGAACTGCACACCTCATTAAGACCCATATTTCCCTCCAAAGTGGGAGGGAACAAAAAAGAGACATTGAAAAGGGACAAGAAGGACAGAAACAGAGCTTATTAAACTTAATCTAGAAATGAGAAACACTTAATTTAGCTGCCACTACATTTCCATTGTTCTTAATCAGCCTTTCACTCTGCTGTGCATCTCCAACCTTCTACACTTTGGACCCTAGCTCTGTCATGGAAACTGAGATTTAAAAAAAAATGAGAGAGGATTATTTAAATATTTATTTTCAATGTTTGTGAATCTGTATTTATATTACAAGATTTCACAAAAACACCAGTGACATGAAAATCATCACCTTCCAGGATGTTTTGCTTACTCAGCTATAATTGTCAGAATCATGTCTTATTTCACTTTTCTCAGACAGGAGTATTAGTGGCTTCTAAAATTCTCTCAACACATTCTTGACTGATGAAATACACCATAAAAAATAACCAAATTATGACACTGAATATTTTACTGAAGGAGAGGGGACTCACAAATGTATGTACAATTTGTTTCACCTCTCCTAAAAGATGCTTCAAAAATTTACTTTCAGTCCTTGAAATATAGTATGTTTCCACCAATCTTGCTGCATTTTGGAGAGGCACAAGGTAGGGGGCACATTCAGAGGACTTCAAAAATCTTGGATCTGCTGTACTCTAACGGTTCTGTATCACATACATGGGAAACCTTATTTTGTAATGCTTTGTAGTTCACCAAAACCACAATCTAAACATAATTTTGAAGACTGTGCTTATATTTAATGGTCTATACATATATGGCATATGTATCATTATAGAAATATCTTGAGAACAATGAAAACCACATGCACCTAACATATGTAGCCTAATGGTTAACTTCACTCAGGTGAGACCTCTAACTTCAAAAGAAGCAGAGAAAATGTCCTGGTAGAGTTGAATTGTTGACAGCAGTGGCTTTAATTAGGCTTCGCTTCTGTTTCTGCCATCACTAGTGCTCTTTCTGGGTGTACACAGCTCTCTCAGGAGAACTATAGAGAACTGTCTTGCCAGTCTTAAAACCGAAAGTCAACTGTCATTCATTCTTTTCAGAGCCATGGATCTCTGGATTGCATGATTGCATCTGACACATATTTCTGTATTGAGGTTGTCATTATTGATATGAATAATGCTGATAACTTTTTCTTTCATAAGAAAGTGCTGCCCTGGTGGAACACCCACTCTTCAACATATAAAAGAAGCTTCTGAGAAAGAGCAAAGAATCTCTATCAGAGACAGAAAACTCAGAGTTCATGAAGCACTAACCAATGGAGTAAAATGGAAATTAGTATTAAGAATTCAAATTAATCCCCTTAGCATCAATAAAAATGAACTAAACTCATCAGACTCCTATCACCCTTCAAATCATACATATTACAACAGTCTCTTCCTGAAAAAGTGAAGCAAAAAAGCATTTTGATAGTTTCTGATCTTTTCCTGCTGTATGGTGTTGATTTTTTACAGCTGATTTTCTTCGTACATTTTTGCATCAAACAAATCTCCGTCTTCTCTGTAATTATATGTTTCATAACTATTGCTAACTTGATATTTTCATGATATTTTAACTTTTAAGTTCAATTTTATTGTGTACATTGAAGTACTCCAACACCACTATCTAAGGCTCATTAGTTACCAAGACTCAGGAAACTGTGATTTATTTTTTCTGTTAGAGAATGTATTGTTCAAATTCCCTACCTTCTCTTGTTATAAGCTTTGTTGTTGAAACAGACTTTGCCTTCAGCCAACGGTTTGTGTTCCTTTTTCTGTTGCTTCATTACAAAACAAATTAAAAGCCTTCTGTCTTAAACTTCTGACATCTAAATGAATTAAAAAATAAAACCAAAAACCAACAAAAATCTTTTCCAGGGATTAAATTTGTGCTCTTGTATTATGCAATCATTTGACTGCATGAATGCTGGAACAGATTAATTTGAAATCCTGCTTGAGTGTTTGGAGTTGAAAACAGAGCCATAAGTCATTGAAAATTTAATTTCCCTTAGATTTACAGTGAAAGCTCAGCTTTGATCTATGGCATCTATGTCCCAAGAAACTGGCCATTCTTAATGTTATCACTCTTCAGACACATACTTCCATCACTGAAGTATAAGGTATAAGAGATATTTGGAACATTGGTAGAGAATTACAATAATGAATTAATAAACTGAAAGTGACAGAGGGAGCTTTGTAGAATGGAGTTATGATGAACAGACATCAATCAGCATGCTAAGTCTCTGATTCAGCAGTGTGCTTCTGTCCAAGCTCTTACTGCAAGCATGGGAGCAGTCCCATTGATCTGAGCCAGCCTCACACCTGGCACAGCAGGGTGCACTGGAGGAGCAGGCCACAGCTCTGCTCCCATCAGGAACCCATCTGATTGCAGGAGCAGCAGTAAATGACAAGGGAACAGCAGGCCTGGAGAGTGAGGACTTTCAGGGCGGGGATTACCAAGTTTCCAATGCTCCCACAGTGACCTTGTTCTTGGAAACATCCTGTGGAACCATACGGTCACCCTCCTATTCAAATCTCACTGTATTTTGTTTCTTTGTTTGATAGCTTTTGTTGGTGTTGTTGGTTTTACTGTTTTAACATTTTTATACATTTTAAATTTAGAAATACACAGGTACATTCATGAGTCTGTCAGGAGCATATCTAACAGATCTGCTGCTCATCTCATAGCTACTCATATATTAAATTCTACAAAAACTGTGAAATCTGCCTTCCTGAATAAGTCACTAAATTGGCCAGAGTCATAAAACGGAAAACAAAGAAACAAAAGTTTTATGCAACAATATCCACTTCTGGTGTATTTAAAGCAAGGCTTCTGCATCTTACATATACAGAAATTAGGAAAGATACAGCAAAACATGGAAGCAAATTAACCCTCAGATACAAAAGAGGTATGGGGGCATTATATCACAAAATTGAAAATAAAGTGGGAGAAAGAGTGGGAGAAATGGAGAAAGAAAGGAGGAAGGGAAGTAATAAAGGCCTTCCCCAGAAGCAACTGTTTGAAGCTCCCAGCAGAATGGGAAATGCCATTTTGTCTCATAATTCGGAAAATGAGATCTGTGAAGCAGACTGCCCTCACTACAAGATTGGTCTCAGACTTGGAGCTTTGTGGCCTTCATTCCAGAGGGTGACACTCCACTTACCAATGAAAGCAGTCATTAAAGGTAAATTCCATCTATTCCCTTCAACTAAGGCCTGCAGAAAGACTTTGAGGAAATTTCATGTATTCCTAGTCCTTCAAAAAAACCCATGAAGTCTTCATCAAAATTATAAGCTTCCACTGCTTCCAACCCAATATTATTTTAGAATGAAGCAGCCTGTTTTCATTTACTTTTCTTTTCAAAGATCTGGTCTCCGTTCCTGTCTAATATATGTAAGACTACAACTCACTATACTGCTAGAAGACTCCCAACTTATACAGAAAAAGAAAAAATTTTCTTAGCTAATTTAAGAATCTTTAAAAAAAAACCTTCAAGCATCATGCGATGGTTCTTCCTCCCTTCCCACTCCTCTTCCTTGGACTGTACTATGATATTAGAAATGTTTGTTAGGCCTCAGTCTTGATGAACAACACCTGGACTTAGCTCTTCTTGAGCTTGTCAGAAAGAAGATCTCCCACGAATTAGTGCTGCCTAATGAGCTTCTTCTTTTTAAATGAACAGTCTTAGAAACTTATTTTTTTTCCTGAATAACAACCCAAGTGGAACAGTTTTGTTATCAAACTTTCAAAGAAATTACTGACCTGAATTGTTGCCAGGATGGAAAATTACTATGACTAAAGCCAACTTGTGGCCCTACAAACAGCAGTCTTAACTGAGACCCTTTGAGCTCTCCTGGCCCACAGTGGGCTGTGATCAGGAATCTCTCTCTGAGTGGGGCCTCTCAGAGCCGGTGACCTCTCAAGCTTGTTGTACCTGGAGGATCACCAAATGATGAGGACAGAGCCTGGGCTGATACCCTCCACTCCTCAAGACTCAACCCTTTGCCCATCAAGAAAATGCAAAAGCATCTCATGTGAGCACTTCACTGAACTCAAGGGGAATTTTTCACAGGTGTACACCTCGTACATACTCCTTTAGGTCTGTGTCTGTGTTAATGTGAATATGCCACAGCAAATGTACTATGAATGGTGCTCTCTTAGACTCTTAAGTATATTAGATTCATAAGCAAGTTAAGCCTGCAAATGAGTTATTGTTGTGCTATAGTAAATTCTATAGAATCTTTCATTAAATAGTTTAAATTATTTTATCAATTAAGTGCTGTTAAGTTTAGCTGCTGTTAAAACCTGAACCATTTGTCCAGTCTGGGGATAAGTCTGACAAGGGGGTCCACTCTGAATGTTGTGACTCAACAGGAGAGTGTACTGATTTGGAAACAAACCAGAGGAGGAATTAACCCCACAGAAAAATATTGAGAGATTCCAAGTCAGAACTACAATTTAAAGGAGAAAATTAAAAAGCAATAATATAGAGAAACACCAGACTGAACTGACAAGGTGGCAATATGACCTCTATACCCTGTTTGGTCAGGGTAGTAATAGCAGTCCAATCACATAGTGGCTGCAGTTCTGCTGGAGTGATAGATGTGGTCTTGGTTGAAGTGGAAGAAATCCCGTCTACCTCTGGAGTTCCGGTGGTTGTGGAGCTCCCCTTGAGATCAGTGGAGGTGAGTGTTTTGTACTGTTTCCTGCACTCCTTTTATCTGGGTAGGATATTCAGTCTTTTCTTTTTGGGGCGGAGCATATCACAATGGGATGATGGCCCATTGGTGGACAGAGTGACTGCCTCTTAGAAGATGTTATCAGGGCTGAGTCATTGAAGATAAGAAACATCACCTGCCTCTTATCTTATCAAACGCCAAGTTTGCAGTCCTGGAGGGTGTGGGGTGCGGTAGTCAGCTGTGTGAACGACCCATCATTAACAACTCATCAATAGGTGATGGAAATGGTAATAGAATACATTCCTTTGGTTACACCCAAGACAGAGAGTCATCCTTATTCCTATTTATCCTTACCATTTCCTATTCTTACCCTTTTTCCAAACCGAGTCTCCACATAGATTATTTTTGGTTGATTTCAAGTTTTACTCTGATTTCTCTCTGTGTGCTTTAGCAATCTAGTAAGTAGTAGAGTGAACCTTGCCAACAAACTGTCGCACTTTCACTTAATATTAAACCTGCTTTTGTTTATATCCTTGAGTGACCTAAAACACTCACTCATGACACATCAGTTCAAAGAAGTCAGGAAATCTATAAAATCAAAATAAGAACAAGAAATTTAAAAAAATTGCAAGTTTTTGCATTTTCTCAGAAACTGAAACAACCCAATAGAATACCTGATGAGAACTAAAAACATTTCTCTTCTTTTCTCTCTTTTTGAAATGAGGGAAAGAAAATTTCCATGTAAGTAGAAATTTTCAGACACTGACTGCTCCATTTTTCTCATCATCCATCTAGAATTTAGCCATTTGAACCAGAGTCAATTATAAATCTAAGTTAAGAAATCATCCATAACATCATTGTGAAGGTTCTGTACGATCTCTTTCAAAAATTCATGTTCATTATGACCTAATATAGCTTTGAACATTATGTGAAGATTTCACATTTCCTTCAAAATTTCATATAATGTTCCAGTACACAAAAGTTGTCTTGTCCACTTTTTTCAAATGGCACATCAAAGAAAAAAATTATTGACTATCTCATTTATAAATACTTAAGTATCAAAGTGTAGGCAATCCAAATTGTGTTACTTAAAAAGAACTGGGTATGACAAATGACATTCTCACAATGAAAGACCTTTTAGACTATGGAAAAGAAAGATATATTGACTTCTAGACTGTGTGTCAGTCACAAGCTGAATAATTATTCTGTTCAGTGGTATTTTTGTGGGAATTTTTCTTTATAATATAAGGAACTAAGGGAATAATGCTGAATGAAAAATAACCCTACCCTTTAAAAAGCTCATCCTATTACCATCACTGAAGCAGCAGGAAATTCAGCTGCTAATGAACACCTCTAACCTTAACCACATGTACGAAAAAATTTGCTTTGCCTAAGCATAACTGAGAGGAAAAAGCAGGCTTAGAGTGTAAGAAAAAATTACTTCTTCAGAAGTATTATAACAGAATGATCTAATTCCACAAAATAAGTTTGTATGAACATATTTTTTGTACTCTCTGTAAGAAGACTGAAACTTGTCTTCTCCTATGTGACCAGAAGGAATTTATGGATCAGATTGCAGAATGGCAATTAAAGAATTCGTGTGAAATTAGGAAATTATAAAATATCCATTGAATGTAAAGCACCACATATAATATTGTCCAGAGAAAAAATAGTTAAAAAGACAAAAAATCTTATCTCCTGATTTTCTAGGGTCTTTCTCTCAAAAGTATAAGTAATTATTAAGCCTGTCACAAGTCTTCATATTGATTTATATATCCATCTTCATTTTAACAAAACCAACCATAAATGTTGTATTCTTGATTTTTTCAATCTTCGGTATTCTTCAATGACATATCACATTACTATGGATGCATAAGAAACATTACAAAACATCATGTAACTCTTCTTGTTATCGGCTTGTTCTTCTTGTACCAGCACAAATACTCAAACAAGCCAGCACTGAAAGAAATAGAACCCTTATGTTCTATCTCAAAAGAAAATCAATTTACAATCTCTCATACGAGCCTTTCTCATTCTGTTTTGGTTTGTCCTTGTTTTCTCCTTATTAAAGGAACATTGCAAAAGCTACATTTTTGCCACTGGTTTATTTTGGTCAATTAATGAAGCATGCATATTTGTTGTAAGAGAGCAGATTATGTGAAGCTGTTTTGCTAAATTATATGAATAGTTGGATAGGAATTTATTTCTCTAGAATGTTCAGTTTTGCCTGACATAAATTCCTGGAAGATAGGTTTCCACAGTATATAGACAAATGTTTGAGAAGACCATTAGAATATGAGAAAAAGACTAAATAGTGGAAAGGAAAAATAAAACATTATGCTCATTTTGGTTTGCTTTGGTTTTTTTTTTTTTTCCTTGGTTTAGGGTTTTTTTCAGCATCAGAAAAGAACTTATACGTGTATTTACAGTCAAACTTAGCTTTAATTCTCTTTTGCCCTGTAATTCCTAGACAAGACCAGCTCTACCATACCCTTTCTGTAATCATAAATAGAAATCTGCAGAGGCTGGCTAGAAGCAGCCTTCAGAAATACCATAAAAAAGAGCTGGAACTACCTAAAACCAACACTGATTAAGGAAGGGAGGGAAGATGTTGGCAGCCCACCGGCTCATCAAGCATGTTAAATCAGAGGAAAAGCTCCTGAGATATCCCTGAGACAGAAGATGGCATGTCCCACATGTTGGGGTTTGGCAGCACAGAACACATCTCATTCACAAAGCAAATGAAAGTACTTTGCTCTCTTCTTCATTGTAAGTAATTAATCTTGGTTTTAATTTTTATGCCTGAATTACTTTGGTAACCCCCTTCCTCTGCCACAAAAGTCAGGGACTGGCTGACCTTATAAAACAAACTCTGTCACTTTCTCTTTCCCTGTGTCATTCTAGACCTTGGTAAAACTGAATTGCTTCAAAGATCTCTGGTCTAAGCCACAACTAGATCTGACACATTTGGAGGAAATACACATTACAAAACCTGCAATTTTATGCTTTTCTTTTTTTTCTAACTAAAAAATTCTCCAACGTGGTATTCACATCCCATCAAAGTGATGGATTTTTTTGTCTTTTCTCTGCAGAACACATTCTAAACTGCTCTAGAAAACTAACTGGCTTATTTTTGGATCATGCACAATTGAAGCAATTACTCACTATGTTTCAAACTCATGTTATTCACCTCTTACTGCACAAAGGTTTTAACTTCAGTTTTTAAAATGATTAAGATCAACAGTAACCTCCTTGAGCGACCATGAAGCACTCTACAGAACAAAATTGTTTCAAAGCCTCCACTTTTACTCAAACACATTATTACTTCTCTTAAGTCATGGGATTTGATGTCTTTGCGCACTAATATAAGAAGAAATAAAAAACCAAACTCTGTTCTTCATGTTAATTAAGAGCTCTAGATCCCAAATCTTTCAAAACTGTCTGTATGACTCTGGTGTACAAAAAATTATATTGTATCAAGTTACAAGCTGGGCTAAGTTAAAGGAAGCAGGTAAATGAAGAAGTATCACTTCATTGTACATCTTTCTGATCAGAAACACATGAAAGGCCTCCTTCCCTCATCGGCACATTCAGAGTATGTTCACAAAGTATGGTAATTGCCAAAGGCTAAAAACCTATCTGAAAGCACCTGCCCTGGTTGCAGAGAAGGGAGAAGAAAAGGTGAGCACACCCCCAGAAATTTTGCAATTTTGCCACCCTGTCTTCAGTGGGAAAGGGGTCAGCAAAAGCCCTGCGGACCCTGTCCTCTACCACCACTGTGCATCCCCTCCTGCTGCTCCAAGATGAGGCTATGGGATGTGGTGCTGGAAAGAGACAAGCAAAGCTGAGCCCAGTAGAGGCAGCTGGCTGTGGAAGCACAACCACAGAGGAGCCCGAGCCCAAGCCCGAGTGCAGCAGAGCGGTGGCAAGGCACGACAATCTAGCTTTCAGGGGTTTGGCCATCATTGTTTTCCACTGTCTTGGGCTTGGGAACTGGGGCAGCTGCCATCACAGGAACAGCCAACATCTTGTCTTTGTCCCAGAAGCCACACGGAACTAAGTTGAGATGGTGAGCACCTTTCTTGTGGGTAAAGCACCTTCTTTTTTTCTATACTTTTATTAATGATATTGTATTGCTGCTGTTACTGTGCCTTTCTTATTCCACTGCTTTTTGCTTTCAGTAAATTATCTCAACCCATATTCTCTGCCTTCTCACACTGGAAGTGGTAAGGGGAAGGGCTCATTTGTAGTTTAATTTCCAGCTGGTGTTAAACCACCACAGCACCCCTGAAGCAACCGAGACCTTGATTGAATTTCCTAGTGCCCAGCCTGAACTTTTGCATGACTGTGGTCATGCAAACCAAGCACAAACAGCTTCTATGGAGAGGCTTATCTCAAAGCTCTAGGCTATGCCTGACCTGCTGTAATGGCTAGGTATGCACAGAAAAGAAGCAAAGAAGACGAACTTACAACAAATTTGTGCCCATGTAAGACATTTGGAGCAGGAAGCCAGGTGGTGATAATAACCCAAGTAACAATGTCCAGATGACTGTAGCAATGGAGAAAGTAAAAGAAAATGGCCTCAAGTGATGTCACCAATGAAAATATTGGTGGCTTACATCAATCAGCTATGTTGGAAAGCAACAAACAGCCATAACAACAGCCTCTCATGGAGAACATCCTTGCACAGTGGTCCCATTCTACTTATAAACACCTTTTACATTATATGTCACTAAGCAGAGTGGTTCTGTTCCTGTGTCTACCTCAGCCATGACAATTATCCAAAATACTCAGTTTTGTAGTCCTCTGTCATATCCAGAAACTTATTTTTCCACTAGAATCCTAGACTTAGGTAGTCAGTAGCACACACAGGGACCCTTCAAACTATGCCTAGGATAAAAGAGATGCATGTGGGCATTTTTTGCAGTCTTGCATCAAGGAATTTCCAGCCCAGAACAGATACTGAGCTTTTTAAAAGCAGCTAAAGGTATGAGCAATGTCACAAATCTGTGATTGGTGTGTTTTAGTAATCATGAATCAATTAATTTTACTTAGCAATTCTCACAATTAAAAAAATCCAAACCGGTATCTCAAAGTGGGGCTTGTTTTAAAGCCTTTGTACCTGGAGACCAAACTCCCTTGAGGCATCAGATCTTGCAATGTGAACCTCTTCCATCCCAGTGTAGCTCAGGCTGTATAGAATGCTAATTAATCTCTTGCTGTCTGACAACAAATGCACAACAATTTTTACAGTATTATACAAATATTTTAAATGTTTTGACAGAATATGTTCTGATAACACTTAACTGAAAATGAAAGGACTAAATCACGGGGTTTCTTTAGATGACTTCACAACTGATATGCTGTCTGTAGCACAAGAACATGCAGAAATACAGTAAATGATATTTATAGTTTGTAAAATAATGAGGATGGCAATAAGAGATTTAATACTGTGAGAGACTGAAATGTTATGGTTAATGGCTTAAACATTGTTATGAAGGACTTTTTGCCCATTATGGTAAAACTATATAAAGAAACTGTGACCACCGAAACCCACCCTACCCTGAAGATACCTTCTGACTGGAACTTTGGACTGTGAGTTAAGCCACCTAAGGGAACTTGCAACAAGGTATTGTCCAATATTTCAGGTTTAGGGAGAAGTAAACAAGGCTGAGAGAGCAGAATGCATCAACAAAAAAGCCAAAGCCAGCTGCTGTCCTGAAAATCAGCTCTGACTGGGTTCAGGGGTAGGGAGTATGGGGTGGAAGGAGAGTTTTTGGGGGTGTGGTATAATCTCTGGTCAGAGGGAGTCAACATGCACCCTCCCTTGCACAAACTGTCTCAGTTGTAATTCCCTCCCACTCCGGGAGGGGCACATACACAGGACATTCACACAAGAGGCAGCCAAGCAGGTGTCATAAACCATCAAAGACCCCAAAGTGCTCCCCAGACTCATTCCTAAGGCCTTGCACCAGAGGACTGCATGTGATGCAAAGTGATGCTACACATCAAAGCCAGTAGCAGGTAAAAAGTACTACTTGTCCCCCGACTTACAGAGATAAGATATATTGTTTTATTTATTTACCACAGTAAGGTACAAGAAAAGGTACAGTATTGAGCTTTCTTCCCTTTGATCTTCCTCTAAATTACTGAAATACCGAACACTGAATGTTTCATTGCTGCTGCAGAAATAAACGAAACTGAAACTCAACAGTTAGCCTCAGAGGTGTGTTCTTCCATCCATGTATGCACATAGCCTCTATTAGCAATAATGAGAACTAGACATGCATATGGATGAGAGATCAGACCCCTTAATTTGTTTAGATGAGACCAATTTTAATCAGTGTAAGCTAATGCATAATTTTGCAGCATGCTTGTGTGGTTGGTGAGTAACATTTTTGAAGGTTTCACTTCATATTCCAGGAATGCCTCTGTATACTGAAAATTTTTGAAAAAAAAATGTCAGAAGAATAGCCAGGAATATTACTCTCAGGGTACTTTGTCCCAGTGAGAAAAGGAGCCATAGTGACATTGAGTGACCTTGCAAAAGCAAACCAGGACAGAGTGTGACTGTTGAATGCCAAAAGCATGATTTTGCATTGAATCCCTACCATTAAAAAAGTCTTTACAGCCATCACTGAGGTCCGTTATAATAAATCATTGCTCTTGATCATTAAACAAAGGTCAGTAAACTTACATTCCTAGTGAAACTTCAAAATCTGCATTACCTCCTAACCCAGCAACCTCATACTAAGCTCAGAAAACAGGTTTATTCAAACAAAACAAGAACCAAGAAAAGTTATTAAAATGCATTACACAAATAAAACTAAAACACACAATAAAAGGTGAGACCAAAGACCTAGTCAGAGAATACTTATGATACTCTGACCCTCATTTGAAAATAAGTTTCAGTCTCAAAAACAAAAAGACACTTTTATGTTAAGTACACAGTCTTTCCTCTGCTTCGTCTTTCCTCTGCTTCCTCTTTCACAGGTAATCATTTTCTGCTGCAGTGCCTCTGGGGGTAGGTGGCGGTCCGGCCTGGCCCTGCTGGCACCGCGGGGGCTGGACCCTGTGGCCCGCGTGCCGGGGGGGGGGCGTCGGACCGCGTCACAGCCATTTCTCCCCGCCCTCCATGAG
>VZRZ01006015.1:16160-37116 GCA_013398175.1 Climacteris rufus | reverse complement strand
CGCGGTTCCCCCCCCCCCCCCCCCCCTCCCCCCGCCAATACAGCCGATGATGGCATGCCCCGGGCAGCCACAGGGACACTCTAGCCATGGCGGGTGGTCCCCGCCCGAAAGGGCAGCCCACTGGTTGGTTCCATGTGACAGAGCCCCACCTGACTGGCATTGCCTCCGTCGGTCTGCTGACATCACACAAGCCCTCCACAGCCATTGACTCTCACACATAAGCCCTTCCCCTGGCCTCTATGAAACAGCCTGCACAAGCCAGCTGGGGTCATCTTTATCTGCTCCCTCTTCGACTCCAGTATTAAAACCTGCTGGTAATAAGCGGAGAAGAACCCTTCCTTGTCTCTTTACTTTCGCTGCTTTAATTAAACTGCGTGCGTGAACTGAGCAAACACCACGTGGAAGCTCTGAGGCAGCCACGACTCTGACAGAGACTGGGTGAGGCTTGAATCGCTTCTCTCAGGTTATGTGACCGCTGCCAAAGGCTTTCAGTTACTCACGCTTTTTACCTGCAGCAATTTTCTTAACTCTCATCAATCCTTCTCTGTAGAGATCAGATTGTTTTTGGACATGTTCAACTGTGAAGGCGTAGTCTGTTTCACAACAAAGAATGTACAGGCAGATAAATACAGAAGCTTTTTTTTTTCCCCAGCAAGAGAAAATACAAGATATCTCCCCAAACTGAAGACATATACCTGTAAATAAAGTACAAGAAACCGTACCTGTAAAAATGTACCTATAAAAGAGACCAGTAGTGCAGATCCATTTGGAATATGATGATCCATAGTTGTAATTAGGCCATTTTGTTAATCTTTCCTTCAAGGTTTCACATTATTCACATTATATGGGTGTTCAAACCACCCATTTGACAAATGTAACTTAGTTTCTAAGAGGTTCCAGTTATTGTGCTTTATGAGGTTCTGTATGAAGCCATGAATAACTTGTACAGATCATTTTAAATAAAGGTCTAGTGTAACCTTGTACTACACCCCATACGTAACCAGTCTGAAACATAGAAAATCAACTTAAATGTATAAAAAGATATAAAAATATCCTCATGTTCCATTTTTTCTACCTTATTCCCATGAAGAACAAAGAGTTTTTCCTATTAAATTTACCATGAGGCCAGAGGAATATAACCAGTAAGTGACAGAGATACACAATGCTTCAGTTTCAAGAGATGATAGTTTTAGTACGAGTGATGCAAAATAAGTTGACAACCCAGAAAACTGGATTATTTCATTCTAATACATTGCATGACTCTCAGTATCTCAGTGGAGAACAGGAGAGAGAGAAATTGTGTGAGCACACATGGAAACATACACACTATGCTGTGTACATATAAATTGCCAAACACTCGGAGATCTACAATTGAAGATGCAGTCTTAGGAGAGTTTATGAAAGGAATCATGAGCATGTGACAAAAAACACATTATGAAGGCAATTAGCACATGGATTTCACAGGAAAGTGCATTTTCCTCTTATATATAAACACTTATTTATTTATTTATTTATTTATTCCAAATATGCATTCCACCAAAATCATGAGCAAGATAAGAAAGAGAAATACAGTATTGGGGTACCTTTTTTATCTTGGTAAAGAGCAAATGTTTTTAAGGCAGACTACACATTGCACCACTGATTTCTTCACATGAAGATAGTTTTTGGAAGTCAATACTGAGATTGACATTAAAACTTAAATGTGAGTAATAAGATAATTTTCTCCAAGATACCTGTTTGGACTAACTACTTTAAAAACATGTTGCAGAGTATGGATAGAGAAAAGAAAACTGGAGAGTGGAGTTAAACATTTGTATGAGAGATGATACTTGGAAAATTATTACCACATTATTTTTATTACAGATGTACAAAAGTATTAAAATTAAAGATTGTTATAGACATTTTCTAAGTGAATCATATTTTGCTGCTACCTAAATTCATGTAATATTTATAAGATAAGGACTTATTTCCATGAGTCTTAGCGTCTGAGGGACAAGCTGTAGTGTGTAGTTACTAAAAAGACTCCATAGCTTATCTTAATTGGGAATAAAGAACTCAAACTGTCAAATCTTAACAGATTCCAGCTGGCTATCATGTTACATATTTGGGGAGTTATATAAACCCTAGCTCTGATAAAATCTATGCACAAATAAATGTACCTCATGGTCTCAAAGTAATTTCTAATATTATTTTGTTCTCTTCCCCAGGCCAATCTGTGTTCCACATCAAATTCAGCACATTTGCACAACATTCCAGCAACCTTCCCAAGCTAAGTAGTATGTGAGACATGTACTGCCATATTTGAGCTGAATCTTTAAATTTTATCTATTTACATGGTACCTAAGGCAACAGAGGTCAATGAGAGGAATCTTTCATGTTTAGTTCTCTGGACAGTTAAAACAGACTTCCAATAAAACATATTAAATGAAACTTCTTTGGAGTGAAAAGTTCACTGCCAGCAACAACTCCTAGATTAAATAACCTAATCTCTCTAATACATCAGTAGTTCACAGGGTGAATTACCTTACCATCATCTTTTATTTGAGTTATTGGATGATTTAGCACTACTGAAAGATAAAAACTAAGTTCCTATTCTGTTCTGCAGAAATAGACACAGACAGAAACATCCAAGAGAACTTTCAGCAATTGCTAACCAGATGAATAATCACAGACCTATTAAGAAAAAAAGTTCTACACAGAGAACTTAATATTTTCTTTCCTGTGTGCTCCTATATTATGTAGAACTGTTAAGAGAGAAAGATGTCACTAAAATTCCCTTCCCCAACATTGCATATCTGCTACAGAACAAATCTAAAATAGGGTGATCTACTGTAGAGGGGAAAGTTTGAACAGAATCCAAGAATTGCTGCTGGAAAAAAAAATGTCCTTCTGTAAACAGTTTGGTTTGGATTGTGCTCTCTTGCTTCATATAAAGATTTAAATGTATTTTTCCTTTTTATACCTGTAGAAAGCTACTGTCAAGAAGGTCTTTATCTGGTCAGTAAATGATTTTTTCTAAATTTTTAAGAACTTCTTTAGGGTTCATTCACATCTTTTTTTTAAATTCCTATTGTAACACACAAAAAAAAAAATTACAAAAATACACGTGGGTAATAATCCATGAATTTTTACCTATAGTTTCCTGTTCATCTGTTTTATTTACACTACTCTCTAAATAATTTATGGTTATTATCATTCCTCTGTAACTTAATTTACCCATAATTGCATACAAATATTTAGACAATAAAAGTAGTGCAGCTGCTTAATGAAAATAAAAATAAATTACAAAAATTAAGTTTAAAAAGGGAAGTGATTTTGGTTACAATTCAACTGCATATCTTAAAATTAAGAAGCAATCCAATAGCAGAAACTTAATGAGGAAAATACTGAGTGTAAAACATGGCACCAAAAAAGTTTTTAATTATTTGCAGCCTCTCCGCAGAGAATTCACGTCAGGGCAAAACTAACCATTATATTTTTGTAAATTCTATGAAGAGACTTATTTTTCTCTTTCACCAATGTCTATAAATGCCTTAAGCACCATAGCTTAGGTAGATCAATATCCATGGAAAGAATTGACTGAGCAGTGTTCATAACTGATGCAAAGGATATGTACTGTACAACTTCCTTCCTTCCTTCCTTCCTTCCTTCCTTCCTTCCTTCCTTCCTTCCTGCCTGCCTGCCTGCCTGCTATTGAAATACTTTATGTATACTGTAAATGAAGTTAAAATTAAGGACTTTGCCTTTAGGTAGCTGGAAGCACATCTGCAAAAAATCAATGTCTAATGAAGTTTAAAGTAGGGCATGAGGGCCTGGGAAAGACTTGGGGGTCACAGAAATGCTATCACATGGCACAGACCCAAAAGACGACTTGCCTCTGCTAATGGGAAAAAAAGAGGTTAAACCCTTCCTGGATCCTTTTCAACCATTTCCAGAAACCTATCATTGAGTAACTAATATGTCCCTTAAAAATTATAGACATTGTCCCCAGTGTACAGCAAAAATCACAACTGCTCACTCAGCCTAGGAATGCATTTGGGTATAGAGAATTAATATTATCTTGAGTAAATCCAGTGAAATTCAGTCAGACTGGTAAAAAATAAATGTCTGAATCCTTAGCCAAAATTTCACATGAAATTCTGCATATTTTTTTTCCATTTTCCTTCTGCTCCTTTCTATAGCAAATAATCTAAAGTGTCAGAAATCAGAGCAATCTTTGATTTTACAAATTTGGACATTTTTATCTTGAATTTTGCAGCTATTTTACACAGGCTAACTTTAGAATAATTTTTGAGAAGGAAAACAAAAACAATAAATAATAAAAGCACTGAAACAAAGAGATATGTAGTATTTAGAGTTATGAAACAGACTTTAGAGAAAGGTGCAGCTGCTCACCAGCTGTTGGAGTCATGCTGTGATGGCATAAGGCAGAAAAGAAAATCTTCTCACACCTTTTCTTTCTCTGTTGACAGAGAACATGCTTGTTTGAGAGCAGCTTCATACCACAACAGTGAACTGCAAAACTATCCAGCTTCCTATCCTCCTATACTTTTTACTGTCAAATCACTTATGTATGGCTTTAAATTAAGCATGCCAGTAGACTTACTGTACTCATCAATATTAGTCACATGTTTAAATAGGTTTGGATTTTTTGATTTTTTTTGTTTGTTTGGTTTTTTGGGTTTTTTTTGGTTTTTTTTTTTTTTTGGTTAAAGAACCTAAATATTTTATGACAAGTGAAAGTAGTAGTTTATGAACAATTATGAAAATAAACCCAGGAATTTCAGATATGAATAAACCTGAGGCAGTTTCATTTAAAGGTATTATGGATAGAATAAAGAAATAATACAGCTCCTGATGAAAAAAAAACATTTACTTTAGAACCCAGTTTCAAGTTTTAGTGACCTACGATTTCTCAGTTCTAATGCATTACTACTTTCCAACCTGTACACCACTAGATGTTCTTAATTGCATTTACTATTCAAGCAGTTACACACACACACAATCATAGCAACACAAAGATTTGTTGATACTAAATGAAAAAAAAAAATCAGAATATTCCATCACAATATAATAAAGCTTGACAGTGTACTGTAGTTTAATTGCTACCAACACCTATCATACCTCTGATAGAAGCTGCTGATCCAAGCAACTTCTTCATGGCTCTTGATTAATGGTGTACAAGTGTGTAGAATTCTAG
This sequence comes from Climacteris rufus, assembly GCA_013398175.1. Taxonomy (NCBI): domain Eukaryota; kingdom Metazoa; phylum Chordata; class Aves; order Passeriformes; family Climacteridae; genus Climacteris; species Climacteris rufus. Next base: position 31,916 of record VZRZ01006015.1, on the reverse strand, counting down.
GTTTATGATCTTTGGAAGAAGGGGTAGGCAACTCTGGAAGACAACAAGGATGCTGTGAGGTTGTTCAGGGAGAAAATTAGAAGAGTCAGAACCCACCTAGAACTTAAATCTGGCTACTGATGAAAAAGACAGTAAAAAATGTTTCTCTAAATACGTCAGCAACAAAAGGAGGTCTAAGGAGACTTTCCATCATTTATTGGATGGGTGAGGAAACATAATGACAAAGAATGAGGAAACAGCTGATGTTGTTAATGGTACTTCTCTGCCTCAGTTTTTTATGGTAAGACCAGTTGTTCTTTGGATACCCAGACTGCTGAGCTGGAAGACAGATAAGAGAGCAGAATGAAGTCCCCATAATACAAGGGAAATTGTCAGTGACCTGCTATACCACTTAGCCACATACAAGTCTAAAAAACTGGGTGGAATCCACCCAAGGGTACTTAGTAAACTGCCAGAGGTGCTCACTGAGCCATTTTCCATCATTTAGCATCAGTCTGGGAGGTCCCACTGGACTGGAGACTGGACAGTGTGATGCCCATCTAGAAGAAGGATTGAAAGGAGGATCTGGGGAGCTACAGGCCTGTTAGTCTGACTTCAGTGTCGACAAAAGGTGTGAAGCAGATCGTCTTCAGCGTCATCACATGGAATGTGCAGAACAAACAGATGTTCAGGCCCAGTCAGCATGGGTTGAGAAAAGGCCGGTTCTGTTTGACCAACCTGACCTCTTTTCCATGACAATTCAATCCCCTTAGTGGATGAGGGAAAGGCTCTGGATGTTTTCTGTCTGAACTTTAGTAAATCCTTTAACTCTGTCTTCCACAGTATTCTCCTGGAGAAACTGGCTACTCAGGAAGTGGACAGGTCCACTGTTTGCTGGCTAGAAAACTGGCTGGATGGCTGAGTCTGAAGAGTGGCTGTGAATGGGTTTACATCCAGCTGACAGCCCTTCTCAAGTGGTGTTCCTGAGGGCTCAGTTTTGGGATTAGTCCTGTTTAATACCTTCACTGACGACCTGGACAAGCAGATCAAGTGCACCCTCAGTTTGCAGGTGACGCTAACTTGGGCAGCAGTGCGATATGCTGGAGGGTAGGAAGGCCAGGCAGAGGGATCTGGACAGGATGGGTCGATAGGTAAAGGCCAGTTTTATGAGGTACAAGGTGAAATGCTGGGTTCTGCATTTAGGTCACAACAAACCCCTGCAGCATTACAGGTTGGGGGCAGAGTGGCTGGAAAGCTACCCTGGGGAAAAGGACCTGGGGGGTGGTGGCTGCCAGCTGGCTGAACACGAGCCAGTGTGTGCCCAGGTGGCCAAGAAGGTTAATGACATTCTGGTTTATATCAGCAATATTTGGCCAGCAGGACAAGGGCAGTGATTGTTCTTCTGTACTCAACAATTGTGAGGCCACACCTCATATCCTGTGTTCAGTTCTGGGACCCTCACAGTAAGGTGAAATGCTGGAGCATGCCTAGAGAAGAACGAAGCTGGTGAAGGGTTTCCCTACATGCATCAAATAAAAAAAATGAACTTTCATTTAGGGTACATATGTAAATGTTCCTTTTCTTACAAGCTCATATATTTTGTCTTGCTTTAGAAAGGTATGAATATGCTCTTGGCTAGCTCTTCTATGCAGCTACACTTCTACCCCCAAAAAATCTTCCAAATTCAGAAAATGGAAAAGTCAAACAGAAAATTGTGAAACATTTGGCCAGCCTAAAAATTTGGGTTCTATTCAGAGTTTGTCTCAGAGACCTTGCTTAGACTGCAAATGCTCAACAGTACTTCAGGAAAAGGCGTCAGTGTAGTCCACACTTTTCATAGGAGCACATTGCCTCTTGAAATTTCCATTGTCCTGCCTTTCCCATTTTGAAATACCTTTAACAGGAACTCCCCATTAAGTTCTGGAAAGCTTTACGTTCCTGAATTTTCAATCCAAAAGGCAATTGGAAGAAATGATACGGCATTTCTCACAAGGAGAAAACCTTTTTCCTTCTTTTTTAGTCTCTTTCAGATGAAGTATTCCAAAACTACATAGGCAATTGGTGCTACATGTTTCAGAAAGAGACCTAATTTTGTCTCTTAACTTCTTGCTTATGAAAACCTACAATTCTCCAATCAAAGTTTGGATTGTAGATCTGATCCTCCTTCTGCTCTCTTGAGATTATGTAGGAAGCTGATTAATGCATTCAGCTTAGCATAACACTTAACTGGTGAATAAAAGAAAAAATGATTTTTGATTTCCCTTGTATGTTTCTTGAAGAAGACACGGGACTACAGCAGATGTCTTGAGTAAAGTCGCAGAGGTATTGGGGGGGTGGCTCATGAACTGCTTTGTTGGGAACTGCTGGGAACTGCTTTGTTTGCCTTTCTAAGTCTGAACTGAATCCTCACCCTTTTCATAGGATAAGCTTCAGCTTTCTGTATTCTCATTTTTGTTAATGGCAAATTTAAGTGTGACATAAGGAGTGAATTCTGTTATCAGACTGCATTTCAAATATACCTCTAATGTACACAAAGACCACTGAAAGTTCATCACTATTGTCTGAAACAGGCAGTTACTGCACTAGTGATTTCATACAGTCCTTGATTTTATATTCCTTAAGGAGGGGGGACCCATGGTGTCAACTTTTACATTTGAATTTTTAAAGTTAAATGTACTAAGGAAATTCCCATTTGCTTACTGCCAAAACTGACAACTAATGTATTACCATACTCTTCCCATTTTTTTTCATTTCAACTCTGAATTTTTCACTGCATTCTGCTCTTGTGGTTAAGGGGGACTAATTTTCTGGCTTCCTGCAAGATAAAGTTTGAGCTGTGAGCATGGAAGTAACATACAAAGTAATTTCATTAAGAACCTTACTCATCTCTTTCTCTCTCATTCTCATCAAGAAGAAAGAACATCATTATTGACAGGAATTATTCGGATGACAAAAGGTTTCTGTTACATCAAAATAAGGGAACATTATGGGATTTCAGGTTTAGAGAGTCTCAAATACAGAAAAGGACTTGAACATGGGTAGTATAAGCAAGTGTGGGTTTGTACTTTGATTACATCAATTTCTCTATTATGGTGACCATTAATCTTCTTCATCGAATTTCATATAAAAATAGGGGATGAATAATGCTGGCTTATTTGCTAATTTTAATAATTTAAGAATTTTTTTCTTTTTAATTATGAAAGGGAGAACCATGAGCTATAATTACTATCTCTTCCCTTCTGAGTGATACATTTGCAGTTTTTCCAACTCTGATGCTAACACGGTTAATAACTGAGATGTGCTGTAGTTCTTCCTTGCTACTGCACTAGACGTTAGAGAATCAGAGTTAGAAGCATTGCCTAAGGGCTGAATCCACCTCACTAGGAAGGCAATAAGAAAACTGGTTCACATCGCGGGGACTTGAAATAGTCCTAAATACACAGAAGAAAATCCAGTTGATGGTACAGTTCTTATGTTCAGTTTACAATTCAAACAGAAGCTTTATGAGCACGGGCAAGTTAGAACTAGCAATAGGAATTCTCTGGAATTTATTCTGAAGTTACCCTAAGCAAGTAGGTGGAGAAGATACAAACTGAAGAGATACTATAAATGATGACAACTTGTATTAGTAACAACACAGAGAAAGTTATGGCAAACAATTACCACAAGCATTATATAAACCATTTGATTTGGAGTATCAATAAACTATTTATTCAAATTAAATTGCAAAAAATAATGTTTTTAGGAACTGTGGAATAAACAGATTTATGTCCAGTATGTTATTTTTATACAACTTCTTAAAAGAGGTCAAGAAAGCTCAGATAATGAACAGTGTCCTTCATACTATATTCAGACCTTGATTTTTGTACAGGCAAGAATAGTGCCTACTTCCACATATCTTCTGGAATATAATGAGTCTCAGAGAGAATAAGAATTGTAGTTTTCTTCCTCTGCAAAACTGGATTCATGCTACCTCATGTCTGACTTATTCCTGTCCTGAAGGATTCTGAAGCAAAAAACTCAACTTCAGTGAAGCAAAAGTCCAACAAGAATCTTTGCTGGGCCATTGCGTACAGGGTGACATTGTCTTCATCCTTGCCTAACGGGTAAATCACCACTTCACTTCTACTCTGTTTTCTATTCACTTGCTATATTTTAATACAGATTACATGAGAATTACACTGCTACTGAACTTTTGTGCACGACATTATAAAATCAGTTCCTTCTTAGTGATCACACATTTTAGAAGTTGAAGTTAATTGAGATAAAATAGTCTACAACAATTACAATAGCAGCATATGTCTCTGACATGGTTAGCATTTTTTTTCCCCAGGAAAATGATCTTTTACTTTAAAAGTTTCATGTTGTCTTTAACACTGTATGCTTTCTGCACTAGTGTGCTCGTATCTCAAGGTTATTAGTGGAAAAACTCAGCTGAAAAGGAATACAAGAAGACAATCGTCATAAAGAAAGCACACAGCCCCCTAATACCTTTACATTTTCTAGAATCCATAGCTGTTTTTTTTTTTAATTTTTGCTCCACAAGATTGATTGTGACATTGATGAACATAGTAATGAGTGAGATGTTGTCAAGACAAACTACAAAGACAGCTCCTCCTGGGTTCTTAAGACTTGGCTCTACTTTCCTTGTTGAAAGAGACAGTATCAGATCTTGACCTAGTATCACTGAAATCAATATTACAGATGTTTCACTGGATCAAAATCTGGTAATCCTTTTTATGATATAATGTAAAATTAAATAGGTACTCTAAAGTCAGTACACTTGATAAAACTTATTTAAGGAATTGTCCCAGAAAATGTGTCATTGACTTCAGTGTGAACGGCTTTCAGTGATGAGATATTAACAGCATGTCTAGACACATGACATTTTATAATCTCTTTCATTTGCCTTACCATAACAATTCAGTTTGAGGCAGCAGAAAACTCTGATGTGATTCTATCAGATAGATGCTGTTCTTATGGATACTTTTAACATTATGGAATAACCTCACTGAAGTCACTTGATTTAGCTGGTGTGTTTGAGACATGATGTATTGTATTTATTGAGAGAAAAGTTTGTATGCTGCATGCAGTTTCAAGGTGCACTTTCAAACTGCAGCTGCTAATGTAACCCAAGCGGTCTTCATAGAGAAAGTCCTGAAAGAAATGACAATTTGAATACAATAGGATAAAATTATGAGAGAGCGATCCTTTGGTTTTGGCAGGAATGATTTAAAGAAATGACATCTTACTTAAATGATACTGTCAGATTAAATGCTCTGTCTACTCTATTGTACCTCATTAGCTTTAGGTAAAAGTATTTTATCACAAAGAAAAATTTAAAATAATTGATACACATTGAACATAGGGGTTTGATTTTGAGACAAGCTCTAACTTGCCACAATATTTACTCCCAAATGTGGTATTTATATACATTTATACATCACAATAAGTTATACAGGGTGGAGGGTTACATAAAGAATTATTCTAGTCTGGTTTACATGAGACTGAGGCTTTACCATTGTTGTAGCATGTAGGATGGAAGAGCAGCAAAGGAAACATTATCTCCCTCTGTGATCAAAGCATAATTTTGTTTCTTTCAGGACCTGAGAGAGCTTCAAAAGAGATGAACTAGTCCTAAAGACACTCTACAGTCAGTCATCTGCAATATTATAGATTAGGTATTTTTAAATTGTGTTCTTATCATAGGCAAATGTCAATGTCAAATCATCTTCAAAAGAATCATTGATATTCACTTTTTACAACGTTTTCTGCATCAGTAAATGGTGAAATGAACAAAAAAAAAGTATTATTCCTAGTCATTATTGATTGAATAATTTGCTATTTTAAAGTTGTTTGCAGACCCAATAACCAAGAACCACTTTTCACACAAAATTTAATATTTTGTAATCACAACAACAGCTCCCACTCTCCATAATTCCATGCAGTTGAGTTAGACACAGAGACTATTTCCTTTACTTATAGACTGAAATATTTCCTTTCAAAATCCTTTATAGCACACCCCTAGTAAAAATATGCAGCCTGATCATTTCATGTTCAGTCACTGTTTGTCTTTGTGAACACTATTTCTGAGGTGCTGTGTCTCTGAATTCAGGAGTCCACTTTGGCCCCAAAAGTACTAACCCAGCCAGGTTGCACTTCTTTCTGTTGTACTGTCATGTAGGATGTGCTCTACAAAAAATAAGGAACATTGACCTTGAAAGGAAAGGGGCAGGAGGGGGGGGGTAAATAATAAATCCCACAACCAAACCCATTCAGCAGCCCAGACCAAGATCTAAGCTCTGTCAAAATGATTTCTTGTTCCATTTTACTGAAGCAGTGCCATGCTTTATCACTTCTGAGTTCATGCCTTACAGCTGAGGCAGCCCACTTGAATTCGTAAGTTGTTTAGTTAAAGTATACAATATGCTATTCACATTGCCAATATGATTTAAAAGGAAAGAACATTTTGCAGGTGAAATACAGCCACAAATGCAACAGGAAGCTGAGATCCAAAGCACTAAAGCACATGTAATTAATTGTTGCATGTCTCACTCTGTTCCTTCTCCTTCCCATTTACAGAAATACTGTAGCCAGAGTCATGGCACTGGTGACTCATCAGTGGAGGTGGCAGCATTAGATCTTCCAAGAGCTTCTGCTGAAGTCTCAGAGTCATAAGTAAAATTGGTCAGCTAATCTGAGCTAAATGTAATGTACTACTACTTTCTGTTTCATTAAATCACTGCACACAAAATTATACACAAATTGCAGTATAATGTGAAGAACTGCTGAATTTGTTTTGTGACTATGCAGATGTTGAAATACCTACATTAATTGTGAGAATTAAAAAAAATGCTTTCCAAGTCACTGAAGTCCACAGTTTACAACCAGGAAAGTTTACACTTCATTACATCTCTTCAGAAGTAGTTGTGGTTATTTACAGATATTTTTATACAAGTAGGTTGAGTTGCTTGGCTTTGGTTGTCCAGTCAGATTGCTGCTTTAATAAAATAGATTAAGTATTGCCATACAGGCATAGACTTCTTTTTTAAAGCAAAAGTACAAAAGTTTGTATTAAAGTACAAACAATACCTTAAAAGGGTATTTGCTCAAACAGGAAGAAAATCAAAACCTTTCTTTTCTTGTAATTTGCAAATAAGGAAACCTGGGTCCAGAATGCTTGAAATGCCCTATAACTCAGTTTAATTTTATTTTAATGTAATTGAAAATTCTTGTGAAGGCAATCTTGAAAGCTGAGCTCATTTTATATTACACTGCAGTAGAATACCAAACTGTGCATTTCATGTAAATTAAAAACATTATCAGACTACAATGAATCTAAACACTCCTCCATCTGTTCTTTGTGATATGTGAATAAATAAAAACTTGAAAGTAATGTAAATGAAGTCACTGACAAAGGATCCATAACATTAAGAACTAGGTCATAAGTGAATGCATTAGTGTTCAATATAATTCCATCTTAAGGTTTAATGTTCATCTTCTTCTCTTGTTCTTGCTGCCAATTGATTATCTTTCAGTAAAGTTTACACGTTACCATTAAATGTTAATAATGCATAAATATTAAACATACCATTGTAAAGTTAGCAACACTATTAATAACTTCAGTCTCTGTAGGCAATAATAGAAATCACTGAGATTACTATCAATAGTCAGAATCATAAAAATTCTGTCTTTCTGCATTTGATAGTAATAAACAAAGGAAAAGGTACAATGGATATTTAATATGGCCGCATCCTCCTGCAAAACTGGTGTTAGGAAAGGAAAGACAACATTTTAAAATAAGGCATTTCTCTTAATGTTTCACTATTTTCTATCCTTTTGTCTGTATGTAATATTCCTAAAATGCTGTAACATCTTAAGGCACTGCATATTCTGAACAGCTTAGCAATATCTTGTTCTCTAGGTTGTTCAAGAAAAAAAATGAAAACCACTGCAGCACTGATGGGCAGAAATGTCACTGTCAGATTCCCCACTGAAGATCCCTGTCAGGCAGGGCATTGTATGTAAAGAAGGAAAAGACTTAAACGTGTATAGTTGCTCTAGATTTCAGTCCCACTAGGTGACAACAGCTAGGTAAAGTATACATGTGCGATAAGCTTTACATTCTCCCAAGGGTGCTAAATCATTGTGTTGGCTCAAATTTGTTTTTTAAGAGCTTTGTTGACTTCACAGCTGGTGAGTTGACACTTTCTATCACTTCACCACTTGGCAACAGATGCCTCTTACTTATGCACAGATGCTGAGTATCCACCCAACCCTAACATTAGCCTTGTGTTTTGAACTAATTGGGCCAACATAGTTGTAATTAAGGTTTGAATAATTAGAAAACTAACATGATTACTTTCACAATTAAACCTTATATTGTACTGTTACATTATCTTTTGGACTGTTCTGCAAAGGTCTTACTTCTTTGGGTCCTGCAAATACATCAGCCTTCTAAACAGTGGAATAAAAATGTATTTAGCAGATAATATTAATGATATTTTAAAGAGCTGGTTTCACCCTGATTTAAAAGAGTTATTGTGTGGAATTGGACTGTTTCTTTTCTTTCATTCCATTGGCCCATTATATGGATCGCTTTACAACAGCCACACAGGAAGAAAAACCACATACAAGAATGAACAAAGATTTTTAAGAACAGTATGTGAACATGCATGGATAGAATGTAATATAAAAGATCTCTAAGATGAGCTGATCTGATATATCCTCTTTTATTCCTTTGACTTGGTGTGTGTTCTAAGGAGTAACCGTTAAGCAAAGGAATATAGCTGAGGCAAAACGAAGAGTCTTTTAAGTAGGAAGCCTGTCCTGGGGAAACAGCAACAGTAATACTTGCAAAAAATAGCATATATTCTGATTTTAGAGAGAATAAATAATAAGAAATTAACAATTAAAAATTGAAAATCATTAGTTAATATCTATTCAGAGCTTAAGTGGCATACAAAGTGTGTAAAGATTGGATGACTATGTCAACATCTCATGCATTGGGTATTACACTAATTTTAAACAATGCTCAATCTGACAGCTATATGCAAAATTAAGATGTTCAAGTATGTCCATGCTCACAGAAATGTCACTTTTTTTTTTTTCTCTGATGCATTTAATAACATATACACACAATAGGAACTCTCTTATCTGCCAGTAAAAATCAACTAGTTTAATTTTCATTCTTTGGCATTAGAAAGACTGAGAGCAATAGTGTCATGGGTTGAAAATAACTCACAAAAAAAGAATTATCTGAAGGCTTATGATTGAGAATAAGGATTTGTGAGAGAAATATTTTGATTTAAACAACAGGCTTAGCTTAAACCATAAACTACTTTTATTAACAGAATTAGCAAAAAGATTTAAGTAACAAAGTAAGTATAAAACACCTTCATTTTCTCCCTTCCTACCCACAGTTCCCATTTCTTTAACAAACATGCAGAGATACACACATGAAGGAGATTTTCTTTGTTATACTATAGAGTGCCTTTTTCTGCAGGGAATATAACTTTTTTTACCGTGTTTTAACAGTGGACGAGGTAGCATCCCGCCCGACCTGCTACTATGTAAAAACCCTCCCCCAAATGAATGCAGTTGTCTCAAGAACTGACTCTGTGTGGGCCAGGAGTTCACGGGGTATAATTTTAAGGATGAGTTGCTCTAATGTCGGAAGCAAAGGCTCTTTTTTTTTCCTTCCTCTTCTTCTGTTTTTAGCATCACGGGGTTTTGTTCTCTGTTTAAGTTTTCCGTTTGCCCAGGCAATTTCTTTTTCTTTCTATCCCCCCATGCATCTCATGAATTATAGGGAAAAACTGTTCAATTTACTGTAATTTTACAATGGCCTGCAGGAAGGATCCAGTTCTACCATCTGAGTCTTCCCTCCCCCTCTTCTTTTATCAAACATGGCATCCGCCATGTAGTCCTTCTCTCATGATCACTTCTTTTTCTCCAAACCAAAGGGAGAACATAAAAGGGGAAAGAACTTGTTGCCGCAATCACCAAAGTTAATAAGTATTTACCAGTCTAGGAGAAACTTCCACGAGATCTTTGCAGTGTTGAGAAAGTCAATTCAGTTCAGACCTTATATTGGGGAATTGCTCCATGCTTTTGCTGCCATCCACGTGGCCCCCCGCCGCAGCCGTGTGGCAGTGTCCACTGCTGCGGGTGCCACCAGCATCATGCTGGGCACCAAGAGAAAGTTCTGCTGCCGCCAGCTCTGTTTCTTCGCTTGTAGCATGGCTCATGAGAAAAGCGGCTATATAAAACAAAGTTCACTGCAGGCCGAATCAAAGTATCTCAGCTACTGTGTATGGGTCCGGCCCGGCCCATGGCCATGCCATGTGCCCATGGCCCTGGCAGCGCTGCGCAGCTCCAGACTTTTTTGACTCTGGCGCAGTGGCCCCGGCTCTGGCGCAGCAAGCTCCAGTCCTAGCCTGGCTTGGTGGGGCCCAGTGGGGCCCAGTCGTGCAGCTTCGAGCACCCTGGCCTGGCCTGGCCTGGTCTGGCCCCCCTGTTTATCTCCCTGGGAGGACAGAAAAGAGCAGATTTTAATGGCTTTCTCCCGGGTGTGTCATCTCAAAAAAGCAAAACTTGAGTCGTCTATTGGGTTTGGGGTATGTTAATCTTTGGAGCTCTACAGGACTGGGTCTTTTTGCAAAGAGCTACTCCTAGGGCTCCGCCCCTCCTCTTCCTGGCTAGAAACAAAGGAAAAAATACCTTGTGTAAACCAGCACAAATAGAGAAGAAACATTATAGCTCTACAGTAATATTAATAAGAATCATAATCTATAAGTACGTATTAACTGCTGTTTAATAAAGTGCATCCAGTTACAGGGAGGAGGGGGAATTTGTTGAAGACAGACTCTCTTGAACAAGAGATTTATGTTTGCTAGTCTCCTCCATGTGTTTAAAATGTATTATTTGCACAGATATCTGAACTTGCTTTAAAGGGCATTTCAGGAACATATTCATCAAGGAGATCAAAGAAATAAGAACAAGAAAGAAGTGGTTCACAAACCGGTTCAAAGGACCCTAAGTGTTAAATGGCAGCAGCCAGAGCAGCTCAGCCTTCCCTGAGCCAGCAGCAGTTCAGTCCCCCTGAGGCAGGAGAATGAACAAAGGCTGTAATTACTGTCGACCATTGTTACTGAAAATAAATATACTGCTTCCATATTCAAGAACATATATAGCCTCAATCCCTCTTCCCCCACCAATTTCTTAATCCAGACTATGGATGTTTCTGTTCATGGTTATGATAATCCCCAGGGTTAGTATCTGACATTAGGGCAATTTGTGATCACAAGCCAATCTCTTGTAAAAGTTTGAGCTAAGTCTTGAGACAGTGACTCATAATTTCCTTAGGCACAGGAAAGGGAACATCATGCTAAGGACCTGTGGAGGGAAACATGACTCCCAGAAAGCAGTTATACTAACCCACTACCCTTAGTTTGCTGGCTAGGGATAACATGAAAAAAGGAAACAATCTCTTGACATGTATGTTGGGCAGATGGAGTACTTTCCAAAAGCTGGGAACAGAAATCTCTTTATGGGCAACATGGGTGGGGAAAAAAAGACAAACCAAGTTTGTCTTTTTTTTTTTCCCCTTATTTAAAGGCAAAGGAATTTTGGCAGAGAACAACAATCGTTTCAGTACTGTACTGGTTTGTCTGAGATGGAATTAATTGTCCCATAGCAGCCCTCACAGTGCTCTGCTGGAAAGGTGTTGATATTAGACCTTTGTGAGGTGGGCAAGATTCTGGGAGGTGATACAACCACACCAGCTGACCCAAGTTAACCAAAGGAATATTCCATACTATATGATGTCAGCCCAGACAGAAAAGCTAAGGAAAGGAGGAGGAAGTGGGAGCATTTGTTATTTATAGTGTTTACTTTCTGGAGCAACTGCTATGCATACTAAAAGTGCCCTGAACTTCACTTGATGATGGGAAGCAGAGAATAAACTTTATCTCTCTCTTTGCTTGTGGGAATGCAAACTTTCACTTTTGCTTTAACAGACTGCCTTATCTCAACCTACAAGTTTTGGGTTTTTTTCCTAAATCTTATTTTCTCTTCCCTGTCCAGCTGGAGAATAATAAAGTGGCTTGATAGGCACTTGGCATTCAGCCAAGGTGCAACCCACCACAAGTACTTTTAAACTTTAATTTGTCCATGAGAAAAAAGCTCAACAACTGTTGATGGCACCACACAAGTAATCACATTCCCACTTAATCTTAAACAGTTGGAGCTGCTCTACTGTCCCTGTCTTGGCACTTCTTTGGTTCAATGACTGAAGCAGGAACTTGTCTATTACTCAACATCCTGGCCACTTCAATGGCACTTCAACCCCAGACATAACAGTACAGTGGAAATCAAGATTCAATCATTCTAAGACTCAGGCTTGTTTAGACATTCCTTGAAATTTAAAAGCTGTCATGAGAGCTTATCAAACCTAACTGCTCAGTTAGATTTTCTAATTCTGTCAATCATATCCAGTGTACTTCACAGCCATAGCCTGATACAGATCCTGATGAAGTAATAAAAGGTTAAATTGATTCTCCATCCAGGTTTGACTCTTCTGAATAATTTTTTGCCTCCTCTGTAAAACAGGTTGCGAGATACTTCCGTTGCTGTAGGTTTTTTTTACTATGAGGCAATGTACTGAGCAGACTCCAAGACATCTTTCTCTTGTGTGGTTGGTAAACATGATATTCTGTTTAATGAAATTAAAGCTAGGTTATAGCTTTACCACAGCAGGGCTGCTTTCATAATACTTTCCATAAAACATAGTTTAATGCCTCAAAGAAGAATGAAAAGGATTATCTAATTACAAACCTCCTGCCAATGATTACCAAATAACATTTGGTTTCACAGAGAGCTTGAGAATTTTTACAATTTTAGAATATCAAATTTGCACATGCATGAGATTATGTTCTCGTATAGAATTATAAAGTGATAATTCAAATTATTACTTAGAATTAGTTTTCATTCCTGTGATTGTTTTGCTTCAGTAACAGAGCTATAAACTTTTGTGTAATAAAATAAGTATTATGTATGTAATTTGTATCCTTAATTATTTTCAGAATAAAAATAAAGATTTTTAAATGTTTTAAAAATAATTAAAGGGGAAAACACCCTTAATATTAAAAAACCCCGATGCATCATTAGATATTTGCAAAGAAACTAAGAAGTAGAAAAATAATTTTGATTACTAATACTGTCTTTTTTGACAGGAAATGTTTCTCTATTTACCTGTATTACATTTTGCCTTCTATCCTACACACAATATTTATCTTGGCATTATGGTGCTCTCTGCCTTTTCAAATGTTTGTCTTCAGCGGTATTAATTCTACTAAAGAGCATAATATTTTGTAGATCTGCATTAAAAATCCCTTCCTTTTCCTGACAAGCTATTTAAAACCTCAAATTTAAGCCTTATGAAGTGCACCTTAAAAATATATATATCTACATATCCCATGAAAAATAAACCCATCTGACCCAAGTTTGGTTTCTTTGCAAGAAGGGCAATTAACACTAAAGAGGATGAAGGAGATATTTTACAAAATAAATACTATTGTTTACTTTTGCTGGGAAGGGGGAAATATCCTATCAGAAACTTTAGAAAAATGACTTCTAAAATGGCAAGTTTAACTATAGACATCAGTAACGTCAGACCATTTTTTTTTTAAAAATCAAAATCTGAAAACAAGATGGGCAAGTAAACCACAAAACACACACAGATAAAACCTCCAGCACTTCTATGTTTTATAATTTTAGATGGCACAAGATCTCTGTTTCCTTACTTAATCGTTCTTGCACAGGACATACAGGCACAAAGTCAGAGGCAGAGAGCCAAAGAATGATACATGTTAAAATATGCTTTGAAATTACAATCAACTATTTCTCTACCATGGTATTTGTCCAAAGAAAACCTAAAGAACAGCTGGTAGGAAGAGAAGGGTCTGATGCACCTAAACACTGCATTCAAATTTTTTTAGGTAGATCAGCTTTTGTGCTGGTAGAACCTACACTGATAGAAACATAGCTAGGCTGCATGGTAACATGCTCCAGCTGTTCTTTATCCCAAAAATCAACATTATATTAAGTTAGATTTATTAAAACTCTGCTCTTAGATAAAACCATCATCTGTCACTAGGTATTTGAACAACATGAACTGTGTTCATACCTTGACTGGACAGAGACATGCAAATATTTAGAAATAGTTGTGAGACCTTCCACTCAAGAGAAAATTAAAACATAGTACCTTGTTATTTTTACCTGATTTAGCATTCCTAGGCATGTATCACAAAAAGGACTGTATAGCTACTTGGTAATGAGAAGTGAATGGTAATTCTGGGTATTCAGCATCTCCCAACCCCTTCACAGAACTGTAACAACAATATTTAGAAAGACAGTTAAGTGTGTGAGTTTTCTATTTAAAATATTCATGCTCTTTGATCACAAATAGGGCAAGAAAATGTCATACAGTTATTACAGAAAAAGTGAGTTGATTAAAAAAGAGTAACCTTTAGAAAATATTTGCAAAAAAATGCCCATTGTTTGTTGGAAGATAATGCTTCAGGGAGTCCCAGGCAGAGTGAAAAAAGTCAAACCAAATAAACAAAAACCCCGCCCAGTTTAAATAACAAGCTTGGAGAAAAGTACTTCTACAAGACAAAAAATCAAAACCAAACAAAGAAACAAACAACAACAACAACAACAACAAAACCCCTACAAACAAATAAAAAGGCATTATTTAAATATTTCCTTGTTTGTTTGGTTTTGGTTTGGTTGGGGTTTTTTTTATCTTTAACTATTAAAATTTTCAACTTGCTTGTGCTGATGGCTCTGCTCCATCCTGTCATACATAATATCTCCTCTATACCCAGCCTAGGTTTACTCACATTCTTGGCTGTTGGAACTCAAATACGTCCTTGACAGATAAATTTTGGCTCTCAGGGTGAGAAAGAGTGACAGGTAATTGCTATGTGCTGCATCTGATGGGTAATGCAGAGTGGGATTGAAGTCCATAGATGCACCTGAATATAGCTGCTTACACTTTCTGTGCATTAACAAAGGACGTTTCCAAATAATAATAAAAAAGAGGAGGATAGGAACAAGTTAAGGACACGTGAGGACAAATGCAGAAGAAAGTGATGGTGTTTGAAAGTTAGATTTATATGCAGTGAGGACCAAAAAATGGGATAGAAATCTTTACACTGAATCACAAAAACATCAGACATGATGCTCTTTAAAAAGCATTTTAATCAGCAAATTAATTTGAGTGTTTTCCTTACCAGCACTTACTTTTTCAGCACCACCTCTCAAGCTCTGTATTTATTCTGACATATGCAGTCTTTCAAGTAGAAGCCAGGTATATCACATTTTCTCTCTTTGTTTTTTTTGACACATGCTCCTTCAAGTAGCAAGTCATAGGTGGAAGGACCAAATTACAAAAAGCTCTGGTTTATAGAAAACCTGAGTCTCACTATCTAGGAGGTCAGATTTAAAAAAAAAAAAAAAAAACCAAACAACAACAAACAAAAGCTCAACCAAACTATTTAAGTATGGAAATATGAAATACAGCTGTATTGAGAGGTCTTCCCTCCAGTCTGGACCTTTATTGAAAGGCATAGGGTTGCTGTTTTTTCCCCTTGTTTTTCTTATACTACTGTAAATCACAACTTCTGTAACATCTGTTTAGAGTTACAGTTAGGTAGATCTACACTAGGTAGGTTTATTTCCACCCAAAATTATTACTGCTCACATACAAAA
>VZRZ01006015.1:0-16120 GCA_013398175.1 Climacteris rufus | reverse complement strand
AAAAAAAAAAAAAGCATTACTAGTGAAAGGAAAAACAATCTTTTTGAAAGACATATAGCTATGTATTTAAAATTATGGCGACCAAGTACTATGAATATTTTTGGTATTGAAATTGAACAATTGAAAAGACACTTAACAAGCAAACATACAAGTTTCCTAAATGGAATTAAATGGCTTTTCATTTTGTGCAATTATTACTCCAGTTTAATGAATGAAATATTACTTGAACTAGAAAAGTTTTTATAGAAAGCTTGTTGCAATAAATTTTAATGAACTCAGATTTGGCGCAATGGCTTCATCATCAAATCCCTAGCAGAAGTATCAAGTAAAATTCTTCTCAGACTGTTCAAGACAATTAAAATCTATTAAAGAAATACTTGTTTCTAACTTTTCTTCATGCTGCAAGTATTCTTAGAAATCTGTAATTAAATTTTCCATTTAACAATATTGTTTTTATTTGCAGCATTTTTTAAATAGGAAAAATGAACTGTGGAATGGAGTCTCTTTTCTTTTTTTCTTTAGGTTATGCATTAAACAAAGTATAAAACATATATATGAAAGCGTGTAACACACACACAATTGTTATGCCTGAGGATAAAATGCCAAGAAGGCTTTTCTTAATAAATGTACTTTGTGATCTTCATATTGGCTTTTAACAGAGTTGCTTAAACTACTATCTCAACTCCATATACAGAAATACTGCAGTATACATCTATATATGTGTGTGTGTGTATATGTGTGTGTATATATATATATATTTATATGTATATAAATGCCCCAAGGTGACTAAAGAACATAGGAAATGGTAAAGGAAGTTAGAATGTAGGTGACCAGTTCAAATGAGGTTCTGTGAATAGTGGTTGAACTGCATAAACAACCAAAACCTTTGTGAAATGAGTAAATGACCACAGACAAGTGTTTAGCAAATATGTCTCTGGATTCACACTTGCATTTAGCACTTGCTGGCTGCCTTCAGAGAACAGCAGCCAAGAACCTACCTAATGCTTACAGACTCTAGGTCAAATGACCTAGTTAAAAAAGCTGGATTAAGGGATCAGTGCAGGAGCACATTGTTGATCAAGAAAGGTCAAAAGCCTTGTCTGTTTTCTGGAAAAGGAGTGGGTTTGCATACCTATTTACATTTAGTGGAAAAAAATATTTTCAAGCATTTTACTAATCAAATCAGTCACGATGGTATTTTGTAAGTGTATTTGGTGTGCTCAACAAAGTATTAATGCAGTCACTGAGTAAATGCATGCATGAAAAAAATAATAAATCTGACCTGAATTTGGAAATAAAAAGTACTCATCCGAGTAAATTAACTGAGTACTTATCATCTGTTTTGGAGACTGTTCTAAATATATTGCACTTGAAAGTTGATGGACAACATAATTCTGGTACCTACATATGCAACTTTAAAACTTACATGGTAGCACTTCAGCACTTTACTGTGAGTTAGGTTGCTTAGAAGTTTTCTTACTTTGAATATCAGACTTACACATTTGTTATGAATGTCTACATAAAGGTTTGCATCTGAGCTGTGATTACAGGTCTGGGCCATTCAGCACAACAGCACTGAGATGGACTTCAGCACTCACAGACCCCAAATCAGACACTATTGCAAGACAGTACAGTAAACAAAGCTTACATTATGCGTATCCCAGCCAATGCAGTCATTGCCTTAAAAAATATTGACAGCTGAGACATCTGAAGCAGAAAGATGCTCCTCCAGCCCAGAACTGTCTGGCGTACATCAACGAGCGTGATCCTTACAGGAAGACCTTTCACCCTCAAACCTGAAGTAATACAGCTGACAAAAATTGAACCACAGCTGATCCTAGAGTAATCTCACCAAATCTCATGTAATATGTTAGTTCCCATGTGGTGGTGTGAAGAAGAGCCTCTTTAAAGGAGCCATTGCAATATTAACATCGTAAAACATGTTTTTGACTTCTGCTAAATACAAACTCCAGGAATCAATGTGGTGAGGTAGATTTGTATTTTATTTTGATGTGAGTTTTTCTACCTGGAAATTCTTTCTCCCCTCAAACCGCCAGGCTTGAAGGTTCAACAAGAAAGCAGACGGGAGCTTTCTCCCTTCCACAACAGCACTACATCCTCAAAGCTTTACTACAAAATAATTACCTCTACAGTAACACATGCCAAACCCAATGCCTTCAATGAATTACACCTCTCCAAAACAACTGGACCTTAGTGGAATTTTCTCTTAATACAAAAGAAGATAAGGTTTGAAATTCATTCTTTAACAAACAACAATAAAAAGAGAAGCCAGGGAAAAGAACCAGCAAACACTGTATTAGCCTCTATATCAATTTATTAATGAATCTGAGAAGTCACTCAGGAGGTGTAACTTTCACAGTGGCTTGTAAATAACACTCCCTGAAAATATGCACAAAACTTACACAGTTAAAAGCATAATGTATACATTGTAATCTCTGCTTCTTTTTAACTCTGAGGTATGCTTTAGCAAGAACAATGACATCCTGAGGCAGATGACTTAAATCTTGCAGTCTGTTTCCACGAACTGGTTAAGAGCACACAATTTCTGCAGTCTAGACACACACATAGACTCCAAAGTTGAATCAGAACTACCTCTTACTGTGCCAGCTACTTACTGTACAGTGAGATACAGCCCCTGACACAAAGCGTGTACAATACAAAACAATTTTTTTAAATAGAGAAAAAGGGGATAAAGAGATGGTAGAATGTCGGAGCACACATGTCCCATTCTTGTGAGCACTGGAGTGTCTTCAGTGGGGTTTTCTGTCTCAATAATGAAAAACTAACATAATGAAAAATTTCTGTCTAAAAAAAAGAAAAATTTACACAGACGGAACAGGTGTGAAAAGTTATGTCCCTGGAGAATCAAAAGAAGGAACAGAATAATGGTAGATGAAGAAAAAGAAAGAAAAGCAAAAGGAAGAATGCTAAGAGGAAAAGGATGAAAAGAAACATATCATTAGGAAGAAAAATAGCCTATATGAAGAGGAAGGTACTACCCAGAGGTGCAAGAATAACTGTCCAGGAAACAGATTATGCAGCCACAAAAGAAAGAGAGGTAACAAGAGTCTGGTGGGACACAATGGTCTTGCTAGGAAAGCTGACATTAGTTCTTCAACACATGTTAATAGTACAGGATTTAAAAGCCTCCTTTTCAGGTAAAGAAATTCCCCATATATCTTCAAGAAAGGAAACTGTGGAACCCCATTGACCCCTGAAGCTTGTTCTATCTCACTCTCACCCCATACTCTTGAAATGATATGTCATTTAATATGACATAACCTTTTATTTTACATTACCCAGATTACAAACTGAAGCTGTTAACAGTTGTTTTCTCTTTCACATGTCACTATCCCTGTTTTAGCAGGACTGTTCCTCAGTGCTCTATGGTTGGTTTTATGTCAGTTTTCTTAGAGGTCCCTTTCCTTTACCCGTTTACAAACCTCAATTTAATGAATTTCCCTAAAAGGTTCCTAAAATATTAAAGCATTAGTATCAAACACTAATTTTCAATGGAGTTGGGCCACATAGTAATCATACTCATCTGTCAGTAATAAGAAGGCGTAGCTTGAGGCAAAAAAATGAACACTGACCTCATTCAAAGAACTTGAATTATCTGAAATAAAGTTGAACTCTGCATACAGCTATATATTTAATAGTATTTGATACAGCCTTAGAGCAAAAAAATCTTCAAGAGAATAAATTAGGCTATACTGCCTTCCTGTGTAATGTTGTCCTACGTAACAAGTCTGAAAAGCTTCAGTAAGTCAGATGCCCATATTTATTTATTTAATGAAGAATGTTATTTCCCATATTGCTGAGGTCACTTTTAGGACTGTAACTATGTATGAAGAAGCCCACAATCCACAAATGGAAAAAATCAGAAAATAATTATAGCATTACTGTCTGTTTTTATCAAAACATGAGCAAAACCAGCATTTCCCTGTGTTAGGTAAACTGTCATGTCGTAAAACCTCTGAGTCTGGCACACTGGAAAGTAAGTGCTCTTCACTTACAAGCAGATACAACACGTGATCTTGTAAAATAATATTAGAGATGTAAGTGTATTTGTAAGACTTGTTTAGAAGCTCACAGACACACTGCCATGAAAGTGTGATTTATTTATTTTTTACTTATAGCAACAGCTTTGTGAAACAAGAAGAAAACAAAACCATCATGTCAAACAATGTTTGTAGTCAGACCTTGTGAAAGACTGGAATGGAACTTCCTGGTATTTCTAACCTGGATGTCTCCAACTGCAATTGTTTTTGTACTTGAATTTTCTTCCATGCAGTGCATTAGGTTATTGCATTTTCATTTTTTTTATAATGAATACTCGGACATACCTGAATGAATACTATACTGAGAAACCATTGATTATTCATGCAGGAAAAAAAATGCAGACATATATAATGGATAATCATATGTGTGTTGAAATATTTCTACCCTGGTCAAGACTTGTACCTCTGCAAAATTTAATAAATGTCATACAAATGTAACATGAAGAAAGAAGTGAGCCATATGCTACACCAAAATGAGGATCAGTGCATGTAACTACTTCCAAAACCAGCTTCCTTTACTAGAAAACAGTGGACATATTGAGTCACCATTATAAAAAAACCCCAAACCATTACTTTCAGAAATAATTTGAACATGCCCCAAAACCACAGGTCATTTTCCCCTATGCTGTTGTTTTTACAAGAAAGAGACCTTGGTATTTCTAACTGAAAAAGCTAACGGAATAAGTAACCTGCAGGCAACCAATATTACCCTGAATCCCCCTTTTTTTTCCCTTTTATTTTGAGACGGGGTGGGCGGCATGTGGTGAGGTTGAGAGGAGGAATGGAGCAGGGCAGAGGCTTGAGAGGTATATTTCCATATTGATTAGCTGAGATTTTAATGCAGGATATAGTGCTATGAATTGTATTTTCAACAATGAATGATAACAAACAATACAGATATTTAATGACAATAAACAGCATTGGCTGAAAACAGGCAGTGCAATTAATTCACACTTTCATAAACTGTCTAGAAGTTATACATCTGTCTGAGCCATGAAGACTTGAAATCACTTAACTTTCCATTAATGTTTTCTTCCTATTATGGCAGAGTTTTAAACACATTGTCCTAACTTTTGTGGCCAACAGAGAGAACACTGACATGTTTAATACAATGGACCTTAATTTGGTCCCTTATAGTATTAAAAAGTTTGGCCTCTTTACAAGGTCCTTAATTACATCCCCTGATAGCACAGCTATCAGGTGTGGACTTGACTGAGACTATCCAAGTCAGTTCACTTTAGACATTTCAGGGTGGATACATCACAGGTACAAA
Source organism: Climacteris rufus (assembly GCA_013398175.1). Lineage (NCBI taxonomy): Eukaryota > Metazoa > Chordata > Aves > Passeriformes > Climacteridae > Climacteris > Climacteris rufus. The sequence goes on along the minus strand of VZRZ01006015.1, from coordinate 10,765 downwards.
GCTAGATAACTCCAGTCTGTGTAAGAATTTCTGACGTTTTATTACTCATTTAATCTTTCAAGACAACCTTCCTCATCTACTCTCTTTTTACTTTACAGATAAAGATCTTCAAGCATCAGTGTATTTCTTTTGATATGCCTCACTTTCTACCACCCCATGAAAAAATACATCCTGTCGATTTTTAGTCAAACACTACTCTCACCCCCTAGCAACCAATTTAATTTTCTGGCCACTTGTGTCGAAAAGAGCACCCCTACTCACCCTTTCCCCCACACACACAACAGAAATGCTAATCCTGCGAAAGCAACTACCCAAATCCTACCAGCCTCAGAGCATAACATTCCTTCCACATGCCAGTCACAGTCCTCAGTCTGACGGTAGCCTGGAAAGCTGCACGCATATTCTTGACTCACATTTCAAAAATCCCTTACCGTCTCATTTAAATGCCACGCGACTTTGAAACCCTGCACTTACGAGTTCCTACTGGCAGAGGGATGACGCTCCTTATTCAGAATTATGTTTTACCAAAATGTACTTTTGCTTTCCAGCTGCTGTGCTTCCTCAAATAGATCTACGAAAGGGGAAAGTGCACTTGCCTTTCTTCCTCCATTCTCACACCCCTGCATGCTTCTAACAGGTTTTTCCTTTTTTTTTTGTTTCTTTGTTGGTTTGGGGCTTTTTTTGCAAGCCTCAGGGAATCACCGGACCGGAAAAAACTGCAGCCATTCATAAGATGCTGCTTAAGACTCGAATCCCTCCAGAGAGGTGTTGCAGGCTGGGACACTCGCTTGTGCCCCCAGCCCGCTCCCGCCTTGCCGCGCGGGATCCCTTGCTGCAGTGCAGGCTGGCAGTTCACTCAGTTCGAACTTTCCATGCAGGCACGATGCAGGCAGCTAGATAAAGCAGCACTTACCTTAATTGAAATCTTTTCTCTGGTAATGCTGGAGCATCAGTCCAATCAACAGTGATCGGGGAGAATCTAAGTTTCAATCAACACCCTCCGGGTAGCCGCATGCTGCTCTGCCCTTTTTTCATTGAACTCCTCACTGTCTAGAGGAGAGAGAGAGAGAGATCAGCTGAAATCCTCAGAGGCTCGTAGGGAGTGAGAGAAGAGGCACCAAAGCAATGTTTCTTAACACGAGATTCTCAGCAAGCGTGCTCAGGTCTGGAAGATCCTGTAACTGCTGTGATAGGCTCCTGTCATGTCCCCTGAGCCGTGAGATGATCATTGACCTGATTAGCTCTGAACACTCCCTACATGCAGAGAAAGCGCTGAGAGGATTGGTGGGTCGCAAGGGAATTGGGAAAGGCACCAGGGCCGCTTGGGAATCTTCATTCTTCCAGACTAATGGATGTGCTGCAGCTGAGGCTGTAATTTGTGAGGAGGTTATGCACAGTGTTAACCATCTGAGGACTTAAACAAATGTGCTTTTGCATGCTGTTTCTCAAGGTGCACCAGTATTCAACGCAGGGTAAAGCTGAGTAATTAGAGGCTGATGTAGCCATTTCGTAATACAAGGCTCACTGTATGAGATGTTCTGTAAGCTGAGATATAAAGTGGATTCATACATTTGTCTCTGACCCTGGAGACAATAGCAGTTAATGGGTAGAATAAGTGAAATTAGTGTGGTGGGCTCATGTTAGCCCCCAGATGGCAATCAATCACCATAGAAAGAAAAAGAAAGGAACAACAAAACCCAGACAGACTAGAATTATTTAACAAATCTAAGTGGCAATTTAAATAAAATGTGAAAAAGAATTTCAAATTAGTACAGAAAGCACTTTTCAACATGGAGATAAATCAGTAGAAAAGCACAACAATACAGCAATGCAAGTTCTTCCCTCTCTTACAGCAGAGGTGAAAAACCAACAAGGAATGCATTTAAAGGATCCAATTTGCCTTTTGCTTCTACTGGTACAAAAAATTTACTAAAGATTACAGTTTAAATTTAGATAGGGGGGAAAAAAGCAGAATGAAAGAAGAATGAGGTGTATTCATTACCTGTTTTTGGTTCAAGGGTATCACAGAAACTAGACGTCAGTGTACCAAGCATTCAGGCTTACATGGTCAAATGAGTCAAGCTGAAGTGTGTCAACTTTTATGACTGTCCTCATCTGCTGTTTTCCTGTTCTTGGAGGATAATTATGGCAGTAGACACTAGACTCCATTTTTCATTCAGATTTATCTATGAAAATACCAGCCTGTGACTAAGAATATGTTTAGTAATGGTGATCTGAAACACCAATGCAAAATGGATATTCTGACAGCAACTAGAGAAGAAGATTTGGAACCTATAGTAGCAATATGTAGCAACTACATATGTAGCTATCATAAATTACTCTGTGAATGATGAAACAAAGCAACTCATCAACATATACTGAAATTCTTAATCATGTTTATTTATTTTGGGTCTGGTTTTATACATTTTTCAGGTAAATGTATTTGTGTTTTAGTAAGATAAGCAGTCAAGAAAGCAAATTTTAAGTTGTTTAGCAAATGACAGAAAAAAATGGATTATATGTTTATTTACTGAAGGCGTTCACTTCAGAAATCTTGTTATTACAGAGAAAAGAGTATAATGTGATTTAGATAACTCAGAAGTAACCATGAAAGTTTGAATCTCCAATTTATTTAGCAAGACAGAACACAATGATTTCTCACCCTGACTATAATGCCTGAGAAACAGGAAATAAATCTAAGTGCCTCATGTTTCCACTACACAATCAGTAGGAAGAGATCAGCTTTTCTACCCTAGCAGTGTTAAACATATAATTTTCAAGATTCTCCTCTGGAAGTGCCAGTCTCTTTCCACTGATCAAAAGCTCCTCCACATGCAAAATCTGTATAATAAGGTTGTCTTTGGCAATATTTCATATTCAGACAGCAAAGTTTTTAGAATGCAGGTTATCTTTTATTGCAATTTATTGAATGCCTATCACCCAGGGATTCATGCTTGCCCTGGGACTAATGGCAACAAAGTAATAGTTAATCAACTAAGTAATCAAATAAGAAGGCTTTTACACACATCAGTATGAAATATAAACACGTTCTTGACTAAAGGGTTTTATGTGCCAAGACGAAAGTGATTTGCTGCTACAACCCTCAATGAACAAGGAGCTGCTTTCCTTACCTATACATTTGTACCAGTGAATGGGAGGAAGTCATCCCAATGCTTAGTCTTGACTGTTCTGACATGGTGTCTCTCATGAAACATGTAAACGACAGACACACTTTGTATTTATGATTTCAAATACAATGAAAGAAATTAAATATGAAAAAGACCTTATTAAGACAATTTATTTGCCACTCCTTTAAACTTCAAATTTCAGGAACCCAACTTATAAACCCAATTTCAGATTTCACGATGCTTTGTTTAGTTTAATCCGGTCCTGGAAATTTCAACACTTCTCTTAAACTGCTGTTCCATCTTACGAGATCTCCATATGAGGAACACTTTTCCTGTTATTACCCCCTTTTCAAATATCTTTCACTAGTTTTATACTAAACATTGTGCTCTAATAATTTAAATGGTAGTATTTCACAGTCTGTGTTCTGATTGTCTTTTTCAGCTTTAAAAGTCAATATTCATCAGAAGTACATAGTACATAACTGAATTATTTTAATTGTTTCTCGCCACAAGTAAAGGTCTGGGAAAAAAATAAGAGCATATCTAGAAGAGGGACTGAAGCATAAAGGAAAAAAACTGAAGTGACAACATGATTTCAGTTTGTGCAGAAACAACTGGGACTTGTAGTCTTGGAGTATTGTGTAAGACACTGGCATTTTAAATTCAGTGTTAACAAAAGGAAACAATAATTTGAATCACTCATAAATCTTGCTACATTCTAAATAGCAAAGTCTGTCATGTTGGGTCCTATTCCCAATCCTAAATATAACTTAAAATTTTGAATTCAGTTCCTATGTGTCATCTCAATAAAGGGACAGAGGTTTTTCTGAACAAGGAGATCAGAAAAGTAATATGTTTTCAATAGGAGGTGGTACTGTTACTGATATAGGTAAGAAAAATTAGGCACCCTTCTCAGGACATCCTTCTTACTCAAAGGGGGCAATATAATAAAGCAGATGAAAAAAAAATTCTATGCAATTCCTAATTAACCTTCTGAATTCACTGCTCCAAGCCATTATTACAGGAAAGAATTAATATGTACACATGTGAGAGTATTTTAAAATTATAACAGAATTTAAAATGATTACACAAGAAAAATTTCTTTGTTCAGTATTGTTCCTCAAAGAGAAGGAAAAACATTTCCTCATGGGCATGAGAAGATATTAATTATGGGAAAAAGTCCCCAACCAACTAATGTGATTTAGTAGCAAAATGTAGAAGACCTTTACAGTATCATTGCATAATCCATGGTATTTTTACTCTTTAAGGCCATTAGATACTCATGCTTCACTAAAATATTTTTTTTAAAGATAAATAGCATTTTTGAAAAGAGCTGTATTTCCAAAATTTGTCATTTGAATAGACTGAATGACAAAATAAATACAGAAAACTGTACAAGTGTTTCTCAATATTCTCATAAAGACCTTTGGTTCAGAGACACAAATTATTTCAGCACAATACTTTATTATGCATCGATGTAAATTCAATACAAAACAAAAAGCCACAGAGGAACAGCATGAAAAGTGCGAATAGAGTCACAACCTTTCTGCTGGCCCAAATCACCCACACAGTCAGTTGCATCAGCTCTGTTGATGCTCAGGAACAGAAAGAACTAGAAGCTTATTGTCTCTATGTCCATAACCTCAACACTTCAGCAGCTTCAGTTATTCTTTTTCTACACTTAAAAAGATCTGTTGGTATGGAAAACAATATGTATTATACAGGATGTACTGAGAGTGCCAATTTTCTGCATAATTTCTTCTTTTCTAATAAGCAAATAACAAAAATGAGGTATTGTCTGCTTCCTTTTGGCTGGAAAAACAGAAACTAGAGATAAGGTGTGTGAGTACTCTGGGATAGCAGCAAACCCAGCAGAACACATAGACGAGATTGAGTAAAACTATATCTATGCTTAATTTCTTCAGAGAAAAACAAAATAATAATCCACTTTAAGACATTAAAAATGCTCTGAAGAAAAACATTTGAGGCATTTGAATTTTCACAACCATCATATTTTCCACATTTTGGCAACCATTTTTCCCTCATAGCCTCCACAGACAAGGATACCAGTTAACTCTCAGTAGTTCCTAACTGCCACACACTGGAACACTGAAATTTTACTCTCATCGTCATTAATTTCAAAAGTACCAGCTGAGCAGATGCAATTCCAAACTCTTATCTGGTCTATATTAGCATAGTTGCATTGATTCAACTGGAATTGTACAACAGATTTATAAAATAGTGAGACCTCATGTAAAAGCAATATAATTGGTCATCAATGAATACTACAGCAGGTTTCAAAGATCAACCTTCCTGCAACATCATCCAATATTTTATTTTTGTTATGGATCATTTATTGCCAAACTTTTTGGCCACAGTGAGTACAGACAGCATGGGAAATTTCTTTGCATCTGAAAAAGACTTTTATCTTCAAAATTCAGTGCTTTAGTTCAGCACCTTATTCAACAGGTTCTTAATGTTCAGTTGAAGATGTGATTTGGATGCAAGGAGACAGCTGAATTGTAGTCATACTCAGGGGAAAAATGCTGACTTCATCAGGCTTCCCCTTGTGGTACCTCAAGGGGCTCAGACAAACCCAAAGTATTTTATGTCATCTGATCACTGTTATCACTCGCAGTTTAGCAATAATAATCAGTACCATTCTTTTTATTTAGGCCAGGCTTCCAAATATAAGGCAGGTAGCACAGCATATTGTTTTAAGACATTTCTGATTATGTTATGTAAAGTGCAGTATGAATTTCATTGTTTGCTTTTATTAAGACAACGTTGTAGGCTGAGACATTTCAATGTTAGGGATCTCTATTTCCTTGGAGGCATTCTGACAATGCTGGAGGTATTTAGGAGGCACAGTAAACCCTGGATTTAAGTAAAAGTCCACAAAATACATAGATAAATTGTGGTGGTGCCTTCCCTCAGGGGGGCTCAGACCCCGCCTGTTGCTCAGGCACTGGCTATACAGTGGTTGAGTGACACTGGATCCGAGGATGCTCAGGAAGAGGAGTTGGAGGTCTAAAAAACACCCCTTAGACATCCCCTGGGGTGAAGAGAAGCACAAACCCAGCCTCCCTTTCCAGAGACTTCTTTGCAGTTCGACAGTTCATTGGTCAGTTATTAGGTAATCTTTAATAATTGGTTGTTATTGCTGTGTCCCACCCTGTAAGCCCCGCGTTATTGGATGTTAGTGTTTTCCACGCCCTGTTTCTTGTGCCTTAAAAGTTTGTGTTTGGTGCGTGATTCGGAGGATTTCTGGTCTCCCTTGGACTGTAATAAACCATCTGCAGCCCCGCCAGCAATCTCCCTCTCCTTTTCTTCGTGCTCCGGATCGCCGTGTGCTCAGCGAGCTACTATCTGCACCTACTGAGGGCAGGCTGCCTAGCCTGGGGCAGCGCCATTGGGATACCTGCTTGCTGTGTGAGAGGTTCTGGCGAGCCCACATTCTGGGCCACTGGTTCCTGTGTGAGGGCTCGATCCTGGCTGAGATCGGATCGCTCCAAACCCTCTGAATAAGCGGCGCTCCCAGCCCCGAGGTTCCATCGAGCTATCCCGAGGCAGGGCTGAGTGAGTCGCGATGCTGCAATAAATTGAAGGTTTGGAGCATCCTAATACCGCAGAAGAATAGTCCCAAAATCATAATGACAGTGGAAAAGCATGTAGTGACTAAATACTCCATAATTCAATTCTGGAAAGAATTTAACATTATGCTTTGCAAGAGTGGGGAACTTAGGGACAGAAGGGGTACATAGTCCTGTGAGTAAAAGGAAACATAGAGGGGTAATATTTTTAAGGATATATTCAGATGTAATAAGGAGAAAATGAAAATAAACATAGAAAGAAGATGTGAAATGGAAACAGGCCACCACTGTTTTGATTATGCGCCTTTGGTTTTACTACCATCTGAAAGAAATATACTTTGTATCACAGAGGAACACACTTCACGTTCAAGCACCAAGTAAATTATTGTTGTCCATAACTATAAAGAAGGAAACAGAATGGACAGTTATTTGAATGCTGTATGTGCTTGCAACACTATTTATCTACAGATACGTATTACAAAGACACTTCTGTTAAATAGTGGAATCAAAATTCTGTTCAGTCTGTTTGGTGTGTCTTTCCGTATGAATTGAGAACCTTGGGACCACCAGAATGTACTCTACAGGACAAAGGGAACTTTATATACAAAGTTAGTTAATCTCTGCTGAAAATTTCTGTCAGCAATACTCCTATACAGCTCAGCTGGAAAAAAAATCAAACAGCTGTAACCAAGAGCATGGTTTTGTAGCAAAGTGTGCAATTTCCAGTCTGGGTCTCCATTTTGCTAGGGGCTATAAACCTCCTTTAGGCATAACAGCAAAAATAGGAGCACCCTGCAATTTGCATCTGAGGAGCTGTGTGGGAGACAAAATGACTCAGGGACATCCTTTCTAAAGTACAATTCCTCCCTCACAACCTGCTTGTTCAGGTGAAGGGAACAGTGTGATTTGTGGTATGATCTGTCTCAACAGTAATTTACAACTTCCCAGTAAAATCTCTACTCACTCCCTTTTGCCATCAACTTGCTTTAGCGTGCAGGGGACAGGGGGAGAGGATAGTGCAGAAAGTCATGTGCAGGGATGCAATGTACTGCTTGTAACCACATAAATATCTTACACCCATCCATTAGCCTCTCTATTCCTGTCTCTCTGAATAAGGAGGGGTTGCTTGTCCCCTTGAAGGGAACAAAACTGAACTGCAATTTAGTCTTGGGATTCTCCCTGGCATTTTTATAGCTGAAGCCTGTCTTCTACTTGCTCAGACTAATACTATAAATCTAACACACTTTAAGGGCCACATTTTCAGTGCCATAAAACATCATATCTGTCCATTTCTCAGGGTAACCACAGGGTTTTTATAATAATAGAGAAAATCAGATCTTAGGATGTGACATCTCTGCCTGAAATTTTTCAGATGTTATTGGTTTCTGGAAAAGCTCAGAAAAATATAATAACAAATATATAACACTAATTAAAATGAACTTTCCAGCAATCCTAACTTGCACCTGTCTGACTATTTTAGTTTTCTAACTATGGGGAATTTGGATTTATTCCTTTTTTTTTTTTATTGTTCTGGTTTGTTTTTATTTTTCATTTCACCCTTGATAGGTTTTTTTAATATGATATTGCTCTTCTCTTTTTCAGTTGGCCCATTTCAGAGTCATCTTTTAATTTTTTTTTTCATTCCTAGTCTCTTTTAATATTCCTCCATCTTTTTTTCTTGCTCTCTATTTTGCCAGTCTTAGAAGGAGAGGTATTCTCCCTTTTCTTGGCAATGTTAGCATGGATGGGCATAGAGGGAAAAACCAGGGAAAATAATAACTGTATGTTTTCCATATACACATTAAAAAATCTTATGTAGAAAAAGGAATCAAGTGCTAACAAAATTGCTTTTAGCATCACATTCCCTCCCCTACTATTCAGGAGGAGCTGGAAATGCCGTAAAGGATCATGACCGGAAACATTTTAATTCCTCATACACTCTCATTCTTCATGGTCTGAAACAAGTTTTCCCTCAGATAACAGACACCAGTCCACTGACTGTAAAGCACAACTTTCATTTAAAAGAGAAGAAGGTCTATAGAATAAAGAAGGACTAAAGAATAAAGAGTACCTGCAGCATTACTGTGCCAAGCTCTGAAGAATTAGACTGATGGGAATAGCAGCCAGTGAGACAAGCCCTTATTGGGGTCAGCCCTCTCCCTTTATGTGGGACCATGGTGATTGGCACTTGGTTAGATTTTGGTGTGGGAATACTCGAGATACACCACATCAAGGTGACAGTGAACAGGAGAGTAAGGCAGTCCCTCATCCCAGCTTCTTCAGAGGCTGTTAGGAATAGAAGTTATTTAGTGTCTTCCATGTGCCTAATGGCAAGATTATTAGTCCCAAAAGCATTGTACTGCATCCAGTTGTCTAATAAGTTAAGTAGCTTTCATGACATAAAGAAGCTAGAGTGTGTGCTGTAGATCTTATTTTTAGATACCAAGAAACATAAAGATTTCAATCTAGTACAAGGACACTGACACTGATCACCAGGGCCTAACCCTGTCAAGTTTCCTTCTTGTTCACACGACTCACATCAACCCCTGTAACGCCCTCCTATCACAGGCATGTGCTACACACTAAATGCTACATATGACTCCCCCATTAGTTTGCTTATCTATAGTCAAAATTCAGAACAAAAATATTGCTTCCTTTTGCAGAACTGCATGTTATTTCTCATTCTCCTGTCTTTGAATGTATCCTGCCCTTCAAAAACATCAGTCTCATGAGCCTTTTTAATTATCAGGTTTCCTAAGGTTTACCTTAGACAATCAGGTCAAAAAAGAATGAAAAGGCAATAATGTACAAAGATGTCTTCTTAAATTTTGCAGCCTGTAGTTATTATTTCCAATTGGATTTATCACTGCCATCATTTTAAAAGCTCAGAAGGCAGAGAATCAGATCACAACACGAAATGTGTCACTCAGTTCTTGCCAGCAGGAAACTGAAGGTGGCAGGAAGAGATCAAAGCAAAAAATCCCAGTCTCCTTAGCTCAGGCAGCCCAAGCAAAAGCCACATCTCAGCTGCAGCCTCTTTACTCAGGGAAGCAGAGGTCATGGCCTGTCATCATAAACTTGGGCATTGTATCCTGCAGACGGAATTAAGCAGTGGCATCTTAAAACCTACTTCACTGCAGCTTGCTGCCAAAAACCAGTACAGAGCATGCTAGAACAGTTTCTTTAATACAATCTTGCTCTGGAAACATGTTGTAAGAGAAAATGCTTCCTCAAAGGACAGCCACCTGTTACCTCTTTTGAAGTTGACATGGTTTGAGGCAGTGGATAGGTAATAAAATCTGGCCTCCACTGATTAAACAGAATAGAATTCTTTAGCCACATATGACATTAACATAGGTTAATCATATGACACATTAAAAAAAATTGTTCACATTAATAATTATATCTTTTCTGGACAGGAAGTATCATTATGTGATCATACTCATTTTGGGCCATTAGCCTCTCTTTTCCCTTTTTCTGAATATGGAGGAATGAAAGATAGCTTAATTATAGCACTAGAAAATTACTTGCCTTTTAGTGGAGGCTACAGAAGATGGTCTTATAATCACAATACAAAGTTGAGACTGTACAATATTATCTTAAAATATTTACTCTCAGTTACACTCGCAGTTCCATTTGCATCTGTAATAAGTAGCATGTTTAAAAGACACTTGCATATATGGAATGGGAGTAGAGGGATGTGAAAGCTGGAAGGTACAGGCCTCAGTTCCCAAATACACAGTTACATTTTCTTTCATTCTTGCAAACTGTAATTCATGATTGATGTGAAAATGTGTAATATTTATATGGTCTGTTAAAAATAGTGGGTAAAAACTGTAAACACTACATATTCATTAATGTTAATTTGTCTCTTTACTGGCATAGCCACCTAGCCTGCATTCATCTATCTCCAGAATTGTTGTAATGCCTCTGCGCGTGGCTTGCGACCGGCCCGTTCCCGCTGGGCTGGGGCGGGGGGGTGCTGGTTCCTTCCCCCCCCCATGCAGTGTTGGTCCTTTCTCCGCCCCTGCGCGGCAGCTGGGA
>VZRZ01006014.1:624679-660646 GCA_013398175.1 Climacteris rufus | reverse complement strand
GTAAAATCCTTGTGTCTGTCAGTCACTTTATCTTGGATATTCTGCCTTCCCAGTATAGCTGGCACCAAGAGCTTAGGGGAGATGGTTCTCTAATCTTAGCATCAGCAAATAAGATTTGGCAACAGAGAGGGGGGCTGAAACCATCCTGCCACAGGGATCCCAAAGCCAGATGCAGCACTCCAGGTGGGGTCTCACCAGAGTGGAGTAGAGAGGCAGAATCCCCTCCCTTGCCCTGGTGCCCATGCTGCTTTGGATGAAGCCCAGGATGTGGTTGGCTTTATGGGATGCAAGTGCACATTGTTGGCTCATGTCCCACTTTTCATCCATGAGGAATCGCAAGATCTTCTCTTCAGGGCTGTTCTCAATTAGTTCTTCTCCCAACCTGTATTTGTGCTTGAGACTGCCCCAGCCCAGGTGCAGGACTTTGCACTTGACCTTGTTAAACCTCATGACGTTCCCATTGGCCCACTTTTATATCTTGTCCAGTCGCTTCTGGATGGCATCCCATCCTTCAGGTGTGTCAGCTGCATCACTCAGCTTGGTGTCATCTGCAAACTTGCTGAGGTACCCTCAATCTCACGGTCACTGATAATGACGTTGACGACCACAGGTTTCAAGGTATAGCCCTGATGGACTCCACCTGGACAGAGACCCCTATAGATATTTAGAAGACAATTATACCAATGGTTGTTGAATCATCAATGATGGCGGTAATCCAAAGTTGAAGAGGGGAGAAAGTCTGACTGGATAGGCATCTTTTAAGTCTTTGTTCCTCTTTCACCGGTCTTTTGACTTCATCAAAATCATCACCAGAATGCAGTTCATGGGAAAGACTGTCCAGGAGCTAAAAGTGCAGATGACTGTAACGGAAGAATAGAGAATAGAATGTGAAATCAGATAAAAGGTTGTACGAAGTTAGACAGATAACCCATGAAGACAAAAAGCAAATGTATGTGTGACTCCCTGGAAAAAGTGGCTTAATGCATTAGGAAGGTTTGAAGGAGGAGCCTTTCCTGGAGACCTTAGGAAAGGAAAAAAGTAAGCAATCAAAGAGCAAAGAAGAAAAGTAGAGATCAGATGTAGTGATGTAAAAAGGGATGATGAGAGCCAGAAAGCAGTTCTTAAGAGGAATGCTCAGAAGGTGCAGGATAGGAAAAAGATGCACAATTACTTCAACGAGAAGTAGGAACAGAGGCACACAGTAGACATGTTCCTGCACCAAGGAAGGACAAGCCTGAATCTTACGTGAAGGAAAATTTTAATAACAGAAAGAGACATCAGAGCATGTGGAGAGCATGGCAAATTAGGCTACTTACCAGGAGAAAGGCAGTATGCAGGCCTGAGGCTGGAAAAGATCATGAAAAGAATAAAGAAAAATCTTCTGACCATACCTTCTGTCTGGAAAAAAAGGTATCAGATTCATGCTAGAACATACTGCAACAGCACTGAAATTCAGTGCAGGTACAGATGATTTTTATTCACGGAGAAAAAAATTGTGAAGGCACTAAATATTGAAAATAAAGCAATGAACAAAAACAATGTTAGCAATGTTTGTTATAACATTAACATTTATGCATTATTTTTTATTGATGACTACATTCCACTTAAATGCTGAGGTGCTAAGAATTTCAAGATTACTAATACAGGCTTTCAGTATCAAGAAAAATCATATGCAATCTCTATGTGTGGTTTTAATTCACTGGAAAATGAAAACTGGGAAAATCATAAATATAGCAATGGAAGAGGAAATAAGAGTGTGAAGGTATGATGACAAGAAGATGGAAAAGGCTGTATTGATACCAGTGATGGCCAGGCTGGCTTTCTTTAATGAGCATGGCTAGACAAAGTATGAGATATACAGGAAAAACAAAATAAAAGTAAGAAGTTGGATGTCATAACATGCTGATGATGTGATAATGTATCAGGAAATACAAAATCAGTGTTTGGATAAAACAGAAAAACCTTGGGCTCCATGCAATTTTGGAAAAGGGCAATTAAATAAGCTGGAAGTCAAAACAGAGGTCAGTTGGTGATTACCCAGTTTGGATGCTGAGAAAGACCTTTCTAATTGTCAATAAATATCACAGAATGCTGTTATTTATGAGATAATTTAGCTGTTCAGAGTAGTTTGCATAGGAAAAACTAATTAGTAAGGACTAATGACCTTGCATTCTGGCTGTGCTAATTAGCAGATTCTTTTTCCAGTACTGACTGAGAAGAAATAACAGTACAATAGCCTTGTTCTGATGAATAATTAAGACACTATAGAAAAGCTGATCATAACAAATAACATTGTAACACGTCATCATTAAAATGCATTAAATTTTTTTTTTATAAACTGGAATTAACAGTTCAAACTAAAAATGGAAGTGTTTTCGAATGTCTCTGGGCCAAAGGTCTAAATTCTACTTGAAGTTTATAGAGCAAGTAAAGATACATTTTTGAGACAGCACATTACATCTGAGGATCTATAGATGTACCCTCTAAAAGATATTCAGGATAAGTAAAATGCATACATAATAAAAACCAAATAATGAAAAGGATAAAAATGACACAAGTCTAGAAAAAAATTAATTTTTTTTAAGTTAAGAAAGTATATAAAGCTGAAAAAGTGAAGTGAACAAGGCATTGATGTTAAATATAATCAAGGAATGGACAATAATAATTAAATACTTTATCCTTTATTTTGAATAAATAAGATTATAGAGACAGAATAATAGAGAAGAATGTGAAAATGAAAATTTTTGCATCTGTAGTGAAAACTTCTATTTTCAATAGTCAGAAATTTATTTTTTTCCAAATTAAACAATGCAGGCTTTGATATTCAAATGTACCATAAATAAAATATAGTCTTTTTCTACTTTTGACTGCCACAAAAGGTGAGAGCTAGTCCCCAAACTCAGGAACCTGAGACAAGATCTTTTCCATCACAAAACAATGAAGACAATTATCAGTTGGCAACAGTAGATTTCAGCTAAAATTTCAAGAAAAAAATAAAAGTATTTCTAAGTGCAGAAAAAAAAATACCTTTGCCACCTGACTTGCAAAAGGCTCAGAAGGTTACTGGCAGACTTTCTTATGGATCAGCCTTAGATCACATATATTTAATATTCATAATGCTAATAGAAGAGCTGGTTATGAAACACAGAGAAGAATACGTATAATACATTAAAATAAAAATAACTAGACGACTAGAGGAAAAGCAGTGATAATTATTGTTAGGTCGAGTACGTAAAGAGTCGTAACAAGCCAGTCTGTTACAAAATGGGAACCTAATAGGCAGAACATACACACAAGAAAGATTCAAATGTTTTAATTTGCACCAAGGCATCATTCTGATAAAGCTGTCACATTTTGGAGCAGCACCATTTGCCTAGAGTTAATACAGATTGTGCCAACAATGAAATGCTATGGACAACTGTATGTCCACACTCTGGCTGGTGCATTATATCTCTGTCCCTATTTAGTTTACAAGTATAGATGCAGACTAAAAGCACAAGGAGAAATATGAATTAGAGTAGTCTACAGTATTAAAATATGTGAGAATATAAGAGGCAATAGAAATAAGCTTCTGGGAGAAAGAAAGAACCCAACTGGTTTCAAGATGAGTTAGGATTTTTATAAAGGATTTTTTTGTTAATGATTGCCACAATGGGTGATACAGGATCAATTCCATTCATTTCAGTATTTAATTTCTCCTTCAGGCACCTGACAGAATTATGTTCACAACTGAAGGATCTATGATTCTGATAAACGGAGTAGTGAATACTACTAAAAATTACTATACAGGAAATAGAGAGCCCTGAGCAGTGCAAGTTAAGGCCTGAAGACTCTCATACTTGCTGTTTAAAACCTCCTGAGGGACCCCAGATGCACTTCTGCAATATGTACAAAATGCAATGATACTGCACAGAGTTTTTGTTCTTGCTTTGTATGGATTTGTGGTAATTCCTTGAGCCAATAGAGATCCAAAGCTCACAGTTATCTGAAAGGCAAAGGACTACACAAAAGCTTTTGCAAATTTGTTTCTTCATAACTTTTAGACATTTTGCATCAGGCCAGATTGTACATGATGTTGTATTAAACAAGACACTGCAGAGTGAAGGATTGTTCTGGTTAGGCCCATCTCCTCTCAGTTTTGCCCATATTTAGACACATAAATTACTATTTCCTTTTCATTGAGAGGAAATAATATGCAATTACACACCTTTAATTAAAGTCTCAATATCTTTAATTAAAATCTTAAATTCATGAAGTGAAGTCTGGCAGAATAGCTGTAAACTACAGAGGGTTATTTCCTGGTTCTGCCAGATGATCTGTCTGGAGAGATCCCATAAAAGTTCAGCTAGAGCTGTCTCCAATGATTTTTGAAAGAATGAAATCACAATCCTGACTTGCAAGAGTTTATTAAGCACTCCTCTGATCAATGTCACTAGGCCCCTGGGAAGGCAGATGTGCAACCAATATAATGGGTGCATTCCCTCCTCCCATGCTGACGGTAACTGTCTGCCATGTCACTTGATGGACATGAACCATTTGTATTCAGGAAGATAGCAACACTCCTCCGGTAAACTGTTCATGGAATAAGGCCCCTCTTTATTCCCAGGTGACACTGCTGTGTAATAAATCTGGGTTATTCCATGGGGAAGAAAGAGCCACAGCAGGATGTACATTGTGAGCAAGTGTGAGCAAGAATGTCATTACAGGAGCAGGCTTCTGTCCAACAAGTAAGAATATTTCAGCACTAAATCAAAAAGGTTTAGGGCAGAGGTCTCCACTGCTAGCTCATTTTGACACTCTTCTAATTTTTCTCTGTTTTAATGTCCTCTGCAAAGACACTGGTCAGAGAGCAGGCGAAAATAGAAAGGACTTGAGGAAAACTGTGAGGTCTGAAGGCCTGTCCAGGAAACAGCAGTCTTGTTTATGGTATTGTGGAAATTAGATATTTTTTCCTTTTGAGCACAAGATTCTGGAGAAAGTTTTATGTCCTGCAGGCAGCCATTTCACTGCAGATCTGGTGGGGTCCCTCATTTCTCAGGGATGGAAAAGTTTACTGGGGATTCTCTGATTTGGAAGATGGTCTCTGTGGCTAATTCC
This sequence comes from Climacteris rufus, assembly GCA_013398175.1. Lineage (NCBI taxonomy): Eukaryota > Metazoa > Chordata > Aves > Passeriformes > Climacteridae > Climacteris > Climacteris rufus. The sequence goes on along the minus strand of VZRZ01006014.1, from coordinate 655,549 downwards.
ACCAAGGAAGCAAATACTAAAACTTTCTTTACCTGCAGGTTGACACAAGAGGGATGAATTTTCCCGATTTTCCTTTTGATATATCCTTTGTGGATTTTTCCACAGAGAGGCATTACCACAGAAATAGATCCTGGCTGAAATCCCAAAATTTCAACTATGAAGAACTGCTTGTAGTCATAATGCAATTGCTCAGACTGAGGTTCTTAGCTTCAAATAAGAGCTCAAATTTTTTGAATAAGCGTACTTTGCAAAAATCCTTTTTGGAATCAAAACAAGAACTGAACAGATATAAAGTGATTGGTTGAGAAGTCCTAAATTAGTATGTTCCACTGAAGAATTAAAACAACATAAATTTGAGTCAGCTCTTAGATTTGTTTTTTAAGGTAGATTATGTGGAAATCCTTAAGGATGAATATTTCAGAAAAACAGATCAGCTTTCAGTCATAAATAGGTAAAACACAATGAGGGCTAGTAACTAATTCTTCTTTCCTAACTTTCTAGTGTCAAAATTCAGGATTCCCTTTCTGAACCTTAGCTCAATGCAATTAGTGTAAATGTGTATTGCAATTTTACAGCCATCCCAAAGACTTATTGATCATGTTTCTTTAAAGTGTGATTGCAGCACATGTAAAGACAGTGTTTCATGGACATTGTGCACATCTTATGAGAATTTGTTGTGCTGCATCTTTAATTCAAACAGGAAATATTAAAGGGACTATTAAAGATATTGGCCCTTTTTCCTTTTTCAAGAAGCATGACCTAAGGTAGAAACCTATAGGTGTAGCATAACGACAGGTTCTGAAGAAAATAATATGATTACAACACCAGTGACCACAGTAGAAAAAGCTAATGAACCTATCAAACTTATCGTTAGCTTTAGACACAGAGAATAAAGAATGACATTGGAGTGAACCACAGACTGTATTATATCACTAGAAATTAGATTGTATCTGAATCAATAAAAAATGCTATTTAGTCTCCAAAAACTTTCAGACAGTCATGATATACCTTATTGCCAAATATATAATTTCTGGTTTTTTGCTGAACATTATTCTCAGTGTCTAATATCAGTGAAACTGCAGTGAATTATTTCTGAATATGTGAGAAATACATTTTCTTCGCATAAAAAAAATCCAAACTATTTCTGCTCCATTTGCCGAAAATAATTTTTTAAAATATCAGAAATACTCTGTTTCTATCCAAGCAATATATAAATCACTCCTAGTGAATGCTACGAAGAGGAAATTATACCCACATTTGTAGAAAATGTAAAGGCTGCCAACCAACATTTTGTGTACATCTCAAATTATTTATCCCACTGCAATCTTTTCTGACAACAAGGTAATTGCTTCAATAATACAAATACTAGAAAATAACTATTGCCACACAAATCTTAGTAGTACATAAAATAGAAAGCAGGATATAGCTGTTGAACAGAAAATCATATTATGAACAACATATTTCTTCATAGCATTCTTCTTTCAGTATTGAATTTGAAATATAATTTCTCTTATTCCTGAAGACATTCTTCATTTTTTTATTCTTTTTTACCTAAAAAGTTCCAAATATATTTTATACTTATTAGCAATACTCATTGTTGGCAAACACCACTTTGTATCACATCAGAATAACTTCTTTTCTTCAGATGTAAATTAAAAAAAAAAAGAGATCAAAAAAGAGTCACAAACATTAAAAATCTGATATCAAAAAGGATGAAAAATTTGTATGAGCCATGTCAGAGAAAAATTGTAGGGCAACAGCGCCAGAGCAGTGCTTGCAACATGATCAGAGAAAGAAGGGTAGCTAACGAGTCAACACTGATATTAGGTATTTTACATATTAGGTTGTTTGATCACTCAGAAAAAATTTTTATCTCAGGCTGTTCTGCAAGGAAATTCCTTTTCTGTAACCCTGTTAAACTAGTCCCAAAACAACCATTTTTCAGAAAGCTCTTTGATGTGTCTCCCTATAACGTAAAAGCCAAGACCCCTGCCTGCCCTTCAGGAGCAGATCAACAAATTAGAAATGTAATGAAGAACATTAGGCCAAGGAAGAAACCGCAGGCTCTGCGACTATAGGGGAATGTGAATTCACCTTTTTGCTGAGCAAGTGAACTACACCAGAAAGGTGGAGAAATGTCTCTACTTAAATGTGTGCTTCAGAGTATAAGTTCAAGGCTTGCTCCACAGCTTGTCTGAAAAAAATTTTTCAATCATATTTAGGTAATAAAGCAAAAGATCCACAAGATTTCCTTGACTAATATGTCAGTTTTATATGTGACAATTTTTGGACACTTGTACCTCCCAGTGTACTGTAACAGGTGATACAAGTGAGTAGTGATGTGCTCGATAACCTGTCATGGAAAATCTCTAGGGACATTTACCCAGCTTCCCAGCCACTGAAAGAAGTTGGGCTTCTATAAAGTGTTCAATAATGTGAAAGTGCAAAGGCAAACATGCCTGTGACGACACTGCTGGGCAGCTCTGGTATGAAAAGCCTCCTACAGCCCTTTGCCTCCAGTAAGCACCCTGGCCATACCCCAGCATCATCAAACGACACCCAGCCTGGCTGGAGGACAGGAAAAGTCTGCTCCAGATAATCAGGAGGTCAGGACTGCAGAGTGTCTTATGAACAGCATGGAGATAGAAACACAGACATAGGGCCAGTGGTAACAACACAGGTAATCAGAGGCACAAACCTTAGCTCTTGGTGCCTTTATAAAAATGTGCACCCCAGACCTAAAACAGTAAATGCTTCACAGCAGAGAGAAGGTGGCACATTCCAAACACTGTTGCCTGTGACTTCCATGAAATAATAACATAGTTCTAAAAATATTCTTTTACGTAGCATTTCAGTACAGAGCTGGGTATCACTTTTTACTCAGTATCACTGCAAGGAAGGACTGACTGAGCACCCCAGAAAGGTATTGCTCAGCATGAGCTGACAGAATGGTACTAAGAAGCCACAAATAGAATGAATGCTCCATTTATTGCTGAAGTTAGGGCTATGAAAAGGGTGTGTGGAAGCAGGGGACACATATACAAATATTAAAGCTTTTTTTAAAAATCACAAACAAGAGATTCTTTCACAGTTTGCTGCATCCATCATCAGTGATGAGATATTGATGTAGTATGACACAAATAAAGACATACAACAATAATAATCTCTTCATCTTGTTCAGTTTTTCATGTTCCCCCTAAGTGTCATACCTTCTTGTGAGTATTAAGGTAGAATAAAGGAAGTAAATGACAGTTTCAGATGGAGTGTTTTTGATAAATACAAGCTGTTACAGTAGAGGTTTATTGTTTCAATTTTTCTTAATACAGAACCCACTGCTGCTCCCATCGATGTCAAAGCTACGAGTTTGTCTGTATCAGAGATTCTTGTTGCGTGGAAATATATTAAAGAAAGTCTAGGAAGACCACAGGGATTCGAGGTATGAACACAGAATATCATAAGAGAAGTCTTGTTGTTTTTGCTAGTGTTGCATTCTGTTAACATGTGCAGTAGTGAAACTTCAAAAGAAATTATGCTCATTTTAGCATACATACCACTAGCTGTGGAACAACGGTCACAGCTGTAGCACAGGAACATCTTTTACTTATTCGTGCTTTAAAACTGTTCAACACCGGTTCTTATAACATCCCTTTGTCACTTCAAAAAGAGCTGAAAGAACTGCAAGTGACCCAGCATGCGTCATTCACGGGCTGGGGAAAATTAGGTATTGACTGTTTCCAGCTCTAAGCAACCAGTTCAAACTTGTTATTTACTGACAGCAATCAACACAGAGAAAGGAGAGAGCCTCTGCATCCATATGGTCTCATCCCACAGTGGCCGAGGGACATCTGCTGGGCAGACCATAACAGCAGGATGTCAGGAGGGGAAACAGTAGCTGCACACTCCATTAATAAGACCTCTGCTTAGAGACAGCCTTTCCTGGCTTGGCAAAGTGAACCAGCCCTGGCAACGGATCTTCTAGCACTTTTGGATACAGTTTACAAACCTCCAGGAACAGATCTAGTGGTAAACCTATCTATTCTTTTGGGCCACAACGACCCATCCTGACCTTGTGGATGAGGCTGCGCTGATCATCATGAAATAGTCCAGTTAACCAAATTAACTGATTTTGGGATGCAGGTTATTTGTTCTGCTTTAGACCTTTAGACAGTGCTGACTCATTCCTGATTCTCTACAGTAACACTGAAGAAAGGATAAACGTGTGTCTGAGGCGGACAACAATCATATGGGTGTCTAAAGATATCTTGTGATCTACTAGCACATGATAGCATGTCTAGACAAAGCCAAAGGGACTGGTGACTGTCACGGATGGCCTTTAGGAAGGAAATGTACGTGTCTGGGAAGCACCAGAGCCAACATCTTCTCCAGCTCAGGTCAGGCTGGGCAGCCATGACCAGGACAACACATTTACCCCATGACTTCAACACAGCCAGTTAACATTTTCTCGCCTGTTTGCTGTAGCGTGTTGATATACTGAATAGAATATCTGTATTAATATCTAGCACAGTGCAAATGGGATGTGACTTTAGCATGTCTCCTCAGGTCCAGTATTTGTGCAGGTCTTTTTCCCATCTATATCTCCATGCTGAACTCTGCTAACCCTCTGTTGCTTTTCTTTCATTGTTCTTTACTCTCACTTCTCCTTACATTAAATATGTTTTTACCCTTTTGCACATGGCTTGCTTCATGCAGCAAAAGTGGTATTTGACCATTTTACCTTTAAACCTGATATCTATAAAGAGAACAAAACTGTATCTGATAGAGATGATATTCATCTTGCAAATGCTATTCCTCTCCATGCTGGAGTGTTCCACATGTTACTAACTTGATTTCAATTTCAAGATCAGTCTTTTATCATCTGAAATAATTTACTTGCTGCACCCTGTCTTTTTTTCTTTTCAGAGAGGTGGCTGTTTTGTTATTTTTTTCTCAGATATCTTAACATCTTTTAAATTATACCTACTATTTTCACTTTTGTCCTCATTCCGTCAATCAAATTTATTCTCAAAATATTCTATTAACTTCGCTTTACATATTTTAAAATACAAAATAGATTTTCATTCTAAAATTGAAATTTATTTCCTTAGAAACTTATTCGTTTATAATGTGAATGTATTTTGCATTTACCTGCTTGTCACATAACATTTCCCTTAGCTCTACAGGTGTGTCCTAGCAATAGATGGCTGTCACAGGTAGGACAGTGAGTTTTCTTTCTGTCAGAGGTGAAGTCTTCTACACTTGGAAAATGCTTAGACCTTTGGAGTTTAACATACTCTGACTCAAGCAATAATACTTGCCTGTTCTGTCTCTCATGGATTTCTCAGGTACAAATTTGAAAATGCCCATTGATACAGCAGAAGTTATTAAATGTGAACCTTATTAATAATTTGGCTCCTCATTGGGCTGTACACCAATTTTAGGATTCTAGCATGAAGATTATAGAATAAATATTTCAAGCCAAGGACCTGTAGTTGACATAACAAAAAAATGAAATATAAAAATACTTCACTGCTCCCTCCTCCTGTGAAGGAATTAGAGGACCCTTCTAAGTAGTTGTACCTTTTAAGGTACTACTTTTATCTGGGGAGAGGAAGGTGTTTTTTTCTCCTCACCCCACTTTCCTCCATCCTGCCATTTCCCTCTTCACTCATTTAGACAGAATTTCTTTCCCCACTTTCTGACAGACAAATCATTCAGGGAGTAGTTTGCTCTTTTCTGTCTTCATTCACAGGAAAAATTATAATCAGAGCAGCATTTACTAAACAAACAACAAAGTAAATATTGCAGTTCTGCATAATTCAGTAGGAGAGAACACTATCTAAGGATGGTATTGCTAGGTCTTTTCAGTTCCATTTTTGGAAAGGATTTCATCAAAAAGGAGATAATGACTTATAGGACCATATAGTAAGTCTATACATTACAGTATTCCCTTAGGTACAGTAAGTCCACACTATCAGCCCAATTTTCCTGACACACTGACAGTTTCTCTTTAAAGTTTCCCCTCGGTACAAAAACGGAAGGAGTCAGTATAGGAATACATTGGGACTAAAATTCCACCCCTCAAAAATCCCCAGAAGTACACAACAGCTTTATGCTTTCCATATAATTCACTTTCTTAAACCTCTGTGAAGACTCTTAATTTCAAAGCTGATTCTGCAAGTTCATCTTATGTACAGTGCAGTGCAAAACAAAGCCTGCAATACTCCCTTAATCCACAAAAAGCAAATACATAATGTACATAAATCCAGTAATTTTGATAAAAGGATGAATGATTTTTTTTTTTAATCATTATTATTTCCTTCTGTGGCATTATTGTGGACCTCAAGTAAAGAACGGCCTTCAATTCAAACTGAATGCAAAACAATCTGACTAGCCACACTGTTCTCATGTCTCAATTTGTATTCTGCCTGCGGTCATTGCAGCAGTGACAACCACCTACACAGCCTTCACATTTCTGGCCTTTTGGCAACAGCATTATAAAAAGGGCAGCTATTTTCTTAACACTTGAATGTTTGGGCTTTAATCAACAAAAGTGACAGAATATTTACTACATACGGACAAGTTTGCAGTGACCCACTTTCACTCTGGCCCTGTTTGCATTTTGTACTAAGGAGTAATGAAAGACAAAGGAACTTGCCCAATTTCACATTGTCATCCTTGAAAGGCAGTGTTAACTATTATGTCACATGAGTTTTATGCAAGGTTTGCTGTACTCATTTGCATCTTCCAAAGTACATATTATTCCTGACTTCAGTACAGGTTTGTCAGCTGTCTGCCCGACCTTACTAAATATATGCTACCTACAGTCTGATAAAGTAGAAGTAGCTTGTAAACTTTGTCAGAATTGTGGAAAAATAGAGTGTGTTGTTCATACTTATTGTTTGGAATCAATAAGCTGAAGGTTATAAAATCTATTTGAACCCTAGGCAATATTTTCTTTGTCATTCACTACTGGTGAAGAAGGAAATCAGAAAGAATTTCTGGCTGTAAGAAGAGATATTTTAGTTTTCTTTATTCTTTTCTAGAAAGACAAGGCTAATACTTCAGTAGAAATGACAAAGCTCATATCTTTTTCATGGGAATTCCCCTCAGGGATAGGAGTTTGGCTAATATAATCAAAAGATCAACTTGAAACAAACAAACAAAAAAAGAAGATAAAAAATAAAAGATTGAAAAAATTAAAATTTTTGCATGTAATTTTAAGAGAAGATTACTTGACATAATAACTTGGTTTATCATATCATGTCTTTTCAAAGAGAATTGCTCAATATTTTGCTCCTTCTAAGCTGCATTTTATTTTTATAACAGAACAGAAAATTATATCTGCATGGTCACTAAAATTTATTTATTTATTTATTTAATGAAGTATACCTTGAGGTAATTTAGAAAGATCATATGGATATTTTAACCACAGACTGAAAAAGCAAGACAGAAACAAACAAAAAAGAACTGGTGGTTGACTAGCCTGAATACCAATTTACCAACTTTCACTTTTGGAATTAATGAATTTTCCCAAACACAAAATTAACATTTGGATGGGTTTATATACAAGTCAATTTTGCCTACAAAGTTACTCATATTTGAATTCAAATTCCTGAAGATTAGAAGCAGGAGTTTATAGCAAAGCAGTGCTACTGCTTTCCATGCCCTTAAAGTATGGATCACAACCTAGATCTTCCGTGAGGGCTCCAAGAGCACAATATTCTTTGCAAAGTCCATCTGTTGAATTGTTGGTTATTATTATCAATGAATCATGAACTTTTGGGGGGGGGGTTATTACCTAAAATCAGATACTTAGCTAATTACTAATTTTTCATAAGAAAATACATTAGATATTTGATGATGGCCCTCAAGGTTGAGGTACAATATCAGTTTTCATCCTATGGGTCTGCAGGACCATCAGGATATAAAGAGTATGTGAGTTGGAGGATGCAAGCTGTTCCAGAATGTAGTAATAGTAAACAGTGTTTTGTTTCTTCTTCTCAGTCAGCAATTGTTTCGGTGAGAGGGAAAGAACCAATGTTGATTCATCTTTTTGCAGAAACCTCTCATCTTGTTCTGAAGAACAGTCACACCAATGTCTTGAAATTATGCCAAAAGCACCTCTTCTGTTCTAAGTTCTCCCTTATACCATTGCACCTATATTTTCATGGCTTCCAATTGCCAGTTCAAGGCAAACATCAGAAGTACCTTCATTTCAGTTCAAATCAATGTAAATCCCCACACCATCTACCTCAGCCAAAAATCATTGGAATTCTCTTTTTTTTTATAACCACTTCTTTTAGTTCTTTTGGTCATCAGCAAATGGATGCATGTGTTATCAATAAAAAAAAAAAAAAAAAAGTCCAAACTCACTAGGCAATACTTTAAGGGGAATTTTAAAATCAGGGAACAAACACTTTAAGGACTTTGAAATACAGAAGAAATGGACAAAGAAGCGCAGCCTAATTACATTTCCTGCTTTAGGTTCTTAATACAGTATATTCATTCTCTCAGGGATACTCCTTTGCCAAGAGGAAACACCTTTGCCATGTGGTAAAGCAGAACTGATAAGGAACACATCATGATTATTCTTGTAGACTTAAAATGTACAAAATGCAATTAGTATCCAAACTGATAATACCATATAAGCAGAGGCAGAGAGCAATTCCAAACACATGAAAAATGTCAAAATGGTCTTTCTTCCACATTCATCAGATTACTATATCTATGTAGTCCTAACACCAGTATTTGGAAAATCAGATTTTCATAACCTCTTTATATTTAAAAAAAAAATTTCAGTGTAAAAGCTGGGGGTTACCTACAGTCTTGAACATTTCATTAACTTGAGACATGGTGTGTCCTGTGAATAAACACAGCTACCTATAATTTCAATCCTGGCTTTCTAGAAAAAGAAGCAAAAATTCAGTTGCATTTCCACTCCTGCTACTATCCACCTGTTTAACCTTGGTCAAGTCACTTTTCCTTGCTGACCATTTTCTTGTTGGATTCTCAGCAGACCAGCGCTTTCTGGATGATAGGATCTCCAGGACACATGTTGCCTCTTACTGCCTGTTCATACAGTGCTCAATATTGTGCAGTTCTCACCACTGTAGCATCAAGTTTATAAAGATGCATCACAAGTAAAATGAAAGGAATCTGACTGCCCAAGAGATAATAAGCATTGGAGATTCAATAGTAGTGTGTGAATAAAGGGTTGTTGATTCTTTTTTCTTTCCAAGAAAGATGTGACTAGGTGTTATTTCAGATATCAGTAGGTTTGGTCAAGCATTCATCTAGCAAAATACCTCAGTAAATCACACTTAATTCAACAACAAGTGGTGTCTGCATCTAGATTTGTGAACTGAGCTGTAATTAATCTAAGAATTAAAGCAACAGCACTTTAACATGAGATAGTGCAGGCACACATACACACACATAAAGACATTTACTTGAATGTTACAACTGAAAGAATGGACTTTGAGTTGACACAAAGTGATATATCCTCAATCAAAGTTAACAGAGGTACTTTACTCAAGTGAAGATAGGACCTCAAGTGTATAGTTTTGCAACCAGATAGTTTCAGATTTTTTTTTTTTATGGCACTCCTGGTGCAATTATAAAAGGTCAGCATTGTGCTTATTGGTCTTATTTTCCTGTGAAACCCCTGGTTTCTTTTGTTTGCTGTTTTCTGGGACACATTCACAAGAGTTCTGTACTGTCTGTGACCTTTCATCTTAGAGGAAAAGTTATCCAGATACAATATGAATAACTTATTAAGAAATAACCAGTGTCACATAAAAGGTCAAAATGTGGAAGAAATGCACGTAGGTCTCAGCATGAATAACAGTAAGCTGAATATAGGTCTTTGAATGGCAAGTTAATAACATCCTCTGTTAGGGAATATAGGGCCCCATGAAAATTACCTTATTTGTGTAGCTCACCTGGATACATTAGAAACAAACAGTACTGCTTTTCTTCATTTATACCCCGGGATTATTTGGTCCCTGAGGAAAGAGACTGGTCAAATTCCCCTCTCAGCTTTATAATCTCTTTGATATTATGATAAACTTAGTGTAAACACCAGAAAATGAGAATCAACAACCACCAAAGATCGTTTAGGGGTTTTATGTCTGAAAAGGAAGGGCATAAACATACTACCAAAACTCCATTTACTAGAAAATGTTTTATGTCCAAGAACTAAAACTGAATCAATTTTCTTCTTTTTCTTCAGATAAGATTTTTCAGATGATTGAAATATTTCGTTCATTGTTCTGTCATTGACAATTCATTGGACTGATAAGAAATCTCCTGGCTCTGAGTTGCACTAGACCAGGAAGGGAATTGCTCACAACGTTTCTTAACCAATGTGGTCAGTTTTCCAGGGTGAAGGTACCTATTCTGGTGGCCTACCAGAGGATGAGCTCTCCTTTAATGTTCTCCTTCAATGATGAGCTCTCCCTGCTAAAGTTCACCCTCTGCTCGTCTGTCTTGTAGTGACCTCTTCTCATGCCAGTACACAGCTATTCCATGTGCTTCAGGCCACACCATGATATTCTGAATCCTGCCATTTTGGAGAAGTGAACACTGCATGACTTGAGGTTAAGCTGCAAATCCCATATGCTTAAAGGGGCCTGATGATCAGAAAAAGGCATACATGGCAAAAATACCTCCAAAGGATAACAAGCATAAGCATCTGGAAGCAGGAGCTTGACAGGTACCTATATTAATCCTTCATTTGCTTGCTTGCTGGAAGGTTGGCTACTGGAAGGACCTGCAGCAGGAGGAAGCAGCAGAAAAGGTCAAAACAGAGGGAAATGAGTCATCCATTCTCCTGACAGGATTAGAAGGAAACACACTATATCACCTAACTGTGAGGGCATACAATGCTGCAGGGTATGGACCACCCAGCACTGCTGTGCATGTAGCAACCAAGAAATCCCGTAAGTAATCTCAGTACCTTTGCTAAAAGGGAGAAGTCAGGGAGGAACCTCTGTCCCCTTGGGTTTTTCTTTAATAAGATTGTATAATAATCAGGAATCATGTATAGTTTGGATTCATGGCTTTGCTTTAATATCTAGACATGCATTCATATGACTTTGCATTCATAACAAAGGTTATTTCCCTAGAAAACAAGGCATTTTTTACAAAGAAGAGAGAAAAAAGGGTTTGAGCTCATAAGCTTTGTGGAATTTATGGTGTGAGTGGAATAAATATACTATATTCCATTAAATTACAATACTGGTAAAAATAAATTCTTAAATATTCAATCTAGACTGGGGAGACTGCTAGGACTAGCAGTTTTAAAAGTAATGAAAGATTAAAATACTTTTCTTTTGGTTTTAAAGAAACCACTTATAAAATTATATGTATGTACATGTTATTTTTTCTTCTCAGCTCCCAGCCAAGCACCAGGCAATATTATGTGGATACAGGACGGATCACATGTGTCTCTTGGGTGGGAGCCAGTCAGACCTCTAGCTAATGAATCTGATGTAATGGGATACAAGGTCAGTGTTCCCCTTTCCTTGCTCACTTTTCTCTCTTCCAAGCAACTGCTCCTTTGTTGGCTTTTTTCCCTTTCTTGTTCCCCTGTGTAAGTAAAGCATTCTATACAGACTGTCCCAAAACAGTTTTTACAATGAAAAGCAATAAATAAAATTAAAATGAGAGAAATGTTCCAACATATTTGTTGAGATTTTCAGATACTGAACTCTATCTGACTGCACTCTATCTGAAGGGGTCAGCCCATCATCTCTGAGTCAGAAGTGGCTATTAATATCAACCTGCAATGAAATTCCTAATAACTCTTCAATTCCAATGCATTTGCAGTAGGATTTAGAGAAATGCAGAATAATGAGGCATCTTAAATTGACATTAACATTAATATTTTTATGGAGCAGAAACACAAATATTTCAGTTTGTTTAGTGATCATGTTGGTGATGTTCAGCAATCAGAGATGGTAACACCTGGCATTTAAAGTTTTGAAGTTTTAAAGATTAAAATCCAGATTAACATTTAAAAAAAAAGTCATAAAAAAACCGCAGAATTCACTGCAACATTCTAAATCAAGGCAAAATTATTTCAATGTTTTTACAGAGTTGTGGAGTTTGGTTTTCTTTGAATCCCATAACCAATCATTTCTATAGACTACAATCTGATATTCCCTGTGATACACAAGGAAATATCACCAAGAAAGTGTAAAATGGTTCAAATAAACCAGAAACTGTTACAGCCTTTATCAGAACAGTTGATATCCTGAAATGGTTGAGTTGACTACTTTGGTTTTTCACACGTCTCTGACCTTTTCAATTTTGTCTGGGAACAGAAACTCTTATGCAGAAATACCAAAAAGACAGCTATATACTGACTTGCTTTCCTCCCACATGCCATACATTTGTATTGAATTCCACAGAAAATGCAGGGACAGATCTGAACTGCTCTCAATTGACTTAGCCAGCTATGGTAAACACAGTAAAGACATTATTCAGGACATTTTCTTTATTTTTGAACTTGTGTTCTTGAGCCAAAAATGTGAATATCGATATGAATTTGAAGGTAAGAGTTTGAACCAAATGGAACTCAAAATATATTTTGAAATTTTGAAGATAAAGTTATGCAACACCTAATGCTGGAGAGGGCAAATGCTCTGTCTTTGCTCTGGATCATAATCAGTGTACTTCCACATTCATTAATTGCTATTATACTTTGCTATTACTGTTTCGAAGCCACTGCCAGAAGGGAAAAGTAAAAGCAGATGTCTGTTCAAATGCAATGTCAAGGAATCCTTAATGAAAGCATGAAGCAGTTAACACTGCAGTGACTGTGTTATCTACACACAATGTCTGGTATAGAGACTGAGTGGCTACTGTGACCACTATTTATTTTATCAATTATAGGTGTTCTTTCGGCAAGAAGGCCAGAGCAATAGTCAAGTTATAGAAACACAGAAAACCTCTGCAGTGGTACTTCTTCCTGATGTTGGTGTCTACATCATCGAGGTCTGTGCAGTCAGTGAAGGAGGGGATGGGACTGCAAGTCCCCAGATCAGAGTTCCATCTTTTTCAGGTAAGGTTGCATTTATATTTGAAAGAGTGCACTTATATTGAAAGAGTGGTGGTTATAGCAATGCTCGTTAACTGTATTATTCTCTACCTGAAAAACAATGTTCTCACAATTCTTTAGCTATTATATAAAACCATTAATCTGAGTCTTTAGCTCTATGCTGAAACAAAGGTATCTAATGCCATTTGAGATTCTCAAGAGCATCTGAGGCAACCATGTGAGGCTGATGAACAAAGAAGATGATTTATAAGAAATCTCTCCCTTTGTAGGATAACATCTGAAAGCCTACCTGAGCTATAGACGTTTATATGTGTACTAGGTGCCTCAAATAACAATGCAGTCAGCTGAGACATAATCCATAAAGACCAGCAGTGGAGCCTTGGCAGCAATTCAGCTAATCTTCTAAATTTAAGTATTCAGACAGAAGCACCTAAGGACATGTGTGATGTTCTAAGGTATCCCAAACATTTGCACGGGGCTGGCAGATATGATGCAGGACTTAGGAGATATACACATCATTCTGGACCACGAGCCAGAGGTCTACTATGTAACACAGCTGAAATGGTATATATTTAGGTAGTTGAACCCTGTGTATGTGCCCACTTTAGAATAAGCTGAATTTCTCTGTAGGTTCCAATGACACCCTTGAATATTTTAAAATTTATTTATTTATTTATTAACTTGTTAAAGTATTATCATTAAGTAAATTATGATGTCTAGCTTCTGTCTCCTTGGTTACTGTGATATGTTGAAATAATTCAAAGTATCAATATTGCACAGGTAAGAAGGGATGGAAGGATTAATAGCAAGAACAACAAGAAAATAACATTGTCTTTGCCTAAACACAAGGCATTTTAATTCTAACTTTCTGCTAACACTTTAAAGTTCTACTAAACATTGCTTTTTAGTCCTTAAAGACCACTAACCAAAAGGTATAAGCCTGAAACTTGAACTTAGAACTACAATTTCAGCTCTAGTCTAGTCACAAACCACAGTGGTATCAACACCAATCCCTACTCCATGGAATATTTCTTTCATGTATCTTTTGAGCCATAACTCTAGGCCACAAAGTCCTTCCTTTGTAATTATATTATGCATATCACATTAATTTCACTTCGGACAACTGTGGTCCAAAGAAACTCAGTCTGGTTCCCTTCTCATCTTGTTGCCACTGCCAGCCCAGAGCACAGTTCCCCTTAGCATGGCTTTTTAAGGGACTGTTGTGATCTAAAATCAACACTGGACTACTGGGCAAAAGACCACTTTTTCTCTGGACAAACATAGAGATCAAGGGCTAGCTTTCATTCCTTGTTTCAGACCAGAGATTTGTGACTATGGCTGCGACTCAGGGTAGCTTCTGCAGCCTAATTCTCTTTTGAGGATTAAGGCACAAAACCATACACTCTATTGAAAATTCCTACTCATTCGCAGACTACGTATGAGGAAGCAGCATGTGAGTTGCTGTAGGTATCATCATAAAATCCTGTCTGTGTAGGGAGTCTATTTTGTGACTGCAGTTCTCACAAGGTAATCCATTGCCTAAAAGTTAGGCTTGTGTTGGGAGGGTAACAGAATACAAGTTTTGTGCAAAAGCTAATATCTAAATGTACTGAGAACCATTTACATCATTTGTTCCTTAATTACTTTGCTTTTCATTTCAGGGGGAAAAGTAACAAGTGCTCAATCCACCTTACATGTGTTGTCTACTTCCTCATCCTCTGTAACACTGCTTTTGGCACTGATGGTGCCTTCGACCTCATGGTGAAGGCTGCAGACTTTCTTCTTGTTATTTGTTTGCTTTAACTTGATGACACCAAGGGATGGAGTTTTATGTCCGTGGAGAAACTGAAAACACAAGCTAATGCTTAAAGACCTGTGGTGAAATAGAAATGCCTGTGGTGTACTTAGAGGAGTATTGGAGACGCGGTCAATAATTCATCAGGTTTTTATCTCTTCTTTATTTGTAAAAGTCCTCTGGGGAGGAGACACTTCTTGGCCCAAAAATATGCAGATTGTATGTAATAAACTTTTGTAAGCAAAGGTAATTTCTGTCAAATGCATTTTCCTTTTTAATTTGTTTGAATTTGGTAAGCCCAGTCATCTATCACTGGGTGTTTAAACGGTGGTGTCTAGTATAGTACATGTGTTTGGTTCGGAAAAAAAGATCCTCTTTTAAATATAGAAAAAGTTTGATACAGCTTTGTCAAATACTTTGCTTGCATCCCCTATGATGGATTTTCCTACTGATAAGGGAGAAAAAATACAGTTTATATACAAGGACTAATGCCAAAGTAAGGGGACTTTGTTCTGAAAATATAAAATATGTATTCAATTAGCAAAAAGAACTGTCAATGATATACTAGATGGCCCACTCAGAATGTGACAAAATGGAGCAGAAAATCCTTTAATTTTATTAACAGGTAAATAGAAAATTATTAAACACAATTTTAAGAGGAAACAAGTTGGGTTTTTATCAAATACTGCAAGATTTCATGTCCAATGAAATTATCAAGAGAAAATAAGAAATCAATTCCTACTGCATATGACAATGAGTATGCCCTGAGTATTTAAACATGATATACATTAAGCTATTAAGTGGACAAATAAAGTAATGCAAGGAGATAAACTTAATTTTTCCAACCACTTCTCAGATGTAACTTTCTTTTTCCTCTGAGTCCATTTTTATGTAACATTCTATGCTTTATATAGTTGGTAATCAAGTTGCAGTACATATGGAAGCATATTACAGAGAGAATACCAACATTTTTCAGAATGTAATCATTCACATATATACAAACTAAAGCAGGATATATTTTGAAGAATTTTGTTTCTGAGCCAGAACACTTGGAAAAGTGCTACAGAGCATCATTCCAGTTATTCCACTCATTGGCTCTATTTCTGTAGCTCACTGGAGATTATTCTTGTAGGAACTGTGTGGTATCAGTTTTAATCCCCATATTTTGTAGTACCAAACAGTTTTTTACCCAATAGACAATTTGGACAATTTTTCTACATTGGAAGGCCTTTCCACGTACTGGCATCTGAGACAAAATGATTCCCAGGGAAGATGATGTGCATGTTTGTACAATTATGGTGTGCACAGTGTTATAAAAAAGGGCATTTTGGTAACACATCTAGGGATCATACCTAGGAAAAACATTTCACTGCCTGGCAAAAATCAAGTAAAAAATGTTTAACATGAAAGTCCTAATAGCATAGTTCTTCTAGCTGTCCATCCTTCTAAAAAGTTTGATGCAAAACTATTTTTGCTGATTTAAAATGCTATTATTTTGCCAGTTCACTAGCAAAATAATTTTTGACATTTAGCTAATACACTCTAACTGTGCTCTTTCTGAGCAGCTTTAAAACAGTAGCCAGGAAAACACAAACAGATCAAGCAGGTGAAAAGCTGACTGATGACTAAATGTTTTTTCTTTTGAATATTTAATCAGTAAAATGTTTCAAAGAAGGTTCAACTCAAATCTTTATTACCCACTAATTTTTTTTTTTTTTTTTAAGAAGGGGTTTAAATTTACTTAGTCACCATGTTGCTAGGAAAACAAAGGAGGATAGCTAGCTAAGAGTAGACTGTAGATTTAAAAAAAGAGGCCTTCTATATCTCTGTTTCTGGAAAAGCCTTTGAGATCAAAGAAAAGAAGGTGTAATGTACCTTGCTGTTAGAGCAAACTCAGAAAACAACTGCCTGCTGTCTCTTGTAAAACAGCAGTATTGCTACTGTGCAGAGATCCTGCATGAGCAATCCACCATCTGTTGAAAGGTTAAAATAAATAAGAATAAAGTGATGAACCAAAAAGTAAAATGGCAATTTTATAAATTAGTAATGCATAACTTCCTCTATTTTTTATACAGTTGCTTGCCAATGCAGTTTATTTCAGAGTATTCAAAAAGCCTACATTCACTGCTGGTGGCATTTGGTTAAACTTTCTGAATACAATAAATGGATATGCTTTATAGGAAGAATAAAAGTCTGATCAGGAGATAGAGCTCCATCTAGATACATCTCGCTCTCTAGTATGAAGATACAGATAGAAATACTGAACATACCAGGTAAAGTAGTTGTATTGCAGGGACAAAAGGAGGTATGTTTTATATTCAACATGAACAGAATATGTATTTTGCATCTTAGATATATTAATAAACATGTTTTAAATGTTTAAGTACCTATGTATTATCTATTTGTTACATTGTACAAGATGTTTCCTTATCATGACATTTTTAGTTGCAAGGGAAAGCTTTTTCCTTTTTCATGTAAAAGATTGTAATAGTGCAGTCTGGCATCACTAAGGAGACTGTATTTTTGTATAATGTCACAAGATCTGTTCAGAAAAAAATAATTAGAAAGAAACTTTGTTTCACAGACCAAAAGAAAGTTACTGTCATGGCCCATATCAAAATGTTAGATATGTTGTATACAATCTGTATATATGCTATATATAATGGTATATACAATGTGGAAGACACAGTAATATAATAGTTTCTGTGTACTGTTCTTGTAACACTAGATCTTTTTAATAAATTATTCTCTTTTTATTGACTTTTATCTTATCTCCTGTCAACTTCTCACTTTTACTCATAGAGTACAAAGTGACACAATTATTTGGTTTTCAGCAGCAAGAACTTTCTAATTATGTGACTTTCAAGAAGAAAATGATGAATCTGCAGTAGTGAATGTGGACAATACAGCCATTAAAATAAAATAATTTTTGGCATCGTTTTAATTTCATCTAAATTTTGGTTCCCTGGGTAGGTATTTCTTTTATTGCTAAATAACTGAAAGGTACAAGAAGGTCTGAATTCTCAACATGAAACTATACCTAATAAAATTTGCAATATAAGTCTGCAATTTAGCATCAGAAACAAAAGCTTTCTGCACTTAAAAAAAAAAAAAAAAAAAACCACACCAAAACCAAAAACATGAACAGAAGAGAGATTTATACTAGATGTTAAAAATAGATTCTTTACTGGGAGGACAGTGAGACACTGGAACAGGTTGCCCAGAGAAGCTGTGGATGCCCCACCCCTGGAGGTGTTCAAGGCCAGGTTGGATGGGGCTCTGAGCAACCTGGGATATTGGAAGGTGCCCCTGCCCATGGCAGGGGGTTTTGAATGAGATGATCTGTAAGGTCCCTTCCAACTCAAACCATTCTATGATTGCTGTGAAAAGAAGTGCTTCATAAGAAGTCACTAAGGTCAATCGTCTCTGTACTGAAGTATTACATAGTTTCTGGGACCTCTCTGGCATCTGTAATGTTCTTTTAAGTGTCAGTCATACCCATGGCTGTGGAGGCACAAAAGCACAGTGTGGTCATTTCATGTTCAATTGAAAAGTTTAGCTGCTTTCTCTTATATTTGAAATACTTTGTGTGACAAACCACAAAAGAATAACTTTCAAAAATACATATACCATGTCAAGCAAAAAAATGGAATAATGGATGACCCAATTATAGCAAATATTTTTCTTCTTGTTAGTTTTATTTGATCTTTTAATAATCCCCAATCAGTCCTTTATGAAATGCATATTTATAGTGGTAAATGACTTTGCAACATGGTATGAAGTCAAAAAGCCCATACTGGAAATAAAAATACATTGCCACAATCATTGGAATGGAGACTTCAATTACAAAATGGGTATGGCTTAAATAGCATATTATATCAGGACTTCCATTAAATTAGTTATGAATGTCACAGAAACCTGCTTTTGTTGGCATGGAGAACTATGCATATTGAAAATCCATATCCTATTAGAATTTCTACCAAACTGCAACCCACTCCTGCCCTTTTATGGACATCATCCCAGTTCCTCTGAATACAAAAGACATATTACTTCTTAATTACTTCCTTTGCTTTTGAGCAAAAAAATGTCAAGAATAAGAGAAAATGAATGGTATTTTATTACAACAGGTTAGTTGGCTTTAGGTTATTACAGACAGCCTCACTAAGCATGCTGACGCTCAGGATGCTTCCAAAAACACAGGTCCTGAGTTGGCTCTAAGACTTTTTCTCAATTCCAGTAAAGAGAGGCCTGATTTTGCCTTTATTGTGGTTCATGCTTCTAATACTTTAAACAAGATAATAATAGTGTATACAAATTAAAGCCTCACAAGCCTAAAAGAAAAATCTATGAATAATTGTACAATTTCAATATTCACGTTACTTCTTGCAGGGGTCAGCTGCCTAAGCAGACCAGCAAAAATATTTAGATGTGCAGCAATTTCTGCTTCTGTGCTACTTTTCTGCTGTCAGATTATTAGCTAAGCACCCCAGAGTGTATAAGAAACCTTCTCTGTCATCAGAAGAAACTGATAAAGAAATCTGTGATGCCTCTTGGTTCATCTTTTATTATGATGAAATACATACATCAGGCTAGAGAAAAATACCTTCCTTTGGGTATGATTTAGTGTTGGATTTTTTCTCTCTTCTGCTCAAACTCATGAATTCTAAAAAACTATAGAATAAAAACATGAGAGACTTCCTGAAAAATAGTTATCAAGATGAATAGCAAAGGCAGGCACCACATGTGTTAATCACAAAGTTATTCAGTATATTTTGTTTTTTGTACAGAAAATAAGAAAGGAAAATGTATCAATTTCCTTTCCATAACAGAAAACATGTGAATAAAAAGATACTGAAAGCAATTGAGGCATATCTGGGTCAAAGCTTTAGCAAGTACAATTTTACTCTAAGCTGCATTGCTCTGCTCCCTAGCTGAACAAGCATTTCCATTTCATAATGACACCATATGTTATCTTTTACAAAAGGGACTTTTTAAGATGGGATAGTAAAACAAGATAGTTCTCCTGGTATTTCCTTAAAACTTTGTCATGTGGAGTGACTGACTGACTTAGAAAAGAAATGCCAGTTCAATTGCTTATTTTTGTATAACTCATCCCCTTGTTTTTTAACAATATATACACCCAAATCTATCATTTTGGAGTGAGACATTCTAGGTGATAATGTTTTATATGTATGCTTGTTTTATATGTATGCTTAATTAATAAGTTTCACATGTGCTTTAGGTGAAATAACTCAACGTCCATCCTGCTCTGACCACTAGACTGTAGTACACAGGCAGCCACATGATCAGTAGAGGTAAGGCTAAAACTTGATATTAGTATTCTTTTCTAAAATGGAGAAGATTCAAAAGCAAATTGTTGATGTTTTCTGGATATACTACTTTTATTTAAAGTCATATTAGTAAAAGCCAAATTACCCACAGTAGACTGTCTCTTTTGCTCCTGTTACAGAAAAGAAAAAGCAGTACTTCACAGTGTCCTACAACTTTCTAGGCAGCCCCTCCTTCCTTCCCCTGCCCTGTGCTGTAACAAAGTGAAAAAGGGGGTGTGTGTGTATGGAGAGAGATCGAGAGGGAGGGGAAAGGGGGAAGGGGGGCGGAGGGAGAGGAAAAAGGAAGAGGAAATCCATGGGCACATTCTCCCACAAGGATGACCTGAAATTAACCCTGCCTCTTGACCCAGAGGTGTTTTCCTTCCAACAAGCCATCTGAAATGGTAAGGCTTTTACCTTCCAAACAAGAGGAAGCATTTTTACCCATCTGAGAATGGCTGCACTGGATTATCGAAAACACTAAGCTAGGATTCCACTGTGTTGCTATCTGTTAACACTTTCTGACTTTCCAAGGGAAATAGAAGCAAATCCCACAGCTTTGCAATGGGAAGTGAAAGGAATTTCATCACTATAATTTTTTTTATGTAAAAAAATTCCTCTTGGGTGTCCAGGGTACCCATGATGGGAAATACCAGTCCTTAATGTTCTTAACTAAACTTTGGCCATTTAATGCAGGAGATAATTTGGCAGAGTGTAGACCAAATATATTATTGCAGACTGAGAAACAGGCATACAGTGGCAAAAATTTTGTCAGATTTCTAAATCATAAATTACTTGAATATTACTGAATCTCTGCAACGTTGCTTAGCAGAATGGTCCTTCCTTTTGGATCCTTTTTTATTAGACCCAAACATCTCTTGAAAGTTTCTGATGTACTCAGATCTGTAGCACTGAAAATGCTTCAGCACAAGAGATCTGCAGCACCTTAAACCTCGGTGTGACAGCATAATTACAAACACACTTTTTGCTCAAAGGATAGCTGCTCGCACAGTTCTTCCCTTCACTAAGAAAATATTTACCTCCATAAAATACAGTGAGGTCGTCAGGCACTTCTGGTTTTCAATGGCTGCTGAACTCTTTCTTACTTCTAGTCAAAGAGTACAGCTGTTAAGATACTATAAGTATCAAAAAAACATGGGGGGGGAGGGGCAGCCCCAAAATCAGTGGGTCTGTCTTATAGGCCAGAAAATAAACCAAACCCAAAACTATGCTCCATCCAGATTAATGATGGGGGAGGGAGTGCAGGCCTATCACACTGCAACCTCAACTTAATTTGTTGAATGTCAGTAGAGTAAGATCTGTAGTGCCATAACAACTTTTCACAAGGTTGCTGGTAGGATTCTATGGAGGAGGAATGGCAGCCAGGAAAAGGGACAAACAAGCTTTCTGGCTGTTTTGTGGCTGATGATGGCATTTTTATAGAGCTAAGCAGCTCTATCCTTGGAACACCTGGATCTCACCATCATGATGATACAAATTCATTTCAGATAATTAAATGGCAGATAATGTTGAAGCACTTATGGACTGCTCAAAACTGAGTGAGGGAGGAAAAGACAGCAAGTACCTTTCAATGCCAATAAATGTGAGGTGAAGAAAACCTATACTCTGTGAACCTAATGCTGAGTGTGGAACTGACAAGTGAAACTCAGGAAAAGGGATTTGAAATAATCTCAGAGGGAGTCAGAAACTCATGGTTTACCATATAGTAGCTTCTAGAATGTAAAAGCTGAGTGCTATCAAGGGAGGTTATTGAGAGCAAGAGTAAAAAAACACTTTTCTGCAAGACAAACTTTGGTTTTATCACAGTACTGGTACTGTGTGCACTCAAGGTCTCATCAGCTCAGAAAGGGTCATAATAGAAATAGCAACAAGAAAGATAACTCAAGTGATCAAGGGTATCATCTACAATATCTGCCACCTGGGGAGAGGCTAAAAGGACTAGGGCTCCTCAGGTTGGAGACAGGAGGGTAATGAATAATAAGTTGTCATACCCCAAAGTACTAAAAAGGCCTGTGAAAGACTGACTCCCAAACCTCCTCCTCTTCCTGTTTGGAAACTGTGCTTTAAATTCAAAGTCAAAGATCCTGCTTTATCTGTCCAATGACTACTGAACCACTCACAAAGAAAGCTCCAACACTGAAAAAGGTGCTGTTTCAGAATAGTCCCTATTCCCAAGGCCAGAGCAATCAAATCTACTCCCAGTTGTGACACAAGTCAGAAAGAAAACACATTTGAGATCTATTAAATCCTCAGCTGGATCTGTAAATATTTTGCAGCAGACAGAAGTAAGAAATGTGTCTTCCTTTGTTTTACAAAGAGCACTCACAAGTATGCATAGGAAACATATGAACGTACCCAGGATGACAAAACCATCTCTCCCACATGGAAATAAAAAGTAGGAGTTGAAACTGGATCTGCAGAATCACAGTCTAGCATTTCTACCAGTGATTGCCTTTAAGTCTTTATTGTTACTTTTCTAATTATTACTGTTGAGGTTACATCCTCGTGGTAGCACTGGCTGTGTTACCTGCTAATAACTGCTAATAATAAGTAGTCTGTGTTACGGGCTAATAACTACTCAACTCAAGACTGTAAAATGAACAAATTTTACTAAGAATCTTCCTATCCTTACAGAATTTCATAAGTTAGACAGAGCCTTGGAGAGTTTTGGATAAGCCAGAAGAGGAAAAGTCAATATCTGTTCCTACTCTTTTATGAGTAACATCACATTTACTGCCAAACCATCACAGCCCGGGGGAAATAAAAATGTTGTATTTTTACTTTCTCTTTTATACTGAATATGCTAAGTGGAATGATTTTTATATAATGTAGTAAAGATGCCTGATTGATGTAGGTTATAATTTTAAAACTTAGTTTTCTGCTTCTGAGTACACACATACTCACTAATTAACTTGAACAGCAGTTTATAAGACCAGTTTTGACTCTGCCCATTTAATGAACAAAATCCAATCAACCACCCTGTTAGCCTAAATGGAAAATACATGTCTGCAAGAATGATAAATAACTGATTGCCATAGTGATTAGCATAATATGCCTTGTGGAAGGCTATTTGGCATTCAGCTCTCAATAGCATGTTTTAAGAATTGATCTAAGCTACAAGCCTTGGTGTACTTTGCATTGGACGTGCAGCTGATTTAAATAGGAAGACATCTTTCTAGATCTGGTAACTGACATTTTCATTTTAAACTTTTACATTTCTGTGTATAAGAAAATGAATCATATTTTTCAAGCTGCTGTGGGTGCTTTCACATAAAACGTGTTTGATTCATTCCATTAAGAAAAATAAAACACTTTTAGTGGTTCCAGATGCTACAAGCATTATTGTTAAGCTGAACTAACCTCAGGAAAGTTGTGCTGACTCACACTTAAGCAACCTGGTAACTTCAGATGCTGTGTGTTCTACTCTGGAAGTTTTTAGAGCCTCTGTATACTTCAACAATCTGGGCTGTAGAGACATCCAGAAATTAAATACATCAGATGAGCCCCTTGATTAAAAAAAATAGATGACATTTTGAATACACTTAAGGCAATCTGAAATGCTGCTAACAGATAACAGAATATCTATATTTGAAAAATGGGCAATTCAGCTACTTTCTTTAGTTATTTATCTTTAGTTCCAATTAGAATGTGCTTTAGTATATTGCTCCACATTTTTAACATATTAGCTTGATCAGAATCAGACAAAATTCCCTTCAGATACAAAATAAATCTGGGAATCTTTGCAAGATGTTACCCTGCCTGTCACAGAATTGGTTTAACTGTGGGCAAAGCTCCTCCTAGACTGCAGGATCTTGAGTCACCATCTCAGACTGGGTCTATAGAGCTGCACTGAGTGTTTCTTCAATCTTGCAAATGTATGAATTCACTTAAGCCCCAAAAAACTGAGTTGCAGATAAATTCTGTTTAAGTTCTAGAAGTTAATATGAAGAGCTTGAAGTAACTAATTAGGAAAAACAAGTAACTCATATTTTCAATCTACCCTGTAAATTTAAAGAAGGCATGCCTTCAAGAGAAACACAGTGAAAATCAGGAGAGAGGAAAATAACCTCTCAAGCTACCGTAGATGCAGAAGGGATAAAAGAAAAAGGTTTGAACTGTTCCTTGAGCTTTAAGGACAGGAACTGAGCTATCATTCCCAGGAAACACACTATATAAATAAAAATATCACACTTAGTGTTTTCAAAATTTTGGCTATCTCTACAGCAGTACCTAAATATAAATGCAAATTGTCAATTCAAGGAATACAGATATGAAACTGGGATCTCACTTTTCATAAATATGGTGCAAATAAGAGTGAGAAATGAATGCAGAAAAGTATGATTAAAGAAACTTAAAAACCTCCACTCTTCCAAAGTACATAATTTTGTATCTTAGAAATTGCATTATATGATCTCGAAGGAAAAAGAAAAAAGTTCCAGCAAAGCAGGAATGAAATTATATTCTTGTGAATGTATAATAATCCTTTGATTATTAAATATTAATGGAAGATATTACCAGATAACTACAGGATCTTATATGCAAACTCTCCTGCCCTACTTGCCTGTACATCTCACTCTAAAATGCTGATCATAGAGAGGAGAGGACAATAAAAAGTTCCCTCTGTTTATGGCCTCTTTCATGCCTGAAGGATGAAGACAACTTTGCCCACCAGTAATTCTGAACTGACTGAAATCAAAACCCTGACCTTCCTTCTGTCCCTCAATACCAGCACCAACTTGAGTAACTGTTGAGGAGCAGTGCTTCCATTTGCTGTATTCCTCCTGCACATCTTGGCATGACCTGTTTTGGGAAGGAAAATGCTTATCCCACCCTAAAGCACACTGTGGAGCTGGGCTTCAAAGGTTCATAAATATTGAGCCTGTTTTGAAGGGTTCCATTTTCATAATTCTTAGTATCTTGGAAGGTTTTGCTTTCTTCACAGCTCTGGTAAATAGCTTCAGATGTGTTGCTTGAGCAGTAGTTTCCCTTGCTCTCCACACACAGTATCTCAGAATACCCCACATTTAACCTAAATATATTCTTGTTTACATTATGTGTGCATGCAAAAGAGTGATGTGTTACACTACTCCTCACTTAGCTGATACTTATAAAAGTGTCCAAAACAGTGAAAAGCAGCNCATTAAAACATTAAAAAAAAATCTCTGTATATGTGCAAAGGCATTCATTACATTTGAAAGGCTAGTATATTATAAAGAGATGATTTAAAAAAGAAAAAAGAACCCTCCAAGGTACAAAGTAATATATTTTCCACTGACAAAAAAAAATAGAAGACCACCTGTCTTTAGGCTCTCCAAAAATACTCTGTGCAGTTTTCTGAATAATTTGGCATATTTCATTTCCAAAGTGAGGTTGCAGAATAGAGTCTAAATGCTTGTGACTTTTTTATTGTTAGTTTGTTTGAACCTGTAACATTTATGACACTCATTGATTGACATATAAACTGAAATAACTGCTTTGCTCTGATACACACTAATAATATCTACATGTCCTACACCTTCAGGCTGATGATTCTCTCTGGTATTCAAGTTCAAACTGGGTATATTTGCTACTGTATTTTCCAGTTATGGTGGGCATGCTGCAGATAAAAGCAGTATTCCATTCAGTTTTCTAGTGTCTATATTTCAGTCCAAGGTTTCCCCCATATACTCCAGGAGCAAAGCAGGAATTTAAAACTTCTTTTTCTGTGATATAGTGGTTATATCTACAATTCACATTGGTTGCCAAGTACATATGCAGGCATGTGCACATCTCATGTACCTAAATAAATACCAGTTGACAGTCATGACGGTCTCTTATCTTTCCTTGAATTCTTTTAAAACAGCATCGCTTAATGCATGCTATTACAGTCCCTAATTAAGCAAGAAGTGACTAGGATAGATGGTGACCTTTTCCAAATGATTTTCCATACATAACATGCTGCATAAAATGTGAAACTCCAATACCTGAATGAAGTCTATCAAAAAGGAAGACTGTTATCTTTTATACCACCATTCTAGAGCACTGTGCAAATGACTAGGGTCCTTAAGGCAAAAGAAAATCATAGTGTGTGACATTTCATTTTCATAACCTTTTCAATCCATGAAAGTATGTTTTTAATGGTATAATCCTTGTAAATTATTAATGATTTTGCTTAATGTGACAAAATTTATAAGGTGATATTCTCAGCATCATTTATAAGAATATCTGTTATGGGTACTGCAGGTATAGGGAGACAATTGTAGCAGAAAAGTGAAATAGTCAAAAAGTTATGTAAAATAAGCTGTGATTTGTGTATCGCTGCATTGTGTTATTAACTTGAAAAATAGTTCTACTTCAAAGGAAATGTCAGTGAGCTTTGTACAGTTTTCAAGTAAGGCTCAATTCTGGGTACTAATGAATCTTTCCTAGAGACGATTTTTCACACAAAAGAAAATTTTAAATTATCTGTCTTATACTTTGAGAATCTTTCCCATGGACCTTGCAAAGATCCTAAGTATATATCCTTTAATTGGATGAAAAAGCTTCTCATGCATAGGCAATAGCAAACAGGTTTCTAGCATATAAAATCAGTTCAAGAGGACATTTTTTGGTTTTACATAAAATGCTAAAGTTCATTTTCATTTAAAAAAAATCCTTTTCTTTGCTAATTGTTCAAGCTCTACTGCTTTGTTTTATTGCTGGGAGGTTTAAGAGAGTGAAGGGCATTACCAGTGATGACGAGGAAAAAATGATCCTGCTTAAGGCAAAAGCCTGGAAATTCACCACACAGGGATTTATTTAGGGCTCTTTTTGTACCCTTTGACCTCTCCTTTGAATTATGGTGGCATATGGAGAAAGTACAGAGAATTATGAGAAATTATGAAAAATTCGTGCTGGAATGTCCTTTGTTAGTAAAGCCCTCTTTTTTTAAATGAGTATCACAGGAAGAAGAACTTATTTCTTTTCCTTGAGTGAAGTGACCATCTCAGTGTTGGCCAAGTCAGTTAAGCTTACCTTTAGCTGTTCCTTATGAGAAGATGAACAGTTAATGTAATATACTCCACAGGAACAGGCATAAGAATAGAGGAACAGGGAAGGAAATACTTTCAGGCTGTCACAGCAGAATGTAAAGACACTCCTCCAGAGTTCTGTCATGAAAATGGGGATAAAAACAGCAACTTATGTGTGAACTAGCCAAATATGACTATAATTTAGTCTATGTAAAAGACACCATTGTACCTTCTAAGACTCTATGACATTGGGATCACAATCTATTCTTAGGAATCCCAGAGATACTATTGATTGAATTAATAATGGTCTCCTTAAAAAGACATCATTTTCTGTGTATCATTTCTGAAAAAAAGAAAGGAAATATTTATTTGTAATTCAGATTGAGAATTTTCAATTGAAAGTGGATGTACATTTATTCATTTCCACCAAGTATTGCTGACTTGTTAATATTCACATCAGAAGCTGATGCTCATTAGATCTTAGATACCTTGAAATTAGTCCTGCTAGTCTCATGTTGTTTAATTTAGATGTACAGACATTTTTTCAGCTTTTAATTCCATAGCTTTATGCTTATTCAAACCTTTTATTTAACTTTTGCTGCAATTACTTTTCAAGTTAAAAAGAAATAGTTCAATCTAGTACAAAGACAGTATTTTTTCAAAAACATAGGTCTTTAAAACTTACAGATGTATTATAGTCCTTAAGAAAATCGTTGTAGAAATGTAGCAGTTTTAGGCCAAGTCAAGGTGAGAATAGTGACTGCGCATTGGCTTGGGTTAGCAGTAGGAGCTCTGAGAGCCAACAACTCAATTAAAATGATTGTTTGTTCAGGACGTGGAAAAAGGACAGGGGACGAATAATAAGACTAACAGATGAACTTTCCATTCAACTTAAAATCTTTGTAAATTGTGAGAAAACATCAAGATCATTCTATTCTTTCACATCAGCACCATCACTTGTGTGGAAAAGAAGCTTGTTCTGTTTCAGTTATAATACCAGCAGCAGGTTGCTAAAACCTTTGTGGTCAGTGTTCTTCTTGCAAGATGTGGCGCTCATTACCTGGTAAATTCCTTCCTGTGTAATTAAACTCTGCCTTGAGAAGAAGAGTTATACTCTGTCGCAGTAATGACACGAAGGAAGAAAGAGACGAGGGACACCTGTCAGCAGCAAGGAGGAAAAAGGGGCGAGCGAGACCCGCCTTGTTTATTATATATACATTTAGAAATCACTGTCCATTGGAGGAAATGAGTCCATCCTCCCTCAATCACAGTGGTCAAAGGAAATGTCCATCAAACTTCTGTGTCCAGGAGAAAGGAATGTAAATTATAAGACACTGTTACAATAACATGGCTATGTTTACATAGAAGAATGTGAGAAACTAGCTACAAAAGAATGACAGCATCCAGAACTGCAAAAGTCAGGGCAACAATACTCCTCTCTGATGTGGAGCTATGGTACCATGATAGTAGGGAATAGAGACTTTATCATGAGATTCTTCCTGAGAAAGTTGGATCCTGCCATTTGCCCTGATAAGGATGGACACCTTCTAGAAATTTATTTTATTGATTTTCCCTCCCTTCAAACACACATTCTGATTCTCATGTTTCCAACCTTTACTTATGAATTCCCTCATCTTTGTGAAGGTAACAAATTCAAATCATGAGGAGATCTATTTTTTGCATGGACTTTTCCCCTTCTGATCATCTAGACAGAATGGGCTGGCATTTGCTTAAAAAGACCCTCTGCATAAAGTGTACTGTCTGTGAGCTATTTTTACAAGGGAATTAAGCTATTGGTGCATGACTGTCAATTCTGATAGTTCGGATAGAAAGAATTAAGCCCTTATGTTAGTCCAATAGTCAGCAATGTATTGAATCAAGTATTTGTGACAACAGGAACTGAAACGGATATCCCAGACAATCTGAGCATTTCAGCTCACAGTCATTCCTACTCCCTGGCAATTAGGTCACTTCTCTTTGGCCTAATCAAATTTTGGTCTAGCCACTAGAACAGAAGAGCACATTCTCATAGTAACTTATGTCTGAAGAACGATGAGGTAAAACTTGGTTTTCTCCTCATTGGTGCTGTAGCAGGTTAAGTGCAAGGGCATCTGAGAAGAAATACTACTTCTGATATTAGATAAAATAGGCAAGAACATAAAAAGATTCAGCCGTTGGAAAGTTGAAGTTAAACAAAATGAGATTAGAAGCAAGATATGAGTTTCTACCAGTAAGAATAAACACCAGATCTATTGTTGCCTCATGGACTCTCTACTAGACAGTAGAGTGTCAGTAGTGCCTGTCAGTAGGTACTCAGGTACAGCCAGAAGTAAATGTTTCTAGGCAGAAAATTCTTTTCTTCACAGAAAATTAAGGTTGAGTGGCCAGAGTATTCTCATCTGTTATGACAACCCACAGTCTGTGCTTTAACCCCCTATCTCCATGTGCAGAACTCTGAGGTGACAGAGGAGCCCAGCAGGTCCCACCACAGACCTGCCTCACCAGCAGGAACTGCAGAGCTGTATTGTGCTAGGCATAGCTTTTGAAAATAACAGCTTCAACAATTTCAGCTTTTAAGACTGACTTTAAATGTTTTCTAATACAATTTTACCTCATAGACGGAGTAGAAGTGTTCCAGTTTTTAGAAGCAGTATGTGCCAATTATGTGGGGAACTTCCCAGAATACTGAAACATACAGTATGTCCAAGGTGCACTGTTTAAGACGTTAAAAAGAGAATCCTCACTAATTCAAAGAGCAAGAGAATAACAAAAACTTTATCACAGAACAGAAAGTAGGAGAAAAATAGCCAGGTATTTTACCCTTCAGAAAGATTTGCTTAAGTATTTCAAGCCATTTCAGTGCTAACAGGTCTCATTTCCCTGATGTAATTAGCAAAGGAATCAACAATTACCTGCAGGTTCATTAAATAAATCAGCACTGTTGCTCATTGTGAAGTTAATGATCAGTAGTGCAGATGATTGTTATGGACACAGTTAGTACAGCTGATATTCAGCAGTCTCTTTACTAAAGAGACTATTACTCTGCTTTTAAATTTTGGCATTCAAATACGTTTTCTGCTTCTTCATTTAATAACTGAAAATTATTCAACTGGGATTGAGTTTTGCAGACTAATCAAGACAAAGATTTTTTCAGTGCAATAAATTAACTGTCTTACATCTGTTTCCATGAAACATATTTTCCTTGCATTCATGTCATGTAACAGACCCACCATAATGCTGGTACTTATTGTTGTGAAACTCCCAATTTAATATCACTTAAGGAAATCTGGAACCACCAGAATATTAGCTTTCTTTGCCAGGAGGTAACCTCTCATGCAGCAGTTCCCATCCTAAGCTGGCAGGGACTCTCTGTCTCATCCTGGTGTCCAGGTTTGTAATGTTCCACCTGGATTGCAATAAAGCTATATACATAGGCCTGAACTCCTCAACTCTTAGAGGAACACCTCTGAACTGTTCTTACACTTCTATACTGCCTTGCCCCAGAATTTCAGGTTCACTTTAATGCTTTCAGTCTTCATCTTCAAGATGATTGATCACTCAGGTCCACTGTGTGCATATATATATATATTTGTATTAAAAAAGTAATCCAACACTTTTGAGGAAAAAGAGTGGTGAACAGCTCTATTTCTCAGAAGTAAAAAAAAAAAAAAA
>VZRZ01006014.1:603698-624643 GCA_013398175.1 Climacteris rufus | reverse complement strand
AAAAAAAAAAAAAATAAAGCAACCAAAGCAGGGCTCGTTGCTCATAACAGGTATTCTATGAGAATTTCCTGAGACAGGGATTGCATTTCTATGAGAACTAGAGCAAAGGGGTCTTCATCATCTCTGTTCTAATTTCACATTTCTTACCTGTTTCCACAAGAATAAACTCAGGGCATCTTGGTATATACCAACTTCTATGACATATACCACCTTCAATCACTCTAAGGTATAAGCATGCCATATTTTTCTTAACATTCTATTCCAAGTGAATGTGACATATTGATGTATAATAACTGCTGGCATGAGCTTTACAGTATAGTAGCACTGCTCTTTCAGCAGTCTTTCAGCTGTCCAAGAAAGATTCCCCAAGAAGTCTCATCTATAAAGTTTTTTTAAGCATTTTGCTGCTCCCTCCTATGTTATAAAATTTGTTTAATGTTAAAAATTATTTAGTGGCAGTTATTGCATTGAATCATGAAGTTTTGATCATTTTTTCACTCCAGTCAGAATTTAACAGGATTTTGTAACAGAGGAATAAATGTGCTCCCCATTTATCTTGGCCACTTTAAATAGAATGCAGCAAGAGACTTTGTCTTGCCCTTCCAGGAGACAGAAAGCCAAGCAGCATCCAGCTGAGCAGCAGTTTGGGAGTCAGAGGAAACCTATCCCTTAAACTGACCTGTTTCCTAATTATTTATTTTTGTTACACAAGTGTGAAAGGGCAATCAAACCCAAGGTTTCATTTTACATGGCCTTTGTGTGAACAATAGAGTAAGATTCACTCTATGTCCCAAGAGCTTGGAAATCAAATAAGAATTCACAGTCACAATTACCATGCTTCAAAAGATGGATTTATTTTCTTTCAGACCTGGCCTCCAGGTAGAGTAAATACGTTTTTCATGTAAATTAATAGAAAGTGAGGGAAGAGAATAAAACTAGTGTATCAGTGTAATATAAGCAGTTATCTCTAAAATGAATAGCTTCAGGTATAAAGATCTGTTTAAAAATCAAACATAAATCACAAATAATAAATAAATTCAATTGACTTTCAGAATTTTTCTCAGTATACTCAGCTGCAAAGTGGCGGGACACCCCAATCCAAGTAAACAAATTGCACTGCACGTGAAAATAATAACACGTAATGTTAAAACCCACTCTTTATTCACAGAAGTCCACTTGCTAGATTTATGAATAGGAATATTTCACAAACCCCGGCATTCAGCAAATATTAGTTACTCTGTTTATTCCTACTGCAGTTTAAGGTTATTCAGCTCACAGTTTCTAAGGGAACAGCCTTCATTTATATCAAGCGTTATCAGAACTAGAATACCACCCTGCAAGAGATAAGTCTACAAAAAATTAACATTAGATCTAAACAAATGAGGAAAATACGTATGTATGTGTGTGTGTGTGTGTGTGTGTGTATGTACACATGCTCAGCGGTGAGGGGTAAATGGCATTAGATCAAGTGAGATTCAACTGCTTGAGTTTTACTTGTTTCAGTACTAAATTTTCTCATCTGTTTCTCACAGAAAATGTATGAGAATAACCTTAAAGTGTTCTCAACCTTTTCTGTAAATATCAACCTCAAAAAGTTATGTGTAAGGCCATTGCTGGAATACTGGTTCTTTTTTGTTAAAGAAAGCACTTCAAGTTTTGCAGATTGGGAGGTGGTGATGTGGCACAGACTCAAAAGGCAGCCCAAGCTGACAGGAAAGCTAAACTTTTGAAGGATGAACTTGCCAACACAAGCAAGAAAGACTGAAACCTCCTATGTGTCTCACTGTTGTTAAGCAGAAAAAATGTTATGCCTCAAGTTAGAAAAAAAACCCTTTGAAGCATGTTCAGACAATGTTCTTTCCTCTCCTCTCCTGACAGCTTGGAAGTCCTGAATTAAATTAAAATACTTGAAATCTGTCCTCTGGATCGCTTACATCTTTTCCTGGGACCTGACATCCCAATAGGCAGTGAGGATTACCCCTTGAAGTAGCTCCTATAAGCAGTTGTTGTGATGAGTAAACTAACTAAAAACATGATTCCTAAAGGCTCACAGGAATCATTGTAGAGGAAAATTTCCCTCTTGAAACACTGGCTACCTGCATCTGCCAGGAAGAACAAGAGCCCAGACAAACCATGTGGATAAACTAAACCCAGCAGGGTAAATGTTAGGACTGTGCTATTCTGCAGTGAGCTGGTGTCTTCCAGTCATTTTATTTCAGGGAAGAGTTGTCAAAAGCAAAGATGACATCCATTGCTCTTCTCCCACAGTGTACAGAATATAAAAATGCACTGAAGCTGATACAAAGCACCCTATACTATCCATTTGTGCTCTAAATCCCTCTGTCCTTTTCTAAGCTCCAAAAAGAGCAATTTTGCTGCAGGCCCAAGACAATCTAGCAGCTAAATGGTGCCAACATATCCAAAGGTAAGCTGTGCTCTTAGAAAGATTTCTCTCACCTAAATTGCACAGAGCTGAGACCATGGGCCAAATCCCAGGATCTGTACTCACAGGTTCTCTGTTTCTGCTAACACTGCATCAGAGTTCCCTACAGGTTTCCTGGGACAAGAATTTGTGTAACAATGGAAAATACATAGTATATACAAAAATTCTCCATTATTATTTGTCTTTCAGGAAAAAATTGAAGGATGGAAGTTTTGGGATCCAAAATGCACTTGTAAGAAGTACTCTCCAAGGACAATCTCCTGTCAGGACCAATCTTGTTCTACACATTTGGAACTTCGAATTATTTTTCTTATAAAAATAAATTGGTGGTTTTAAAGTCTTTTCCTCATATTTCAGTGCAATTAGTAATCGTTCCTCTTCACTTTCAATGAGCGTAAAAGACTAAAGAACAAAAACCCTGCACATATATCAGAGCAGAGTTCTATGGAACTGACAGAAGGAGAAATGATTGCAGCATCCTACACTGCACTTTGCTTGCACTGTGCAGAACGCTCCATTAATTTTAGAAAATACTTTCAATTTCTCTGAAAGATAAGAATGCCATAGTTAGTCCCCAGCTGTTGTATTGGAAATGGGTTTCCTTAAGTTTTATAAATCCTGCCAAGAATTTTAAGACCTCTGTCTCTATACATAAGACATCAGGAGGAGCATTATGCAGGTACCTTCATATTTATAGTTCACTTTGAGATATTTCCATGCAGTAGGTTGGAATGAGGAAAGCAACACAAAAAAAAGCGCTCTGAAAATCACAAAAAGTACAATATGAAAAATAAACTATGTATGCATAAATATATCAAATTCAAGGATGGGAGAAAAAAAGAATTTAATGATGTCTGGTATATGTAAACTGTATCTGCCTGAAGCAATTTCCCTGACACTGCCGCAAAATTTACACTGTTTTGTACAATACCATTACATTACTCATTAAATGGCAGCATTAAATTAACAACTTGAAGGATCATGGGACCTTTGCATTCCCGTGGAGTTACTGAATTAGCAACAGCAGAATAAGAGTCTTGAATTCTTTACTTTCAAAACGAGCTACCTCCTTGCCTTTTATGAGTGTGATTTATTGAATGTGCATCAGTGCACAGAAGCTTTGCTTGTATTGTCTTCCATGCTTCATTAGGAAATCCTCTGTGGGCAAGACAGGTTTTATTATCACTGACAAGGAACGTGATAGTGCAAAGATTGCTAGATAAATTCTAAAGGCACA
The DNA here is from genome assembly GCA_013398175.1 of Climacteris rufus. Classification (NCBI taxonomy): domain Eukaryota; kingdom Metazoa; phylum Chordata; class Aves; order Passeriformes; family Climacteridae; genus Climacteris; species Climacteris rufus. The sequence goes on along the minus strand of VZRZ01006014.1, from coordinate 620,963 downwards.
GGAGATGCTGCATACCTGAAATGCACCATCAAGAGAGCCGGGAGGGGTTGTCCTTCAGGCACCTGCCCCACCACGTCACAGATATTGTCTATAAGTTAAGGTTGTCCATGGCCTTCTCATGCAGCAGTGGAAAAGAGCTGCACTTTACTGTATTCTGTCAGTCACTTCTGTTGCTGAAACTTCCAGGAACAGAGTGGCAGGGCCACACATCCTATGACAGAATCTGATTTCAGGTGCTTTACATACCCTGCACAAGATCAGGATGAGCAAAATATATGAACACAAGGACAGTCACAAAGATTTGGGCACAATGAAAAATGCCTGTTCCAGCTGTTATGCACTGGGATAGTAAATTGTCTTCACAGTAGCTGGTATGGGGCTGCATTTTGGATTTGTGCTGTACAGTGTTGGTAACACAGAGGTGTTTCAGTTACTGCTGACCAGGGCTTACAGGGTGAAGGGCTTTTCTGCTCCTTGCTGCATCCCACCAGTGAGGAGGCTGATGGTGCACAAGAGGCTGGGAAGGGACACAGCCAGGCTGGCTGACCCCAACTGTGGCATCATGCTCAGCATATAAAGCTGGGGAAAGGAGAAGGAAGGAAGTGGGGGACATTTGGTGTGATGGCATTTGTCTTCTCAAGCCACTGTTATGCCTGATGAAGCCCTGCTGTCCTGCATATGGCTGAACACCTGCATTATTGTGAGGGGAGGTGAATGAATTCCTTGCTTTTCTTTGTTTGCATATCCAGATTTTTATTTACCTATTAAATTGTCTTTATCTCAACCTACATGTGTTTCACTTTTGTTCTTCCAGTTCTCTCCCCCATCCCTCTGGGGGACAGTGAGTAAGTGGATGAATGGGGCTGAGCTGCCAGCTGGGGTTAAAGCACAAGACATACAAAAACTTCACAGGTTAAGCAAAACAGACATACACAACAAATAATTAAGTCATTTAATTTCAGCTCTTTTAGAATATAATAATTTATTTTTTCATTGCAAGATTTTGAAATCAGTTTTAAACTTAATATATGTGGAGCTGGGGAAAAATTAAACGAAATTAATTTTCCTCAAGCAAAACACTTCAGTGTCATTAGGAAGGTAAAAAATGAATTCTGCACAGGCCACAAAATATTTTTTATTCAGCCAACAAATATAAAAATCAGTTATTGGCATAGCATCCCATTTTCTTTCCCACCTTATACTTTTATACTCTTCCTGAATGTTGTTAAAAAGCTGCAGAATGTCATGCCAGAGACTTTAATTTTAGCAAAGGTGAAATCACATACCAGGAGTCACTTTTGAGATTTTCAGAATTTCACAATTCTGTGAACCCTATTAGTGACACTGCATACTCTAAACTGCCCCTTGTTGACATAATTTCTCATATTTATACCTACAAAAATGCAATCCTTTTAGTTTCCTTAGAGATTACACATGTTGCTTCTACACACCAACTACAGATATACATAAATAGTAATTGTACAATATGAAAGTATTAAATACAAATAAATACCAACAAACAGGTATTAAATGTTTAATTATTGGTAATTTAAAATGTTACAAAAAATTAAATGTCCCTGTTACTGAGATATTATTAGACCTATCTTTAGATGTGAAAAGTTCTAGTAAAGAGTTTATTCAAGAACTAGAGACAAAATCTGCCTTTGTATTTGAAGTTATGCAGCACCACCCTTCATTGTAGAAAATCTGTTTTCTTTAAAATGATAGCAGCAAAATAGTCCCTAGAGTTATGGTGAGAAAGGTCACAAAGCCATTATTGACCAGGTGGTCTCTGGCCTAGAGAATTAAGTTAAATTTTATATGCAGTTAAATTGTGGAGATTCCATCTGGAAAAGAGTCATATATATTTAAATAATGGCAAATAATTTTGCTTACTGTTTCTCTACCTGTGGCTAACTGCAATTAAATACTTGCCCTGAGTCACCATACATCAAATAAAATTCTGTAATAGTAGTATTGTAACTGAGAGTTTCCCAGTGCTTTGTCTGATTCCACTTTTAAATTGCATTATCCTTCCTATAAGTGCTATTACTCAACTCAAACTAAAAAGTCTACCAACTTACATTTTGCTCAATGGACACCCCAGCTGTGTCTCCCTGTAGGGAGTCCAGCAAAGGAAGTTGAGACTGTAGAACAAAAATTCAAGGGAAGAATTAGAAACTGCTGGTATATTATTACTCTGTTTCACAGCATTAAGACCTGGCTCAGGAAATAAATTGTTCTTGTCCCCAGCAATAAGCTATGGTCCATTTTTGTTCAATTTTTTCTACAGACTGTAAATGGTTTTGCTGTCAGGTATTAACTAGCTCTACTGTCCAGGCAGACAATCATCTTAAATCCCTCATACAAGACAAATACGTCCCCTGCAGCAGTAAAGAATGAACAAACTAGGAAAAAAAATCCCAACCTCATTACAAATATAGACTAAACCTTTTTCACAGGAGACAGAACTAAACTGATTATGTCAAATGTAGTCATAATAGTACACAGTGCACTTGCATTTTACACTGTTGATGTTCCTGATGTCAATGTGATGTAGTTCCTGAAGAGTAATTCTGTAAAAAAGACAAGTCAGTAGCATTCACGTGCTTTGCCACACTAGGTGTTGCACTTGTATATACATATACACTGTAAAATTTAATTCATTGGTCTTCTATTCAAATTGATCAGATTAATATAATTTTGCCTATCCAGAGCTTTCAGGGCAGAACTGAGTAAAAACATAAAATATTGAAAAAATATTAAAATATGATTACAACAATTCACGATATGGAAAAAGCTGTTGAGAGCCAGTTTCGTGGGTATATGTGAGTTCCAGAGATCCCTCTTCTCATCCATAGAAACAAAAAATGGCAAATCCAAAAATTTTTTTACATTAGTTCTTTGTCACTTAAAAATTATGAAATGAGAAAATGAGTGTCATTAAAGTAGAACTAAAACTGAAGTTTTGTACCATTTCCAGAGCTAAAGTAGAAAGTGCAGATTTTCTTACTATTCAAATCAACTTGTGTTAAGCTCTCTAATAAAACTGACATCTTGCCCCATTTGTATTGCTGTTCTTTGAAAGGTAGATCTTTGTTCACTATTAAAAAGACTGAAAACATCAATTCCAGTTCTTCAGGCAGATGAATAAGCAGCAGATCTTGATGCCTTCCTGACTAGACCAAATTATAGTTCTATTTTTCACACTTTGGATTCTATTTATAACACTGTAATTTAAATAATCCATATTAAACTTGTTTTACTTTTATTATTTAGAGTTGACATTTCAGTTGCTCTGAGGCTTCCTTTGGGACTAGAGTCACATTCTGCTTCATAGTATCAAAGCAGAGCTAAAGGCATATCTTCAGATTCAGACTGTCTATACCTCATGCATAATATGTGCAGTGTAACACAGAGAAATTAGCCACCAGCATGACAAACCACAGCACCCTGTTTAGGAGTCTAAGGGTACATCTACAGTACCATTTTAATCTGGATTGGTAGTGCGCTTCTGAACTGAATCTCCTCATCGTGTTAACATAATGCTCTTATTTCTCACCTTAGAGCAGCATCAAAGCTCACAAACTCCCTTCAGATGTAACTAATTCAGAGTTTGCACTCAGGACTGACTCAAATATTCTCCCTTCACTAATACTTACACAGGCCATGTGGCCAGACTAGGGCTAGTCCAGAGTAAAAAATGTGTAACCTAGTTTTCTACAGACTAATCTTTACCCTGTGATTTCATCCAGCAGAATCAATTTCCCCTTTGCCTGCTCTTTCATGAGGTTTCCAGTACTCTCACTCCTGTTTATATAGTTATTTCAACAGACACAAAGAGCTGTTATTTACTACATCCCATTGAATTAGAGTTAGGTTTTTCTCTCTCCAGGACAGACCAAAGCCCTTTTCTTTTCCAAGCAAGCATTCTCAGTGTTCATTGGTAACATTTTCAACTGCAGTCTGACAAAGTTTTTATGGGTTTGGATAGACTGTAAGACTGTTCTTATAATTTAAGATAAAGGACTAGACCCATTCCACAGTTCAAAGGTCTGGAAAACAGTCAATACAGAAATATGATGAAATGTAGCATGTTTTGTTTGCAAGGCTGCAGGGGCAATAGTTGACCCACATTGTATAAGTACTAGCTGTTGCTTTGAAAAGGTATTTAAGTGTATATGTAAGGGAAAATAAGGGAAACAGATATGTCACAAGGCTGTTACTGAACTCATAATTAAAGAAAGAGGATATAATTTATATATACCCAGAGTCACCTTTTAATTACTCTCCAAAAATGTGAATTCATCTGGTTGTGTGGATTTTTTTATAACTGTTTTCTGTAATGTTTTGTATTCTATCTAAATATTTTCCTCTTTATAGAAAAACAACATAGAAAATATAGCAAACAACATGAAGCCAAATGCTGTCAATGTAAAGAACATTAAGTATTCGGCTTCATTATTGTGGTTTGTGAACATACATTTCCAAATCCCATACACTAGCTCCATGGAAATAATGCCTTATCAGATGAAGTAAATTCCACAGGGATCAGAGCTGATGAGTACAAAAATATTGAGAAAGAGAACAGAAACAAAGACTCTCTGGGGAGTGGAAAAAGATGAAACAAGGACTGAAACAGTAAATCCTAAAATAAAGTCAAGAGGGCATTCAGAAGCATCCACGGGGACGAGTTGGCACACAGGAGTGTGAAATGAAAGACACTGACTTAGCAGGTTCTGGAAAAAAGTATCAAAAAAAGCAGGTATAGCCTCATACATCTGAAACACCAAAGAGTTGACACAGATCAGCTAGACAAAGATAAATATGTGACAGTGAAAAGAAATTCATACACACAGACACAGACACACAAAAGAGCAAAAAGATATTGTTTCATATTTAAAGCCAGGATGTCCTGGTAGCACACTGATGTTTGCTAAGTCCTGATGTGAATCCTTTGAAAGTGTGATCCCCATGGGATACCACCATCTTACAGATAAGGTGGCTTTTATTCTAGTATGTGAACCTGTCATTTTGAACTGAAGGTCAAGGGTAAGTCCTAATTAATCACTATCACATTAATGCTTCAGCTGTTCATGAGTAAAGTAGTTGAATCCTTAACCTTAATTCTACATCACAGATGTGTGTTGATTGCAGTTGTTATTCAGGTATCAAAGGTCATAATAAACAGCAACATTTTTTTTCATACACCACATAAAGAGTAAAAAAATTAAAAGCAAAGGGCAAGGATAGAAGAAACAATTCAGAACAAATGTGCCACCCTTTTAACAGAGTACCCAACGTAATTATGCTTGAAGCAGAAATTAAGAATTACAGCTCAACCACACCATACCCAAAAATTCATGTAAATCTCAGGCCCAGAGCAAGCAAATATGGCAAAACATTTAAGAAATATTTAGATTTTTATAATCTGTTGTACTGTACAGAATTTTAAGTACATGACCTCCTACCTGTCTTTATCTCCAGGAGGGACAAAACAGAGACTTGAGCAGAGATTAAATGATTTTGCACTTGCGACTTTATGTATAATTGTAGAATATTGTCATGACTCCTGCTGGAATCTGTAAAGAGATATAGATAAACTTTAGATCCATCACATTTATGCTCAACTCCCCAGCATAGGACTTCAAACTGTTCTTTGCTCAGGAAGCCTTTAGGAATTGTGGCAGATAAGACAATCACGCATCCAATTTTTTTCTAATTTTTTTCAGACATATGGAAAAGATGAGTAAACCTTGTTTGGGTTTATCTGTTAAAGGCAATCCCAGCATGTGCTGTCTGCCCTAGACACACTCAAGTTCTCAGAGAAGTCTACCAGGGATTTATCCTCTCCCTGTCTCTCTATTGCAATTTGGATCCAAGAAAACAAGTTCTTATTTACTTTTGACATCAGACAGAGGCCTGATTTTTGGTCATATCATCAGGGCAAACCTGAGAGCAGCAAGCACAACACTACACTGCAATTGAGATACTGAGCAGCAATACTCCACAGAAAATCCTTCAAAAAATCATCTTACTGAGGACTCAGCATGACAGCCTCTTTAGTTAATGGATAATGCATCCTGAGTGAGTGTTACAGGCAGGGAGGAGTTACTAGAGAGTAACCCAAACCCAGTTATTTAAGACTGACTGTGTTCCTGTTTCTTTCAGATTTGAGTTTCTTACTTGCATTCTCTTCAGCAAAGTGGTGTATACCTGACATCCTAGAACAATAAAACCAATTAGCAGACATAATGATACAATAATGAAAAAAAATAATAAAGAGAGAAAGAGGGCATGTACAAATGTGGACATAATCAGAAGACATAAATGAAGGAGAAAACAATGTGAAGATGGAAAGAGGCAATTGAGCTTACAGGAGACTGGACAAGAAACACTGATTCTGTTATTCTAAGAAATTACAGTGGCTGTATGAGGACATTAACATGACATCAGATAAGCTGGAAACAAGAGACATTAACCACTGTGCAAGAATTCACATGAGCTCTCTTGCCTGATATTCTGCACGAGGTCTGTCAGGTGGCTTGTGCATAAATGAAAGAGACTTCGGTTACCGTAGGTCATATGGTTCTCTGTGGCAAAACCAGGCATTGTAGGAGTCAACATCTAACAGTTGTATCTACTCAATGGCTGATCTTACAGTAGCTTGTTTCTGTAACCAGAATTTCAGAGATTGCTGTCTATTTTAATTATTAGTTTCAGAATAAAATGCACACACTTGGCAGGTTAGAAAACCCACAATAACATGACATGAACAGTTATGTCAAATAGACACTCCCAGATGGATTTGAATCGCTAGTGGTGACAAATACTTTACCTCTAATTCATTCATCTGAAAACCATTTCTCTCCCTGTTTTTCCCCATGCATAAGCATATAGGCACTGCAACATCTGATAAATAAATCACTCAGAAAGTAAATCCTAGTAAGTAAATCCCTCAATTCCTCCCACACTTAATAGTAAGAGATTCATCCCACACCTAACATTTGTGCACTTGTGAAATGAGTCAAGGTTTCTCCTGCTCATTCATTATTATAATTTGAAAATTTAAAGAAAATGTATCTTTTCACAACTTATAAGTGGTCATTTGATAACGCTTTACATCAGGATACCAATTTTCTACTTTCCACTCATAACCAGGCCAATCACTTTCACAAACTGAACAGTGGATCTATAAAATACACATCTATGCTTCACAGTGTTTGCACTAAGTAACTAGCAGTTAGAATTATTGACAGAGAAATAAATTTGCACAAGTCAAACTGCAGAAAATGGCAAATAGCCATTAAAGACATTAACAATCATAAAACAATTCCACAAAATAAAATGTAGAGGGCTTAATGGGGGTTAAATGGGGATTAAGTTGATTCTCAACTTCTGCATATTAGTTTCTCGTCTGATGAAATTGTATGAAAGTAAGTTCTGTGTATTTAGATTGTGTGGCAAGGTATTGGTAGTGAGAGTCTGCAGGGATGGCCTCAGGAGCTGTCTCCATGTCAGGAACAGGCTGCAGACAGAAGTTGTTCATGCCCCATCCATGAAAGTGTTTTATGAGATCTAGTGGGGGGCATCCCTGCCCATTGCAAAGGGCTTGGAACTAGATGATCTCTAGGTCCCTTCCAACCCAAGACTTTCTATGATTTTATGATTCTGTGTCTGACTGAGCCAGTTCCAGACAGCTTCAAGCTGGACCTGCCACTGCCCAAAGCTGAGCTCACCAGCAACAGTGGTGATGCCTCTGTGGTAACACTTTTAAGAAAGGGTAAAAGTTGCTGTGGAGCAGGTAGGAGACAAGAGGGAGAATATGTGTGAGCCCTGTAGATACCAACATCAGTGAAGAATGAGGGTAAGGAGGTGCTCTGGCTTCTGGAGCAGAAATTCCGCTGCAGTAGGAGAAGACCATGACATGGAGGTCCATGGTGGAGTAGATATCTGCACTGAAATCCATGGAAGACCCCGTGCTGGAGCAGATGGACATTTTCAGTTTGTGTAGATCTCAGGCAGGAGTGAGTTTTCTGTCAGGAACTATGGTCCATGAAGAGGAACCCTCATAGGAACAGTCCACTCCTGAAGGACTGTACCCCATGGAAAGAACCCATTGCTGGAGCATTTCTTGAAGAACGGCAACCCATGAGGGGGACCCATGTGTAAGAAGTTCATGAAAGACTCTTTACTGTGGGAGACACCCGATGCTGGTGAAGAACAGGAGGAGGAAGGAGTGGTAAAACTGAGCAAAAACCTCATTCCCCATCCCCCTGCAGCACTCAGGGGAAGGAAGTATGAGAGTTGGAAGAGAAGTTGAGCCTGTGAAGAAGTAGAGGAGTGTTGGGAAGGCACTTTTAATTTTGTTATTTCTCAATATCCTACTCTGTTATTCACTATAAAATAAATTAATTTCAAAAAAGCCTTTTGGTTTGCAACTGGTAAGTGGTATTCCTCTTCTTTACTCAACTCCTGAGCTTTTCCACAACATTTTCTTTCCTTGTGTTACTGAGGAGAGGGAATAATAGAGAAGCTTAGTGGACACCTAGCAGCCAGCCAAAGTCAACCCACCACAGTGCTGTTATACTAGTATAACGTTGGTGTGAATAAAAAAAAAAATGTATTTTTCATCAAAAATAAAACATTTGAAGTGAGATATAGTTCAACTTTTTATATAGACACTTTTTATGATTTAAGCACCAGAGCTTTACAAGCTATAAAACTCTGCTAACAATGTATACACTCCAAAGCACTTCAGTACTGCTGAGGTTAAATATTTTTCCTCATTTTTCTTACATGTGCTTGATCAGGACACCAAAATAAACTCATAATCTGAACAATCCATAGAGGAACCTGTACTGATGATATTCCAAAGTTAAAAATATACAGCTAAACATATAAAGTAGATGCCATCTGCATTACTGGAGTGATTCAGCTCTGCAGAAGAGCCAGACTCATTACATCCCAGGCAGAACTGCTAGGGGGAACAGAGTTTTGTGCCTTCAGGGCCAAAATATTGCCAGGTTAGGTAGAGAGGATGATTTTATTCTTTTTCCATTAAGTATAGCAAATTCACTGATGAAGATCAGAATTTTCATACTTTTCCTCCAGAGGCTATTATCACTGTGGCTAATAACCTAATTTGTTGCTTCTGAAAGGAAAGAACTTCAACCACAATTTTGCTAAGCTTTGAGTGACTGCAACAGCCACTGAGCACTGAGTCCCACAGAGGATATAAGTGACTGATGACAGCACTGCAGGAGATGCTCAAAACCAGAATGCAGAATACCAGAAGTTGTTGTCATACACTTGCCCTTGGCTTTCCTTTTATTGTTTGGTTAGATTAAGCTCCATCCCATCTATTAGACTGATTTAAAGCCATTCCCTTAATCTGCTCTGAACCTGACTTTAAATCTGTTTTCTGTAGAAAGCCCATTTACACATTACAGATGAGTGCTGTCTGCTTATAGTTACATACCTCTGAATGAAGAACTGAAAAGCTGCAGTCCTTTGAAATTTAAATCCAAGGGAGTTTTCAGTGAGGCTGATGCCCTAATTAAAAACACATTTTGTAGCATTGTAACTTTGCTATTACTCACCTGCTTCCTTCTGTGAGGCCCCATTCATGTCTGGTCAACTTAGAATTGTTTACTAATCAACTTTTTCTCTCTCTTTACCTGCATGCTGATATGTATGTCTTAGCATTTCTTACAAGTTTGATAAAAAATAATTCACATACACTTTAGAGTAGTTCTAACAAGAAAAGTAGTAGTTCTAAAAAGTTACATTTTATGGCCTGAAACAGCTGATGGGCATTCAGAAAACAGAATTAAATATACCATGTTCACAGTGTACCACATTCACATTATATAAAGATTTCTCAGGGCTACTGTCAGACAAGAAAGACCTTTCTGTGGAAAACCAGAAATCCAGTGAGAAATAACCACTTCACACCCGTTGCGTGCCTCTGAACATGTTTTGAGAATTTCCCACAAATCTAACTTCAGCCTTGATGAAAATGCCTGAAGCTCTGCCTTCTTTAGTCTGTTAACATTAAGGTGAATTTGTTCAGTGTTTTGAAAACTAAACAAACAAAAATCAGCTCCTTCATCATTAAAATAATACTGTAGTTTTTAGTCAGCAACTGGTATGAAGGTGCAGTAAACCTCTTATGCCTCAGGGTCTGGAAGAGATTACATTGCAGGGAAGCATGCTGTTTCTTCAAATTTGTCTTCAAAAGAGGAAGAAGTGATCTCTGATATTGTCTACTGGCACTGGTGCCTCCAAGCTCTTCTGCCTCCTGAGGAACAGCCTCATAGACATAAAAAGAAGGGCCTCTCCACCCCACTGAACAAAGTGTGAAGATTGTAACGGGTTTTCTCATGAGACCCTGTTCCATATTCTGCACTTCTCAAAAATATGCAAGTGCAAATAAAACCTTTCATATGACACATCCAGATATATATCCAGGCAGGCATCTCAGTCTCAGTGGTATACATTGATATGCATTTGCATCAACTGCAAAACAACTTTTGCAGAAGAAATATTACTGCCAGAAAAGCACTGTCTTCCAGAAGAAACAATTTTCTAAAAGTCACAGAGATAAACATAGGGGAAACCAGCCCACAGATTTCCAAATAAAACGTAATAGTCAGCTCTCATAGCTCCTACATCCTGCCATATACACAAACTGCATTTTGCAAAGAAACAGCATGACCTGTGTGGGCACTACCAAACTGCCTCATTTTGCAAAAGGCAAAATTCAAGAGGAAATTTTTTATTCTTCCTGTTGTGTCAGTATATAATGAAATGATGAGGCCTGATTGTTGTTTTATGCAGAGAAACAGTTGTTTTCTGTTAAGGTCTAGGGAGGTCTTTTCTGCAGTGCTGTGAAAGGCACAGGTGCTCACAAAGGAATGTGCACACTGGCAGGCCCTGCATTTTTTATTGCTGTAGATGGAGAAATGTAAGTATAGAAGGAATAATGAAGTATGCCTTAGAGCTATGCACACTGTCTCTCTTCTGCTGTTGAAATTAAAAGTGAGAAAGTAATATTTTCTTTTCCTGGCCTTGGTAAAATCTTTGCATTCTAGAGAACAACCTTTAGACTGAACACACCACTCACAGGTTTTTTCAGATGCAATGAAAGTACATGATATGAAGATATGGTCAGGGTTTACATTAGTCTAACATTCACAAATAAGCTGGGTTTACTAGGATTCTGGTTACTAGGTCAGTTCCCTCCATTCCTGAGAGGTCTAAGAATTTGGCTATAAACTGCACTGAGTCATATGCCACATGATAGAAAGTATCCCCCAAAGCTGCCCATATCAGCGTGGTATTTTTCAAAAAAAATTTCTAATAAAATAGAAATACAACAGCATGAGTTTACTGCAATTAAAATTGAAAATTTGTTATTTAAGGAACAAATTCCTTATAAATAATTGTATTTTAAGCTAAACTTGTGACTTTCAATAGTATATATTAAATCAGAGCATTAATACATATTGAAGGCAGCATTCAATTAATTTATACTATTGCATGGCCTACAATACAGTATATACTTCCATAAGAAAAATATTCACAGACCTCAAATTTGAACAATCCAACAATACCAACAAACACTCTTCCACTACAAAAATGTGGAGATTTTATGGCAAGACATAAAAAGAATGAATGGCAAAATATTTTTTTTAATTTTCTCCTTTCCTACTAGAATTTTTTAAAAAAGTTTGTCATGTGTATGCAAGAATGTGACATAACAGTTGCTGTTCCTGAATCTTTAAGTATGAATTATTCCGTAGTATCAATAATTAAGCAACACGCTCGGAGATGTTCAAGTTATAAACACTTAGTTAAACAGAGATTTGCTAAATGTGCACGTGGTACTAGGTTTCCTCTCTTAATCTTTAATTGAAAGTTAACCATGGTAAATGAGAATTAGAGACCTGCAAAATCACAGGTATCGAGACTATGAATAAGAGTCCCCTGGAATTAACTTTGTCTTATAAAGTCTTGGCATACAAAGACTCACACTGCTGCTGAATGACAAGTCTTTTTATTATTAACTTGCAGGCTGTACATATGAAATATGTGATAACGCTTCCTTTACATTAAAAAATGATGGCATGGTGTGAGAAATGATGTTGTGAAAAAGATATGAAAAATAGACAGCTTTCAGGCAGCAGGATGACATCATGTCTGCTGCAGTGTACTACTATGGATGACATGCTCAAGTGTATCAGTGGCTCCCCAAGTCTGCTTTTGAAGTTGACTTTGTGTTTTAAACAGAAGTTAATTTTTCTGATCCAGAGCCTTGCCAAAGGAACTGAGGACCACCCAACAGGTTTGATGCTATGAGATAGCAAATACATAAATGTTGATTTTAACAGATTTTTGCAATATATGAGAGAAAATCAGTAAAGTATATTGATCAGCAGGTCGTGCAAACAGCTGCTGTGCCATTAAAGCCAGCAAATTTCACAATTTGGCCACATTTAATAACTCAGAGATACTTCTCTGTATAGCAAGAGTGTCGCAGTAATGACACAAAAGGAAGAGACAGAGGCACCTGTTACCAGGATCAGAGAGAAGGAAGGAAGGGGGCAAGACCCGCCTTCTTTATTTTTTATATGCATTTAGAAATCACTATTCATTGGAGGAAATCAGTTCTTCCTCCCTCAATCACAGTGGTCAAAGGAAATGTCCATCAAAGTTCTGTGTCCAGGAGAAAGGAATGCAATGATAAGATACAGATACAATAACATGGCCATGTTTACAGAGAAAAGTGTGAGAAACTAGCTGCAGAAGAATGACAACATCCAGAATTGCAAAAATCAGGGCAACACAAGAGGACTTTTTGTAACTAATCCTGTCAATGTGGTTGATCATCTTTCTGAATAATGTCCCTCTATTAAGTAAATCAACCTGATTAATTAAGGATGACACTGGTTGTCTCCCTGTGACTCTAGCTTCAAGCAAGGATAAAAAAGCAAGCATATTATAACTACTTTATGTAGATCTGCCTATGATCCCATATGTTCCAGCCCATTCATTTTACATTTTATTACTTGGAAGTTGGATAAATCATACTGTAAGAAAATTAGAGTATCCAGAATGTACTTGGAGAGATATTTAAAGATAATTTGTCTATGCTTGATTTTGGAGGCACTGGTCAAAGAAAATTAAATCCTTTATCTTAATTTCATTGCCCAGAAATAAGAGGATTTAGTAGCACATTATTTACAGTGTTTTTAAAGTTCAGCTTTAAGTAAGCACAGTTATATTACTGCATGAAATCAAAGATTTTTTTTCACTGTAATTGTTTTGCAATGAACGACCTATTTTCAGACTATGATGGTTCAACTATAATGCTTAATATATCTTAAGTAGTCTTATTGGAAACACTAATATTTTAGCATCCAAATCACAAAAGTTGTGGAGTTCCAAATTTATGCCAGCTACGTTTCCACCAAAGCCAGTGCATGAGAGGTTTTCCTGCCACGAATCCTACAAGATTGCTTCACATAAAAATTAGTCCTTCATTTTTTGTGATCTCTGGTCATGTCACTTTTACTCTTTCACAAAGCCAAACTGATGATGATTTTTCTCCTGGCATTTGAGGCAAAATTCTCATATTCTGAGTCATAAGATCTAGCAGGCTTCAGCAGGTGAAGCTGGCTTGTGCTCGGATAGTAGGAATATGAACTGAAAAAGCTGAATCCATTCAGTTTTGTGCCCTGCTCTGTAGATAGTCCCCTCTGTCAGAAAAGCAAGCTGAACTACCATAGTGATGACATCTTAAATCACCACACTTTTACATGTTCAGGATCAGTTATCAGAGATCACATTACTGCCCTGAAAAAATTGTTTCTGAGAAGGATGTTCACACAAGATGTTCAGAATGTTCATACAAGCAAGATCTGTGAGTTTATAGATTTTGTCTTAAAATGTTATTATTCAACTTTTGCGTGGAGGCAATAGCACATTTTTTCATAGCTCAAGATTTGTATCCACTAGATATTCAAGAAATTATTGTTTTCTCTTTTATACAGATATATCACAGTTTCCAAAACTAACTGCTCATTTTGTGAACTGTACACTTCTTGGCAGACCTCCTTTCCTCCTGGGAGCAGAGAATTGCATGGGTTGGGATGAAAGGACTAGAAACAACACACCCTTTGGACTTCTGAAGAGAACTGGCCAACCTATTACTTAGTCTGTTGCAGAATGCTAAAAAAGTCTCTGAATTTCAATTAAATAAGACATCCAAAGGAAATTCTGATGGACAATTCCTAGCAGATAGGGGACCTACAAAACAGGCTGCAAAGCAGAGAGAAGATATTGTTGAGCAAGGAGGCAAAGAACAGAGGCTGTTTAAAAGAGTGTGCGAGTAGGAGCACTTGAATTGCTGTCATTCAATGGCAACGGTGTGGAAGCATGTGGGAATATACTGAGCTGTAAACATGTGTGAAACTTTGATGATCTCAAGGAGAGACCTTGGATCTTGTTTTCAAAGTCAAATCTATCCATATTTTCTTACTTGTTGTACTAATCATATGGAAGACACAAGCTCAAACACTGAGGAGAAAGAGGAAGCCCATTGTCTGCTACCACAGCACAGAAGAGATAGTGCAGCACAGTAAAATAATTCCTTAACTGTTCCTGAAAAATCAGCTATATGTAAGAAAGCAGAATAAGAATGTCATTAAGAAGCAAGTGGTGATGAGGTTGTGAACTGTCCTTCACGTCAGCCAAGGCAGTTACCAGACAAGCTTTCATTTGGCTTGGAGAACTGCAGCAGATATTTTGCTTTTATAGTAACACTAAAATATGCTTTACATCAGAAAGTCATTATTCCACTTAAATGATTGGAATAATTCTATACACGATCAGAACTACCTTTTGGATGTATTGCATACTTTGGGTCACTTCATTGTGCACAGTCCTTTTATGAGTTTTAATGGATGTAAACTGATGGATAACCTAATATTAAATCCAAAATTGCTTTTAGAATGACAGCCAGTTGTGTTTCAGAGCAGTAAAGTTATTTAGGCCTATTGTAGTGTTACTCCATTATTTTGCTCACAGGTTGTTCTAGAAAAGGCAACCACGACAAAGTAGGTGATATAACCAGGACCAGGCCAGTGGGACAGGGCAGTAACCAGTGTCAGGGCAACAGGATTGGTATGATTTGTAGAATACAGCTCTCTGTTTATCTATTTTTGCATATCTTTTCTATATGATTCAAAAGCGCTTAGAAATATTACTGAAAGTAAGCTTCATGTTTGTATTATGCTAAAAGTATTACTATTACTGTTATTATCATTACTATGTCATTTTTCAGCTTATGAAAGTGAAGCACAAAGATGTTAAGCTAATAATTTAAAAGTGACACACATATGCATATTCAGGCATCATGAAAGCAGTCTTTTCATTTATATTACAACTCCACTGAGTTTGGGAGCAACAGCTATATCTCAAGGTCAGCCTTTCATTTAGCTACTTACACCCAAGGATTTGGACCAAAAGCTATTTAACTAAGGTCACCTGGAAAATTCAGAGTAGGGCAGAGAATAAACCCATGTTTTCAAGTACTGCTCTTTAAATAGAAGATCTAGTCTGCTGCAGCCCACAAGGTAAGTATCTAGGTCTCACAAAGTCACTGTGTATTCATACATAGAAATATACTCAGATACATTTGCAGTGTAGCCACTTGACTTTTTCTGCATCTTTGTATTTAACACAGAAGAGGTGGACACAATAGATTGTTGTTTCCTTTATTTATAGCCCTCAAGAACAGACAAAGGCCAAAACTCTCATGCTCATGCCCTATCAATCTTGTTGAAAGGTACAGAGTGTATGCTAGATGCTGGAAAGCAATGATGCAGTATATTGACTAATTTGAGATTGTGTGTCTCAAGAGACTTACACCAGTCTTTTAGAAAGTAAAGATGGAAGAATAATAGAAAGAGAAGACAAGTTGAACAACCTCCTGCCAGTTCACTGATTAGAAAGAGATAATTAAAACGGTTTTTGCCATAGATTTGGCCTTGTAGGAATCAGCAGACCAAGTACCAAATTGATCTCAAATCAATGGAGGAAAAAGACATTGTGAAGGATGAGGAAACAATTTGAAATTAACTTCCTGTGATACACTGACAGAAATGAGGTAGTAACCATAGTTGGAGGACAGACAGGACTGGTCAGAATTGCTGCTCGTGTCAAACAAATTCTGTAATACAAAAAAGTTGTTTGAGCCAACTTTTGTTGTTGTAAGCCATTGTTGTAAGCCATTGTTGTAAGCAAACAATCGCATTTACAGCATGGTATTGTTTTTGTAGGAGACTGTTCTTTTCTGTTAAATTCAGTGGAGGTTTAGACTGAGGGTTTTTTTCATGGCTGTATCTCTTCTTCCTTTTCTTGCTAGCAACATCTTCCTACCCATTATCTCATCTTTTGACATAACAGTAGGAGTAATATTCTATTCTGTCACAATCAATATTGTCCTTTACTCTCGCAGAATTTTGAACACACTTAAACCTTAACACAGATTCTGTGTCTCCTGTGCCCAGAATAAAACATGAACCTTGCACCAAATGTGTTGTTTCCTTCGGCTTATCCACAAAATCTCACCTTTTAATTGTTATATCATATTCAAAAATAGAATTATATCTTCTCTGTGGAGGGATAATCCTGGCTAAAAGCCAAATGTCCACTCAGCTGCTCACTCGCTCTCCCTCCTCAAAGCACAGAGGAAAAAATGGGAAGAAAAAGCTTAGGGGTAAAGCTAAATACATGGAAATTGTTTATCACTTACCAACATAGGCTTATCACTTACCAACATAAGCCAAACAGACTCAACTTGGGAAGAACTAATGTCATTTATTGTCAGTCCTAAT
This sequence comes from Climacteris rufus, assembly GCA_013398175.1. Taxonomy (NCBI): domain Eukaryota; kingdom Metazoa; phylum Chordata; class Aves; order Passeriformes; family Climacteridae; genus Climacteris; species Climacteris rufus. The sequence goes on along the minus strand of VZRZ01006014.1, from coordinate 604,059 downwards.
AGACTCAGATAGGGAAAAAGAAAGATTAAGTTAAAACAACACCTTCACCATTCCTTTTGCCCAGGCTCAACTTTATTCTTTCATTCCTGTTTCCTGAACACCCTCTGCCCTGAGTGGCTGTAGTGGTTTAGCCCTGGCCAACAGCCAAGGCCCCATGAGTACTGCTCCTTTCCCCCTTCCGAATTGAACTGTGTTACTAACCATGATAAGACATGCTGGCAGAGGAGCAAAATCAGGCTGAGACAAGGTCAGTGCTTCTAAGTGATAAAGTGAATTTATTAGAGAGTGAAAGGAGCAAGCAAAAACAAAGGAACATTTTCTAAACATTCTTTCCTCTGCCATCATCCCATCTTCCCCCCCC